>WNWK01002900.1:147246-189208 GCA_009830355.1 Cherax destructor | reverse complement strand
AGCCTCCACTCCACACCTCCAGCCTCCACTCCACACCTCCAGCCTCCACTCCACACCTCCAGCCTCCACTCCACACCTCCAGCCTCCACACCACACCTCCAGCCTCCACACCAAGCCTCCAGCCTCCACACCAAGCCTCCAGCCTCCACACCAAGCCTCCAGCCTCCACACCAAGCCTCCAGCCTCCACTCCACACCTCCAGCCTCCACTCCACACCTCCAGTCTACACTCTATACCTCCAGCCTCCACACCAAGTCTCCAGCGTCCACACCAAGCCTCCAGCCTCCACACCAAGCCTCCAGTCACCACTCCAAGCCTCCAGCCACCACACCAAGCCTCCAGCCACCACTCCAAACCTCCAGTCACCACTCAAGCCTCCAGTCACCACACCAAGCCTTCAGTCACCACTCCAAGCCTCCAGTCACCACTCCAATCCTTCAGTCACCACTCCAAGCCTCCAGTCACCACTCCAAGCCTCCAGTCACCACTCCTAGCCTTCAGTCACCACTCCAAGCCTCCAGTCATTACTCCAAGCCTTCAGCCACCACTCCAAACCTCCAGTCACCACTCAAGCCTCCATCAAGGTGGTATACAGCTCCTGGGCCCTCAAGGTTACAGGTACATCCGTCACGAGAGGATATAACGTAATTTCAAAACATCCAGTACACCTTAAATTATCTCAAAGATTTTATCAGAAAAAAAAAACAGTTTTGAAATATCTCAGACTTTACAAATTTGGAAAAATATTTAGAGATTGATAAATACCTACTGGGGAAGTCTTCCTTTCAAGGCTGAGGTAGTGACCTTGTTGTGCCTGACTGAGGGAGTGTGACCCTGTTGTACCTAGCTGAGGTAGTGACCTTGTTGTACCTGGCTGAGGTAGTGAACTTGTTGTGCCTGGCTGAGGGAGTGTGACCCTGTTGTACCTGGCTGAGGTAGTGACCTTGTTGTACCTGGCTGAGGTAGTGTGACCCTGTTGTACCTGGGTGAGGTAGTGAACTTGTTCTACCAGATATCAAGGTCACACCAACCCTTGTCAAGGTCACAACAGACAGCTAGGAGTTTTGAAGACAACCAGGGTCTTAAAGACAGGCAGGAGTCTATTGATAATCCCCCTTAAGGGAGGCTGCTGAACAGTCTTGGGCCCCTGACACTTATTTTACCTCGTAGTGTACTGACGGCACCTCTGCTCTTCACTGGTGTGTACACGTACACACAGGCCACATACACGAGTACACACGAGAACACACACACACTACACAATACAGTATGACTACAACACTACAGCGACCACAACACTACAACGACCACAACACTACAACGACCACAACACAAAGTTTGTTATGACATCAATACTTGTCGTCATCTGAAAGATACATTACTCTGTTAGTGGAGTGACGGTGGTGCTGTGTTTGTCCATGATAACTGCAGTGACGGTGGTGCTGTGTTTGTCCATGATAACTGCAGTGACGGTGGTGCTGTGTTTGTACCATGACAACTGCAGTGACGGTGGTGCTGTGTTTGTACCATGATAACTGCAGTGACGGTGGTGCTGTGTTTGTACCATGATAACTGCAGTGACGGTGGTGCTGTGTTTGTACCATGATAACTGCAGTGACGGTGATGCTGTGTTTGTCCATGATAACTGCAGTGACGGTGGTGCTGTGTTTGTACCATGATAACTGCAGTGACGGTGGTGCTGTGTTTGTACCATGATAACTGCAGTGACGGTGGTGCTGTGTTTGTCCATGATAACTGCAGTGACGGTGGTGCTGTGTTTGTCCATGATAACTGCAGTGACGATGGTGCTGTGTTTGTCCATAACTGCAGTGACGGTGGTGCTGTGTTTGTACCATGATAACTGCAGTGACGGTGGTGCTGTGTTTGTACCATGATAACTGCAGTGACGGTGGTGCTGTGGTTGTACCATGATAACTGCAGTGACGGTGGTGCTGTGTTTGTCCATGATAACTGCAGTGACGGTGGTGCTGTGTTTGTACCATGATAACTGCAGTGACGGTGGTGCTGTGTTTGTACCATGATAACTGCAGTGACGGTGGTGCTGTGTTTGTACCATGATAACTGCAGTGACGGGGAGCTGTGTTTGTACCATGATAACTGCAGTGACGGTGGTGCTGTGTTTGTACCATGATATCTGCAGTGACGGTGGTGCTGTGTTTGTACCATGATAACTGCAGTGACGGTGGTGCTGTGTTTGTACCATGATAACTACAGTGACGGTGGTGCTGTGTTTGTACCATGATAACTGCAGTGACGGTGGTGCTGTGTTTGTACCATGATAACTGCAGTGACGGTGGTGCTGTGTTTGTACCATGATAACTGCAGTGACGGTGGTGCTGTGTTTGTCCATGATAACTGCAGTGACGGTGGTGCTGTGTTTGTACCATGATAACTGCAGTAACGGTGGTGCTCTGTTTGTACCATGATAACTGCAGTGACGGTGGTGCTGTGTTTGTACCATGATAACTGCAGTAACGGTGGTGCTGGGTTTGTACCATGATAACTGCAGTGACGGTGGTGCTGTGTTTGTACCATGATAACTGCAGTGACGGTGGTGCTGTGTTTGTACCATGATAACTGCAGTGACGGTGGTGCTGTGTTTGTACCATGATAACTGCAGTGACGGTGGTGCTGTGTTTGTAATATGATAATTGCAGTGACGGTGGTGCTGTGTTTGTACCATGATAACTGCAGTGACGGTGGTGCTGTGTTTGTACCATGATAACTGCAGTAACGGTGGTGCTGGGTTTGTACCATGATAACTGCAGTGACGGTGGTGCTGTGTTTGTACCATGATAACTGCAGTGACGGTGGTGCTGGGTTTGTACCATGATAACTGCAGTGACGGTGGTGCTGGGTTTGTACCATGATAACTGCAGTGACGGTGGTGCTGTGTTTGTACCATGATAACTGCAGTGACGGAGGTGCTGTGTTTGTACCATGATAACTGCAGTGACGGTGGTGCTGTGTTTGTACCATGATAACGCATGAGGTGCTGTGTTTGTACCATGATAACTGCAGTGACGGTGGTGCTGTGTTTGTACCATGATAACTGCAGTGACGGTGGTGCTGTGTTTGTACCATGATAACTGCAGTGACGGTGGTGCTGTGTTTGTACCATGATAACTGCAGTGACGGTGGTGCTGTGTTTGTACCATGATAACTGCAGTGACGGTGGTGCTGTGTTTGTACCATGATAACTGCAGTGACGGTGGTGCTGTGTTTGTACCATGATAACTGCAGTGACGGTGGTGCTGTGTTTGTACCATGATAACTGCAGTGACGGTGGTGCTGTGTTTGTACCATGATAACTGCAGTGACGGTAGGTGCTGTGTTTGTACCATGATAACTGCAGTGACGGTGGTGCTGTGTTTGTCCATGATAACTGCAGTGACGGTGGTGCTGTGTTTGTACCATGATAACTGCAGTGACGGTGGTGCTGTGTTTGTACCATGATAACTGCAGTGACGGTGGTGCTGTGTTTGTCCATGATAACTGCAGTGACGGTGGTGCTGTGTTTGTCCATGATAACTGCAGTGACGGTGGTGCTGTGTTTGTACCATGATAACTGCAGTGACGGTGGTGCTGTGTTTGTACCATGATAACTGCAGTGACGGTGGTGCTGTGTTTGTACCATGATAACTGCAGTGACGGTGGTGCTGTGTTTGTACCATGATAACTGCAGTGACGGTGGTGCTGTGTTTGTCCATGATAACTGCAGTGACGGTGGTGCTGTGTTTGTCCATGATAACTGCAGTGACGGTGGTGCTGTGTTTGTACCAGATAACTGCAGTGACGGTGGTGCTGTGGTTTGTACCATGATAACTGCAGTGAGGAGGTGCTGTGGTTGTACCATGATAACTGCAGTGACGGAGGTGCTGTGGTTGTACCATGATAACTGCAGTGAGGGAGGTGCTGTGGTTGTACCATGATAACTGCAGTGACGGAGGTGCTGTGGTTGTACCATGATAACTGCAGTGAGGGAGGTGCTGTGGTTGTACCATGATAACTGCAGTGACGGAGGAGCTGTGTTTGTACCATGATAACTGCAATGACGGTGGAGCTGTGTTTGTACCATGATAACTGCAGTGACGGAGATGCTGTGTTTGTACCATGATAACTGCAGTGACGGAGATGCTGTGTTTGTACCATGATAACTGCAGTGACGGAGGTGCTGTGGTTGTACCATGATAACTGCAGTGACGGTGGTGCTGTGTTGTACCATGATAACTGCAGTAGAGGTGGTGGTTGTACCATGATAACTGCAGTGAGGGGTGCTGTGTTGTACCATGATAACTGCAGTGAGGGGTGCTGTGTTGTACCATGATAACTGCAGTGAGGAGGGGGCTGTGTTTGTACCATGATAACTGCAGTGACGGTGGTGCTGTGTTTGTACCATGATAACTGCAGTGACGGTGGTGCTGTTTTGTACCATGATAACTGCAGTGACGGTGGTGCTGTGTTTGTACCATGATAACTGCAGTGACGGTGGTGCTGTGGTTTGTACCATGATAACTGCAGTGACGGTGGTGCTGTGTTTGTACCATGATAACTGCATGACGGAGTGGCGGTTTGAACATGATAACTGCAGTGACGGTGGAGCTGTGGTTTGTACCATGATAACTGCAGTGACGGAGATGCTGTGTTTGTACCATGATAACTGCAGTGACGGAGATGCTGTGTTTGTACCATGATAACTGCAGTGACGGTGGTACTGTGTTTGTACCATAACACCAGAGTGACCGTGGTACTGTGTTTGTACCATAACACCAGAGTGACAGTGGTACTGTGTTTGTACCATAACAGAGTGACAGTGGTACTGTGTTTGTACCATAACACCAGAGTGACAGTGGTACTGTGTTTGTACCATAACACCAGAGTGACCGTGGTACTGTGTTTGTACCATAACACTAGAGTGACAGTGGTACTGTGTTTGTACCATAACACCAGAGTGACAGTGGTACTGTGTTTGTACCATAACACCAGAGTGACAATGGTACTGTGTTTGTACCATAACACAAGAGTGACCGTGGTACTGTGTTTGTACCATAACACCAGAGTGACAGTGGTACTGTGTTTGTACCATAACACCAGAGTGACAGTGGTACTGTGTTTGTACCATAACACCAGAGTGACCGTGGTACTGTGTTTGTACCATGATAACACTTCATCAGTAATTAAGGTTAACTTACCGTCACTTCCCTCACGTGATGGTCAGTAACTGTCAAAGTCACTTTCTACATTACGTAATAAGTTGGTAATTATGTATTTTAACACGTGACCTCACGTGTCACCCATTACCATGTGACGCCATGTATCATGTATTATGTATGTCACATGGAGTAGCATGACTGAGACTATCTCTCTCGCTGCCATCATGTTAGTATTGTATACATGTGTCTTCCATCATGTCAGTACTGTATACATGTCTGGTATCACGTCAGTACTGTATAAATGTGTCTGACATGAGTTAAGACTAGAAGGCAGCCTCAGTAATTACGATGAACTACATGTCTGTCATGATGACTGGTGAGACATGTCCGATGGAGGTCACACCAGACACGTCTGATGGAGGTCACACCAGACACGTCTGATGGAGGTCACACCAGACACGTCTGATGGAGGTCACACCAGACACGTCTGATGGAGGTCACACCAGACACGTCTGATGGAGGTCACACCAGACACGTCTGATGGAGGTCACACCAGACATGTCTGATGGAGGTCACACCAGACATGTCTGATGGAGGTCACACCAGACATGTCTGATGGAGGTCACACCAGACATGTCTGATGGAGGTCACACCAGACATGTCTGATGGAGGTCACACCAGACATGTCTGATGGAGGTCACACCAGACATGTCTGATGGAGGTCACACCAGACATGTCTGATGGAGATCACACCAGACATGTCTGATGGAGGTCACACCAGACATGTCTGATGGAGGTCACACCAGACATGTCTGATGGAGGTCACACCAGACATGTCTGATGGAGGTCACACCAGACATGACAATGATTCTGTACTTGGTAAAAGGACACAAGTGCAACTAATGTGGCATTTTACTGTCGCAACGTTTCGCTCTCCAGGAGCTTTATCAGTCCTATACGGAGGAATGGTTGGATTTGAGTGGGACTTGTACAACATGAGTGTACATGAACAGTATACATTACTGGCATGAAAACTAGACATGTGTAACATCTGGGTATCTTTATTGTAGACGTTTCTCCCACTAATGGCTTTATCAATACAAATTCAAGGACATAAACTGGAAGACTGTAGAAGTATATACAAAAGATGAGGTAATCAGTCCCTGGTATAGTTGAGGTTGAAGACAGTGTCGACCTTACAAATTAGTTCAGTCTGTGATTGTTCAATTAAGTGGTAGTAACAGTGATGACCCTTGACCTGGTGACCCACATCACACTCACCACTTCTTATTGTCACAAGTGACTTCACTAGTTCATTTTCTAACCTCCATTAACATATCAATCTGGTTTTCAATTATTATAAATGTATCTCTTACAGATTCGCAAGCACGCACGCACGTACACAAGCACACACACACACACACGCACACGCGCGCACACACACACACACACACACACACACACAGAAACATTTTGAAGTGTTTCCTTACATACACATACACACACACATATATACAACAGGCCTAGTGTCTAATTGACATGTGCCTAGGACAAAATGGTAACTAACACACGTGCGCACGCTTCGACACCTGAGTAAGGAGTCATTCAAGACTGTACACCGTGTACATAAGAACATAAGAACATAAGAAAGAAGGAACACTGCAGCAGGCCTACTGGCCCATGCGAGGCAGCTCCAAGTCTCCCACCGGCTCAAGCCAATGCCCCGACCCAGCCAGGTCAGGTCACATTCACTTAAGGAAGGAGCACGGCATCTGACCTAGTAGCACAAACTAGTCAGGTCCAACTCACACCCACCCGCACCCACTCATATATTTATCTAGCCTATTTTTAAAACTACACAACGTTTTAGCCTCTATAACTGTACTCGGGAGTTTGTTCCACTCATCGACAACTCTATTACCAAACCAATGCTTTCCTATATCCCTTCTGAATCTGAATTTATCCAACTTAAAGCCATTGCTTCGAGTCCTGTCAATACAAGATATTTTTAGCACGCTATTTACATCCCCTTTATTTATTCCTGTTTTCCATTTATATACCTCAATCATATCCCCCCTAATTCTACGCCTTTCTAGAGAGTGCAGACTAGAGAGTGTCAGACTCTGTACACCGTGTGAGTACACCGTGAGAGTGTCAGACTCTGTACACCGTGTACGTCACTGTACACTGTGTACGTCAGACACTGTACACCGTGTACGTCAGGCCCTTACTGGAGTATGTAGCACCAGTTTGGAACCCACACCTGGGCAAGCACGTCAAGAAATTAGAGAAAGTGCAAAGGTTTGCAAGAAGACTAGTCCCAGAGCTGAGGGGTTTGTCCTACGAGGAGAGGTTAAGGGAACTCAACCTGACGACACTGGAGGACAGGAGAGATAGGGAGGACATGATAATGACATAAAATACTGAAAGGAATTGACAATGTAGACAGAGACAGGATGATCCAGAGATGTGACACAGCAACAAGGGGTCACAATTGGAAGTTGAAGACTCATCTGAGTCACAGGGATGTTAGGAAGTATATCTTCAGCCACACCAGTGTGGCTGTGGCGTACTCTAGCCAGGCTGGTGTGGTTACAGTGGTGGCCCATCTTAACCTTCTTGTGTATAGAAATATACACAGCTGTATGTATCTTATTAGAACCAGCTGGTACAGTTGTTAACACACTGGCTTCTGAAGTTCACCACTCACTCACCATGTGTTAGAATCCTCACCCGTTCCCTGGTTTGTCTGAACTCCGTGTTACTACTGTCTGGTGAGTCAACTTGATTCATCACCACCTTGGTGGTCACCACCACCACCTTGGTGGTCACCACCACCACCTTGGTTGTCACCACCACCACCTTGGTGGTCACCACCACCACCTTGGTGGTCACCACCACCACCTTGGTGGTCACCACCACCACCTTGGTTGTCACCACCACCACCTTGGTTGTCACCACCACCACCTTGGTGGTCACCACCAGCACCTTGGTGGTCACCACCAGCACCTTGGTGGTCACCACCACCACCTTGGTGGTCACCACCACCACCTTGGTGGTCACCACCACCACCTTGGTGGTCACCACCACCACCTTGGTGGTCACCACCACCACCTTGGTGGTCACCACCACCATTGGTGGTCACCACCACCACCTTGGTGGTCACCACCACCACCTTGGTGGTCACCACCACTGCCTTGGTGGTCACCACCACTGCCTTTGATTGATGTACAAGTGTCATGGCTGCCGTCATCAACCACACAGCATCACTCTACATCACAGCATCACTCTACATCACAGCATCACTCTACATCACAGCATCACTCTACATCACAGCATCACTCTACATCACAGCATCACTCTACATCACAGCATCACTCTACATCACTGTAGTGATGCATCTTTAACAAGGTCCTTCATACGCTCACTCAATACCTCACTTATGTTGTAACTCACTCTACACTCTCTCACTACACTCTCTCTCACTCTACACTCTCTCTCACTCTACACTCTCTCTCACTCTACACTCTCTCTCACTCTACACTCTCTCTCACTCTTCACTCTCTCTCACTCTACACTCTCTTTCTACACACTCTCTTTCTCTACACTCTTTCTCTCTCACTCTACACACTCTCTTTCTCTACACTCTTTCTCTCTTTCTCACTCTACACACTCTCTTTCTCTACACTCTTTCTCTCTTTCTCACTCTACACACTCTCTCCCTCATTATTATATTCACTATTTCCCATTATCATTGAGGGTTGTTACAGCAGCATCCCATTACTGTACATTACTGTTGATACTGTAATGTACACTACTGTACTTCATCTGTTACACTGTACGTACATGTTGGCACACTGTTTATAATCTTAGTGGGACACACACACACCAATACAGTGGATCAGAAATATAAATGACGTATCTAATGTTGATTTTTAAAATTACCTTCACCTACCTTTGCGTTCGTCATCACTGTACTCACCTAGTTGTACTCACCTAGTTGTGGTTGCAGGGGTCGATTCACAGCTCCTGGCCCCGCCTCTTCACTGGCCGGTACTGGGTCACTCTCCCTGCTCCATGAGCTTTATCATACCTCTGCTTAAAGCTATGTATGGAGCCTGCCTCCACTACATCGCTTCCTAAACTATTCCACTTCCCGACCACTCTGTGACTAAAGAAATACTTCCTAACATCTCTATGATTCATCTGAGTCTTCAACTTCCAACTGTGTCCCCTGTGTGTGTGCGTGTGTGTGTGTGTGTACGTGTGTACGTGTACGTGTGCGTGTACGTGTGCATGTACGTGTGTTCTACATAACAAAACAAGCCTTTCATATAACATAAACTAACTTAGACCATTGCTCAAGTTAGTGAGTGTGTGTATCTCTAGGGGAGTTGCTGCCACTGCTACTCTTATATCATTCTGACAGCAAAGTTGATGCTACTGTCCTGCTGACGCAGAGGAAGTACCTAACTGGTCAGTGCCAGCAGCAAAGTTGATGCTACTGTCCTGCTGACGCAGAGGAAGTACCTAACTGGTCAGTACCAGCAGCAAAGTTGATGATACTGTCCTGCTGACGCAGAGGAAGTACCTAACTGGTCAGTGCCAGCAGCAAAGTTGATGTTACTGTCCTGCTGACGCAGAGGAAGTACCTAACTGGTCAGTACCAGCAGCAAAGTTGATGCTACTGTCCTGCTGACGCAGAGGAAGTACCTAACTGGTCAGTACCAGCAGCAAAGTTGATGCTACTGTCCTGCTGACACAGAGGAAGTACCTAACTGGTCAGTACCAGCAGCAAAGTTGATGCTACTGTCCTGCTGACGCAGAGGAAGTACCTAACTGGTCAGTACCAGCAGCAAAGTTGATGCTACTGTCCTGCTGACGCAGAGGAAGTACCTAACTGGTCAGTACCAGCAGCAAAGTTGATGCTACTGTCCTGCTGACGCAGAGGAAGTACCTAACTGGTCAGTACCAGCAGCAAGGTTGATGCTACTGTCCTGCTGACGCAGAGGAAGTACCTAACTGGTCAGTACCAGCAGCAAGGTTGATGCTACTGTCCTGCTGACGCAGAGAAGTACCTAACTGGTCAGTACCAGCAGCAAGTTGATGCTACTGTCCTGCTGACAGAGGAAGTACCTAACTGGTCAGTACCAGCAGCAAAGTTGATGCTACTGTCCTGCTGACGCAGAGGAAGTACCTAACTGGTTACTTTCCGGGTGACACAGAGAAGGTACACAACTGGTCAGAGTACAGGTACTGTACTTCCCACCTCCAGTACTGTAACATCCTCACTCATCCTTCAGAGTACAGGAACTGTACTTCCCACCTCCAGTACTGTAACATCCTCACTCATCCTTCAGAGTACAGGAACTGTACTTCCCACCTCCAGTACTGTAACATCCTCACTCATCCTTCAGAGTACAGGTACTGTACTTCCCACCTCCAGTACTGTAACATCCTCACTCATCCTTCAGAGTACAGGTACTGTACTTCCCACCTCCAGTACTGTAACATCCTCACTTATCCTTCAGAGTACAGGTACTGTACTTCCCACCTCCAGTACTGTAACATCCCCACCCATCCTTCAGAGTACAGGTACTGTATTCCACCTCCAGTACTGTAACATCCTCACTCATCCTTCAGAGTACAGGTACTGTACTTACCACCTCCAGTACTGTAACATCCTCACTCATCCTTCAGAGTACAGGAACTGTACTTCCCACCTCCAGTACTGTAACATCCTCACTCATCCTTCAGAGTACAGGAACTGTACTTACCACCTCCACTACTGTAACATCCTCACTCATCCTTCAGAGTACAGGTACTGTACTTCCCACCTCCAGTACTGTAACATCCTCACTCATCCTTCAGAGTACAGGTACTGTACTTCCCACCTCCAGTACTGTAACATCCCCACTGATCCTTCAGAGTACAGGTACTGTACTTCCCACCTCAGTACTGTAACATCCTCACTCATCCTTCAGAGTACAGGTACTGTACTTCCCACCTCCAGTACTGTAACATCCTCACTCATCCTTCAGAGTACAGGTACTGTACTTCCCACCTCCAGTACTGTAACATCCCCACTGATCCTTCAGAGTACAGGTACTGTACTTCCCACCTCCAGTACTGTAACATCCTCACTCATCCTTCAGAGTACAGGTACTGTACTTACCATCTTCAGTACTGTAACATCCTCACTCATCCTTCAGAGTACCTGGAAAAAAGTACAAAGTTAACAGGTCTGTGGGACACAGTGAACATGAGAGGAGAAACATGAACAAATTAGAACACAAGAAGTAGACACAATGGTAAACACAATCTATCATAATAATTTATATTAAGTTAATAAGACATATGTGCAAACGTTGCGTATCTTTACTACTGGAACGTTTCGCCCATGTGGTAAGCTTCTTCAGTCAAATACGAAGAATGGGTCGTAGGCAGCATTAGTGACAAGTCTGAGGTGGTCAGTCCCTCAGCCTGGAGAAGAGTTGAGCTCCATGGTCTGGAAGAGACCATAGAGCTGAACCTTTCCTGCCGCTGTTTCGCCCACACTATAGCCTTTATCAAGTTCAAACATATATTGATTTAACAGTAAATGTGCCAGAGATATATACCGCGTCTTGCAATGCAAGATTACGAGGTTGGGGCCGAGAGCTGGAGCTCATCACCTGCAAAATCAAGGGACCCCAGGCACGAGGTAGCAACACAACAGTTGGTCTCACAACAGAAGGTGAATGTTGTGATGGAACATGTGTAGCATGTTGATTCAACATTATGTTTCATTGAACATTCTGGGCCAAACACTGTATTGCCTCACCCAACATATTAACATGCATCACCATTACCTTCACACTATGTGGACAACATCACGTAATTCCCAACTTTCTCTTATTCTCTCTCTCTCTCCTTTCCTTCAAGATGATAAAGCCATGACATCCCTGGCTGTGTTGCAGCTTCCAAACACTTCTTTAGGGACACGTCAGTTCCCCTGTCTTCTAACATATTATTTATCCCCTATAATCAACCTTGTCGCTAATTACTATCGCATTTGCTGTGTCTGCTTTCATAAGGTGAAGCCCAGGATCTTTCCTTAATTCATGGTATAACTTAACAAATATTTGAGGACAATTGTGTTGGAGAGGTCTGAGCAAAGTTCATACCTGTGCAACACAACTACTAGGTAGACTGTACCACTCATCAACTACTACGTAGACTGTACCACTAATCAACTACTAGGTAGACTGTACCACTCATCAACTACTACGTAGACTGTACCACTCATCAACTACTAGGTAGACTGTACCACTCATCAACTACTACGTAGACTGTACCACTCATCAACTACTAGGTAGACTGTACCACTCATCAACTACTAGGTAGACTGTACCACTCATCAACTACTAGGTAGACTGTACCACTCATCAACTACTAGGTGACTGTACCACTCATCAACTACTAGGTAGACTGTACCACTCATCAACTACTAGGTAGACTGTACCACTCATCAACTACTAGGTGGACTGTACCACTCATCAACTACTAGGTGGACTGTACCACTCATCAACTACTAGGTAAACTGTACCAATCATCAACTACTAGGTAAACTGTACCACTCATCAACTACTAGGTAAACTGTACCACTCATCAACTACTAGGTAAATGTACCACTCATCAACTACTAGGTGGACTGTACCACTCATCAACTACTAGGTAGACTGTACCACTCATCAACTACTAGGTAGACTGTACCACTCATCAACTACTAGGTAGACTGTACCACTCATCAACTACTAGGTAAACTGTACCACTCATCAACTACTCTATTTCCAAACCAGTACTTCCCTATTTATCCAAATGGGTAATATTAATAGGTTAACAGTGTTATCTTGCAGCTAACAGGTTCAGAGAAGACACGATGATAACTTGTAGATAACTGGTTCAGAGAAGAGACAGGTTGATAACTTGTAGATAACAGGTTCAGATAAGAGACAGGTTGATAACTTGTAGATAACTGGTTCAGAGAAGAGACAGGTTGATAACTTGTAGATAACTGGTTCAGAGAAGAGACACGTTGATAACTTGTAGATAACAGGTTCAGAGAAGAGACAGGTTGATAACTTGTAGATAACTGGTTCAGAGAAGACACGTTGATAACTTGTAGATAACTGGTTCAGAGAAGACACGTTGATAACTTGTAGATAACTGGTTCAGAGAAGAGACACGTTGATAACTTGTAGATAACAGGTTCAGAGAAGACACGTTGATAACTTGTAGATAACAGGTTCAGAGAAGAGACAGGTTGATAACTTGTAGATAACTGGTTCAGAGAAGAGACAGGTTGATAACTTGTAGATAATTGGTTCAGAGAAGACACGTTGATAACTGGTTCAGAGAAGAGACAGGTTGATAACTTGTAGATAACTGGTTCAGAGAAGAGACACGTTGATAACTTGTAGATAACTGGTTCAGAGAAGAGACAGGTTGATAACTTGTAGATAACTGGTTCAGAGAAGAGACAGGTTGATAACTTGTAGATAACTGGTTCAGAGAAGAGACACGTTGATAACTGGTTCAGAGAAGAGACAGGTTGATAACTTGTAGATAATTGGTTCAGAGAAGAGACAGGTTGATAACTTGTAGATAATTGGTTCAGAGAAGAGACACGTTGATAACTGGTTCAGAGAAGAGACAGGTTGATAACTTGTAGGTAACTGGTTCAGAGAAGAGACACGTTGATAACTTGTAGATAATTGGTTCAGAGAAGAGACACGTTGATAACTGGTTCAGAGAAGAGACACGTTGATAACTTGTAGATAACTGGTTCAGAGAAGAGACACGTTGATAACTGGTTCAGAGAAGAGACACGTTGATAACTGGTTCAGAGAAGAGACACGTTGATAACTTGTAGATAACTGGTTCAGAGAAGAGACAGGTTGATAACTTGTAGATAACTGGTTCAGAGAAGAGACAGGTTGATAACTTGTAGATAATTGGTTCAGAGAAGAGACACGTTGATAACTTGTAGATAATTGGTTCAGAGAAGACACGTTGATAACTTGTAGATAATTGGTTCAGAGAAGAGACACGTTGATAACTTGTAGATAATTGGTTCAGAGAAGAGACACGTTGATAACTTGTAGATAACTGGTTCAGAGAAGAGACACGTTGATAACTTGTTCAGAGAAGAGACACGTTGATAACTTGTAGATAACTGGTTCAGAGAAGAGACACGTTGATAACTTGTTCAGAGAAGAGACACGTTGATAACTTGTTCAGAGAAGAGACACTTTGATAACTTGTTCAGAGAAGAGACACGTTGATAACTTGTTCAGAGAAGAGACACGTTGATAACTTGTTCAGAGAAGACACGTTGATAACAAGTTGTTGTGTATTTAATGATTATTTCTTGTCAGTATTTACACAAGAAGACTTAAAAATGTTATCCCAGAAATTGACAATTATTCAGTTCTTGAAGAAAATAAATTAAGTAATATTACTGTCACGAGGGAAACGCTTATCAAACACGTAGATAACCTGAACAAAATAAGTCTCCGGCCCCGATTAATTGTTTTCAAGGGTAGTTAAGGAATGCAAGATGGAACTTAGCCATTAACGAGTGAGTTTAATGCGTCCGTGCAAACTGGTGTTGTGCCAGAGATGTAAAAGATGGCTAATATAATTCCTATATCAAAATCAGGGAATAAATCCATTCCATCAAATTGCAGTCCAATCAGCCTGCAAATTATTAAAATCAATTATAGCTGATATTATTAGAAGTCACCTTGATGATCATAATTTGATTAATGAATCTCAGCATGGGTTCACGAGAGGTCGTTCCTGCCTGACAAATTTACTGACGTTCTTCAATAAAACATTTGAGGCAGTAGACAGTGATAAAGAATATGATGTTTATTTAGATTTCAGTAAAGCCTTCGATAGAGTACCTCACAAGAGAGACATAAGAAAAGTGGCAGCTCATGGTATAGGAGGTAAAGTTCTAGCATGGATAGAGGCATGGCTTACCAACAGACAGCAGAGAGTTTCCATTAATGGGGTCAAATCTGAATGGGGATTAGTCACTAGTGGCGTTCTACAAGGATCAGTTTTAAGCAGTCTGTTGTTCATAATTTACATTAATGACCTTGATGAAGGAATTGCAAGTGACACGAGTAAATTTGCTGATACAAAAATAGGCCGTATGATTCATTCTGAGGAGGATACCAATGAACTCCAGGACGATTTGGACAAATTAATGTCTTGGTCTGAAAAATGGCAGATGAAGTTCAATGTGGACAAGTGTAAAGTACTTGTCCTTGACTCACGAAATCGTAATGACACGATTGCAAACAAACCATACCACGGGTGGGGCTCGAACCCGCGGACGATGAGTCTCAAAACTCCAGACCGTCGCGAAGCCATGGGCCAGCTAGCTTCAATGAATCTTATTGAAGCTGCTGGCCCAGTGGTTACGGACTGGTCTGGAGTTTGAGACTCCTTGACCGCGGGTTCGAGCCCCACCCGTGGCATGGTTTACTTGTCCTTGAAGTAGAGCTTGATCACACAGAATGTAAGCAGAAATCTAAAGACAAGACAGCAGTGCATAAGTGTGGGCAATAAGGCTAACAGATTACTAGGATTTATTTCAAGAAGTATAAGTAACAGAAGTCCAAAAGTTATTTTACAGCTCTATACATCACTAGTGAGACCTCACTTGGATTATGGCGCTCAGTTTTGGTCTCCTTACTACAGGATGGATATAGATTCATTGGAGAACATACAGAGAAGAATGACTAAAATGATTTACTGTATAAGGAATCTCCCTTGAATCTCCACTCTCTGGAGAGACGTAGAATGAGGGGAGATATCATCGAGGTGTATAAGTGGATGATAGACATAAACAAAGGTGATATTAATAAAATACTGAGAATATCGACTCGGGTAAAAAACAGAAATAACGGATTTAAGTTGGGTAAATTTAGATTTAAAAAGGACATGGGCAAGTACTGGTTTTCAAACAGAGCTGTTGATGCGTGGAACAATCTTCCAAGTAGTGTGATAGAGGCTGCAACCCTGGGTGGCTTTAAGGAGACACTGGACAATTATACGAGTGGGAGGGGCTGGGTATGATTGGTGTCGTGGGTACGGCAGTTACTAAATTCTTGGGTAGCGGTGGTTTTGATAAGGATCTGCCTTGTATGGGCCAGTGGGCCTTCTGCAGTGTTCCTCCATTCTTATGTAAGACCCTGCCTAGTATGGACCAGTAGGCCTCCTGCAGTGCTCTTCCTCGCAACATATGGAAATCTTTATTGAAGAAACGTTTCGCCACACAGTGGCTTCATCAGTCCAATACAAAGCAGGAAGGTGTAAGTAGAGGAGGAGGTTGGGGTAATCAGTCCCTCAGCCTGGAATCGATGTGTTCTTCAGTCCAATACTGAGAATAATGGTTGAAGATCAGGAGTTTGAGGTAATCAGTCCCTTAGCCTCAGTGAGGTTGTCAACCTTTCACCTGGGGTGGTACTGGGGTTATTACACCTGGGGTGGTACTGGGGTTATCACATCTGGGGTGATACTGGGGTTATCATACTTGGGGTGGTACTGGGGTTATCACACCTGGGGTGATACTGGGGTTATCATACTTGGGGTGGTACTGGGGTTATCACACCTGGGGTGGTACTGGGGTTAACACACCTGGGGTGGTACTGGGGTTATCACACCTGGGGTGGTACTGGGGTTATCACACCTGGGGTGGTACTGGGGTTATCACACCTGGGGTGGTACTGGGGTTATCACACCTGAGGTGGTACTGGGGTTATCATACTTGGGGTGGTACTGGGGTTATCACACCTGGGGTGGTACTGGGGTTATCAATATAATCAATACAACTGGGAAAATGTGTTTTGGTTCTGATGCAAAATTGTTCAACGGTAATAATAACCCTGAGACTACTACCATAGATTACCTATATCAGGTGTGTACACTGTGTGTGTACTCACCTATATGTGATTATTATTGGACACAGGTGTAGTGTCACGCGTCACCGTGACACAGTATTGGACACAACTGTAGTGTCACCCGTCACCGTGACACAGCTGTAGTGTCACGCGTCACCGTGACACAGCTGTAGTGTCACGCGTCACCGTGACACAGTAGTGGACACAGCTGTAGTGTCACGCGTCACCGTGACACAGTTTTGGACACAGCTGTAGTGTCACGCGTCACAGTGACACAGTATTGGACACAGCTGTAGTGTCACGCGTCACCGTGACACAGTATTAGACACATCTGTAGTGTCACCCGTCACCGTGACACATTATTGGACACTGTCACGCGTCACCGTGACACAGTACCTCGTGGTTCGTATATCAAGACATCAATAATATTAGACAGTGAATAATATAAGCGTGGTTACTGTAGGTGATATTAGGCGGTCAATAAATCCTTCTGTTACACCAAAACAATAACACCAATCCCTAATCCCCTCCCTCCTTCCCTCCCTCTCTGTTACTGTGTAAATCCCATTATCTTACTTTCATTCTAATGGTATTTATCAATCGTTTCCCATTTATCGTTCTAGAATTTAATTTTAAAGATAATTCGTAGTTCTGACAGCTGTGTTCTAGAAGACACATGGGTGTGTTGTGGGCACGTGGGCACGTTTCGCCCACACAGTAGGTTTCTTCAGTCGAGTACAGAGCAGCAGAGGCAGTAGTGATATAAAGACGATGGAATCAGTCCATCAGCCTTCATGATGTAGTTGTGAGGTGGTCAGTCCCTCAGCCTGGAGGAAAGTATTGTTCCATAGTCTGGAACAATGTGAAGGTGAGTATTGTTCCATAGTCTGGAACAATGTGAAGGTGAGTATTGTTCCATAGTCTGGAACAATGTGAAGGTGAGTATTGTTCCATAGTCTGGAACAATGTGAAGGTGAGTATTGTTCCATAGTCTGGAACAATGTGAAGGTGAGTATTGTTCCATAGTCTGGAACAATGTGAAGGTGAGTATTGTTCCATAGTCTGGATCAATGTGAAGGTGAGTATTGTTCCATAGTCTGGAACAATGTGAAGGTGAGTATTGTTCCATAGTCCGGAACAATGTGAAGGTGAGTATTGTTCCATAGTCTGGAACAATGTGAAGGTGAGTATTGTTTCATAGTCTGGAACAATGTGAAGGTGAGTATTGTTCCATAGTCTTGAACAATGTGAACGTGAGTATTGTTCCATAGTCCGGAACAATGTGAAGGTGAGTATTGTTCCATAGTCTGGAACAATGTGAACGTGAGTATTGTTCCATAGTCGAACATGTAAGGTGAGTATTGTTCCATAGTCTTGAACAATGTGAAGGTGAGTATTGTTCCATAGTCTGAACAATGTGAAGGTGAGTATTGTTCCATAGTCTTGAACAATGTGAAGGTGAATATTGTTCCATAGTCTTGAACAATGTGAAGGTGAGTATTGTTCCATAGTCTGGAACAATGTGAAGGTGAGTATTGTTCCATAGTCTGGAACAATGTTTAGTTGAAGCGACAGTATATAGATTTATATACTTACGAAAGTGAGGCACAGATAATATTGACGACAGGAGAGATGGAGACCACTGGTAGAGGTAAGAAAACAACCACTGAGAGGGCAGGTCCCTCTCAGACCCATCCCCTCTCACTTGTAATTAGTGGTCACCCATTAAAGTTACCAAACATGTATTGGTACACAGAACTCTAATAATAATACGGGAGGGAATTGAACTCGCGGCAAGCGACTCTTAAAACTCCAGACCGGCGCGTTAACCACTGGGCCAGCTGGGTACAATAAGATTCATCCAACTGGTATACATATATACCATAGAAAGGTTAGCATGGGTCACCACTGTGACCACAAATGCAAGTTTTCACAGATGAATCTCCCGCCATCTGTAGCCGGTTGCCCAGTGGCTAACGCGCCGGTCAGGAATTTTACGACTTGCCCACCGCGAGTTCAATCCCCACCCGTACCCTGGGTTGTCTGCAATCGTGTCATTACGATTTCTTGAGTCATAACATTCTTACTTCCACTAGTTGACTTCATCTATCCTGTCGTCAGGATCCATTTTTTGCACATTTCATCCCTACCTATTCTTCCTCCTCCCCTAACTTACCAAACCTCTGGTTAGAGAACCTTGAACCTCACGTCTGTCATTATACAAGTCTCCATACTCCACATTGTTCCAGACTATGGAACAATTCTCGCCTTCACATTGTTCCAGACTATGGAACAATACTCACCTTCACATTGTTCCTGACTATGGAACAATACTCACCTTCACATTGTTCCACACTATGGAACAATACTTACCTTTACATTGTTCCACACTACGGAACAATACTCACCTTCACATTGTTCCACACTATGGAACAATACTCACCTTCACATTGTTCCACACTATGGAACAATACTCACCTTCACATTGTTCCACACTATGGAACAATACTCACCTTCACATTGTTCCACACTATGGAACAATACTCACCTTCACATTGTTCCACCCTATGGAACAATACTACCTTCACATTGTTCCACACTATGGAACAATACTTACCTTCACATTGTTCCACACTATGGAACAATACTCACCTTCACATTGTTCCAGACTATGGAACAATACTTACCTTCACATTGTTCCAGAATATGGAACAATACTCACCTTCACATTGTTCCTTACTATGGAACAATACTCACCTTCACATTGTTCCAGACTATGGAACAATACTCACCTTCACATTGTTCCAGACTATGGAACAATACTCACCTTCACATTGATCCAGACTATGGAACAATACTCACTTTCACATTGTTCCAGACTATGGAACAATACTCACCTTCACATTGTTCCAGACTATGGAACAATACTCACCTTCACATTGTTCCAGACTATGGAACAATACTCACCTTCACATTGTTCCAGACTATGGAACAATACTCACTTTCACATTGTTCCAGACTATGGAACAATACTCACTTTCACATTGTTCCAGACTATGGAACAATACTCACCTTCACATTGTTCCAGACTATTGAACAATACTCACCTTCACATTGTTCCAGACTATGGAACAATACTCACCTTCACATTGTTCCAGACTATGAAACAAAACTCTTCTCCAGGATGAGGGACTGACCACCTCAAAACTACGTCTTCAAGGGTGAGGGACTGATGACATCGTCTTCACATCTCTACTGCTCACCCTACCGGCTCTGTACTCGACTGAAGAAGCCTACTATGTAGACGAAACGTTTGGAAATAGGGACACCTAAGTGTTGCAGACCTGTGTTATCATTCTCCCAGCTTCAGTACCTCGTAATACACACTGGAAAAATAAACACAAATGCAGTATAATGCGATTCTTTATTGACAACGTTTCGCCCACACAAAGGAATTTGTCAAGTCAAACAGATCTAGCTGGGCAAAGAGTACACGAGTGGAGAATACTGGGTAGGCTGGATTTAAGACTGACCTGCCCGGGACGGGCGAGAATGTTAGCTAGATCTGTTTAAGAACATAAGAACATAAGAATGGAGGAACACTGCAGAAGGCCTACTGGCCCATACAAGGCAGGTCCTTATCAAAACCACAACTACCTAAGAATTCACTCCTGCACCCACGACACCAATCAAACCCAGCCCCTCCCACTCTATATTTGTCCAATCTCTTTTAAAGCCACCCAAGGTCCTAGCCTCTATCACCCTAATCGGAAGATTGTTCCACGCATCTACAACTCTGTTCGAAAACCAGTACTTGCCTATGTCCTTTCTAAATCTAAATTTATCCAATTTAAATCCGTTATTTCTGGTTCTTACTTGGTTCGATATCCTTAGTATTTTATTAATATCTCCTTTGTTTATGCCCATCATCCACTTGTACACCTCGATGATATCTCTCCTCATTCTACGTCTCTCCAGAGAGTGGAGATTCAACGCTCTAAGTCTATCTTCATACGGGAGATTTCCTATACTGTAAATCATTTTAGTCATTCTTCTTGTATGTTCTCCAATGAATCCATATCCATCCTGTAGTAAGGAGACCAAAACTGAGCTGCATAATCCAAATGAGGTCTCACTAGTGATGTATAGAGCTGTAAAATAACTTTTGGACTTCTGTTGCTTATACTTCTTGAAATAAATCCTAGTAATCTGTTAGCCTTATTGCGCACACTTAGGCACTGTTGTCTTGGCTTTAGATTCCTGCTTACCATGACTCCCAAGTCTTTTTCACATTCTGTATGATCAAGCTCAACTTCACCTAGTTTATAAATTCGAGGGATATTTTCATTACCAACGACTAGCACTTTACACTTGTCCACATTGAACTTCATCTGACACTTTTCAGACCAAGACATTAATTTGTCCAAATCCTCCTGGAGTTCATTGGTATCCTTCTCAGAATGAATTATACGGCCTATTTTTGTATCATCAGCAAATTTACT
This sequence comes from Cherax destructor, assembly GCA_009830355.1. Classification (NCBI taxonomy): domain Eukaryota; kingdom Metazoa; phylum Arthropoda; class Malacostraca; order Decapoda; family Parastacidae; genus Cherax; species Cherax destructor. The sequence continues at coordinate 167,575 of WNWK01002900.1, read as the reverse complement.
CATGTCACTTGCAATTCCTTCATCAAGGTCATTTATGTAAATTATGAACAACAATGGGCCCAAAACTGATCCTTGTGGAACGCCACTAGTGACTAATCCCCATTCAGATTTGACCCCATTAATGGAAACTCTCTGCTTTCTATTGGTAAGCCATGCCTCTATCCATGCTAGAACTTTACCTCCTATACCATGAGCTTCCACCTTTCTTAAGAGTCTCTTGTGAGGTACTCTATCGAAGGCCTTACTGAAATCCAAGTAAACTATATCATATTCTTTATCACTGTCTACTGCCTCAAATGTTTTATTGAAAAACGTCAGTAAATTTGTCAGGCAGGAACGACCTCTCGTAAACCCATGCTGAGATTCATTAATCAAATTATGGTCTTCAAGGTGACTTCTGATAATATCAGCTATAATTGATTCTAATAATTTGCCTACTATAGACGTGAGGCTTATTGGACGGTAATTTGATGGAATGGACTTATCCCCTGATTTGAATATAGGAACTACATTAGCTATCTTCCACATCTCTGGCACAACACCAGTTAGGATGGACGTATTAAACACATTCGTTAATGGCTGACTAAGTTCCATTTTGCATTCTTTAAGTACCCTGGAAAACAACTCGTCGGGTCCCGGGGACTTATTTTGCTTCAGTTTATCTATCTGTTTGATAACCATGTCTCTCGTGACAGTAATATTAGTTAATTTGAATTCTTCAGGAACTGTTTGTGATAAAGCCCACTGTGTGCGCGAAACGTTGTCAATAAAGGATCGAATTATACTGAATCTGTGTTAATTTTCATATCGTGTGCTTATTTTATGCCCTCCACCTCCACGATATTAACACAGACGGCTCAAGTAGCACTCCGGATGCCGCCTCTTAAGAGTGGGACGTTATACAAGGGTTATTGATGCCACAATGAACGTTTCACTGGTATAACTGCTCAGAGGTTAGTGTAGTCTGGCCAGATCAATGACTTGTATCTCACCGTCGGTCCAGAGGTCAAGTACACTGCTAACTCTTACAGTGAAAAGTGAAAGGAAATCCCTCCTCGAGGCTGTTATATTGTTAACAATAGTCTCGTTAAGCCCTCGTATGAAGCCTTGTGTTAGTGACCACTCTCGTAGTGACTTAGTACTCGTGTATGAATGAACTAAGTCCCCGTATGAAAGTGTTAGTGACCACTCTCGTAGTGACTTAGTACTGGTGTATGAATGAACTAAGTCCCCGTATGAAAGTGTTAGTGACCACTCGTAGTGACTTAGTACTGGTGTATGAATGAACTAAGTCCCCGTATGAAAGTGTTAGTGACCACTCGTAGTGACTTAGTACTAGTGTATGAATGAACTAAATCCCCGTATGAAGGTGTTAGTGACCACTCTCGTAGTGACTTAACTTAGTACTAGTGTATGAATGAACTAAGTTCCCGTATGAAGGTGTTAGTGACCACTCTCGTAGTGACTTAGTACTGGTGTATGAATGAACTAAGTCCCCGTATGAAAGTGTTAGTGACCACTCGTAGTGACTTAGTACTGGTGTATGAATGAACTAAGTCCCCGTATGAAAGTGTTAGTGACCACTCGTAGTGACTTAGTACTAGTGTATGAATGAACTAAATCCCCGTATGAAGGTGTTAGTGACCACTCTCGTAGTGACTTAACTTAGTACTAGTGTATGAATGAACTAAGTTCCCGTATGAAGGTGTTAGTGACCACTCGTAGTGACTTAGTACTGGTGTATGAATGAACTAAGCCCCCGTATGAAGGTGTTAGTGACCACTCTCGTAGTGACTTAGTACTGGTGTATGAATGAACTAAGTCCCCGTATGAAGGTGTTAGTGACCACTCTCGTAGTGACTTAGTACTGGTGTATGAATGAACTAAGTCCCCGTATGAAGGTGTTAGTGACCACTCTCGTAGTGACTTAACTAACTTAGTACAGGTGCATGAATGAACTTAGTCCTCGTATAAAGGTGTTAGTGACCATATTCGTGGTAACTTAACACTGGTTTATAAACCAGCTTTCTTACTGGTTTATTTATCAATTAAACACAAATAACCCGCACACAGGAGCTTACGACGACGTTTCAGTCCGACTCTGTAAATGTGTAAATGATCAAAGTGTGAGCGAAACGTCGTGGTAAGTTTCTCTTATGTCTGGGTTGTGTATTGTTCCTGTCACGGTACCGTGCCCTTGTGTTCTTTTAAAACTAAAACCACCGGCCATGGTGGACCATGATAGTGATGGTATTATGGTCGAGACCATGATAATAGTGGTGGTACTATGGTCGAGACCATGATAGTAGTGGTGGTACTATGGTCGAGACCATGATAGTAGTGGTGGTACTATGTGTTGCGTGGAGGTTCTTTCGCAGATTGGGTAATGAACAGACGAGTTTGGGATGGTAACTTGATATATTAGACAGGGTGGAATCTCAGAGTCGCAGGCCTAGTCTTCTCTACCGGTATCTGGATGGTGACTGAGGCACTGCCTCGAGCAGGCTCATAGCGTTCAAAGGGTTGGCCTTGACATGGGTGACCTTTGACATTGGGCTAACGGTTGCATCGGTTGGTCACGTGAGCAGAAACGGTTATACCCTATGAACTCTCACTGAGCTTACAGTGACATATGGTCGAGACCATGATAGTAGTGGTGGTACCATGGTCGAGACCATGATAGTAGTGGTGGTACTATGGTCGAGACTATGATAGTAGTGATGGTACTATGGTCGAGACTATGATAGTAGTGTGGTACTATGGTCGAGACCATGATAGTAGTGGTGGTACTATGGTCGAGACCATGATAGTAGTGGTGGTACTATGGTCGAGACCATGATAGTAGTGGTGGTACTATGGTCGAGACCATGATAGTAGTGGTGGTACTATGGTCGAGACCATGATAGTAGTGGTGGTACTATGGTCGAGACCATGATAGTAGTGGTGGTACTATGGTCGAGACCATGATAGTAGTGGAGGTACTATGGTCGAGACCATGATAGTAGTGATGGTACTATGGTCGAGACCATGATAGTAGTGGAGGTACTATGGTCGAGACCATGATAGTAGTGATGGTACTATGGTCGAGACTATGATAGTAGTGATGGTACTATGGTCGAGACTATGATAGTAGTGATGGTACTATGGTCGAGACCATGATAGTAGTGATGGTACTATGGTCGAGACCATGATAGTAGTGATGGTACTATGGTCGAGACCATGATAGTAGTGATGGTACTATGGTCGAGACCATGATAGTAGTGGTGGTACTATGGTCGAGACCATGATAGTAGTGGTGGTACTATGGTCGAGACTATGATAGTAGTGATGGTACTATGGTCGAGACTATGATAGTAGTGATGGTACTATGGTCGAGACCATGATAGTAGTGGAGGTACTATGGTCGGGACCATGACAGTAGTGATGGTACTATGGTCGAGACCATGATAGTAGTGATGGTACTATGGTCGAGACCATGATAGTAGTGGTGGTACTATGGTCGAGACCATGATAGTAGTGGTGGTACTATGGTCGAGACCATGATAGTAGTGATAGTACTATGGTCGAGACCACGATAGTAGTGGAGGTACTATGGTCGAGACCATGATAGTAGTGGAGGTTCTATGCTCGAGACCATGATAGTAGTGGAGGTACTGTGGTCGGGACCATGACAGTAGTGATGGTGCTATGGTCGAGACCATGATAGTAGTGAAGGTACTATGGTCGGGACCATGATAGTAGTGGAGGTACTATGGTCGGGACCATGATAGTAGTGATGGTACTATGGTCGGGACCATGATAGTAGTGATGGTACTATGGTCGAGACCATGATAGTAGTGGTACTATGGTCGAGACCATGATAGTAGTGATGGTACTATGGTCGAGACCATGATAGTAGTGATGGTACTATGGTCGAGACCGTGATAGAAGTGGTGGTACTATGGTCGGGACCATGATAGTAGTGATGGTACTATGGTCGAGACCATAATAGTAGTGATGGTACTATGGTCGAGACCATGATAGTAGTGAAGGTACTATGGTCGGGACCATGATAGTAGTGAAGGTACTATGGTCGGGACCATGATAGTAGTGGAGGTACTATGGTCGGGACCATGATAGTAGTGATGGTACTATGGTCGGGACCATGATAGTAGTGATGGTACTATGGTCGAGACCATGATAGTAGTGGTGGTACTATGGTCGAGACACAGTTACACAGTTTTAACATCAGCAGTGTTGCTACACTATTCACTATACACAGGATGGGTTAAACAGTGTTGAATTGTCAGTCAGAGCTGGCTGACTTCAGCAGTGTCACAGCTGGCAGACTTCAGCAGTGTCACAGCTGGCAGACTTCAGCAGTGCCAGAGCTGGCAGACTTCAGCAGTGTCACAGCTGGCAGACTTCAGCAGTGCCAGAGCTGGCAGACTTCAGCAGTGTCACAGATGGCAGACTTCAGCAGTGTCAGAGCTGGCAGACTTCAGCAGTGTCAGAGCTGGCAGACTTCACCAGTGTCAGAGCTGGCAGACTTCACCAGTGTCACAGCTGGCAGACTTCACCAGTGTCACAGCTGGCAGACTTCACCAGTGCCAGAGCTGGCAGACTTCACCAGTGTCAGAGCTGGCAGACTTCAACAGTGCCAGAGCTGGCAGACTTCACCAGTGTCAGAGCTGGCAGACTTCACCAGTGTCAGAGCTGGCAGACTTCACCAGTGTCAGAGCTGGCAGACTTCAGCAGTGTCAGAGCTGGCAGACTTCAGCAGTGCCAGAGCTGGCAGACTTCAGCAGTGCCAGAGTTGGCAGACTTCAGCAGTGCCAGAGCTGGCAGACTTCAGCAGTGCCAGAGCTGGCAGACTTCAGCAGTGTCACAGCTGGCAGACATCAGCAGTGTCACAGCTGGCAGACTTCAGCAGTGTCACAGCTGGCAGACTTCAGCAGTGTCACGGCTGGCAGACTTCAGCAGTGTCACGGCTGGCAGACTTCAGCAGTGTCACGGCTGGCAGACTTCAGTAGTATCACGGCTGGCAGACTTCAGCAGTGTCACAGCTGGCAGACATCAGCAGTGTCACTGCTGGCAGACATCAGCAGTGTCACAGCTGGCAGACATCAGCAGTGTCACAGCTGACAGACTTCAGCAGTGTCACAGCTGGCAGACTTCAGCAGTGTCACAGCTGGCAGACTTCAGCAGTGTCACAGCTGGCAGACTTCAGCAGTGTCACAGCTGGCAGACTTCAGCAGTGTCACAGCTGGCAGACTTTAGCAGTGTCACAGCTGGCAGACTTCAGCAGTGTCACAGCTGGCAGACTTCAGCAGTGTCACAGCTGGCAGACTTCAGCAGTGTCACAGCTAGCAGACTTCAGCAGTGTCACAGCTGGAAGACTTTAGCAGTGTCATAGCTGGCAGACGTCAGCAGTGTCAGAGCTGGCAGACTTCAGCAGTGTCACAGCTGGCAGACTTCAGCAGTGTCACAGCTGGCAGACTTCAGCAGTGTCACAGCTGGCAGACTTCAGCAGTGTCACAGCTGGCAGACTTCAGCAGTGTCACAGCTGGCAGACTTCAGCAGCGTGGTGAAGACATCGTCGAGTATTCCATTAAACCTTCATGAGATTGGACAGTTTCAGAACTCACTCAGGGGAGGGTTAGTACAAGCCATGACAAGCCACTTCATTCCACTGGCTTGCTAGCTTCAGTACAGGCTTGACATGGCTTGCTACCTCCACTACTGGCTTGACATGGCTTACAAACCCAGTAATCCCAGCTCATGTCATGAGAACACGGTGAACCACAAGACAAACTCATTTCTGACACATTGTTTACCTTCAAGAACAAGATTTTTCAATCTCAAGACTTGGAGAACGCTTGATCTGCAAGCTTGATCTGTGTTATGTGAGCTTGTAGAACCCACTAGCAGAACCCTTGCTGTACTTGGGTAAATATCTGAGTTGCAGGAAACGACGCTGTTATTCGTAATACCAAGTTATAGCGAAGTGTTGCGCCACAGTGAACTCCAGTCTACCATAACAACTGATCATTCTTATGTCAGAGAACTGTAGTAGTGGTAGCAGAATAGTAGTGCAGTAGTAGTAGTAGCGTTGTAGTAGTAGTAGTAGCGTTGTAGTAGTAGTAGTAGCGTTGTAGTAGTAGTAGTAGCGTTGTAGTAGTAGTAGCGTTGTTGTAGTAGTAGCGTTGTTGTAGTAGTAGCAGCGTTGTAGTAGTAGCATCAGCGTTGTAGTAGTAGTAGTAGCAGCAGCAGCAGCCTTGTAGTAGTAGCAGCGTTGTTGTAGTAGCAGCAACAGCGTTGTAGTAGTAGTAGTAGTAGTAGTAGCAGCAGCGTTGTAGTAGTAGTAGTAGTAGTAGTAGTAGCAGCGTTGTAGTAGTAGTAGTGTTGTAGGAGAAATAGCAGTAGTAGTAATAGTAATAACAGTAGTAATAGTAATAGCAGTAATAGTATTAATAGTAGTAGTAATAGTAATAGCAGTAGTAATAGTAATAGCAGTAGTAATAGTATTAATTGTAGTAGTAGTAATAGTAATAGCAGTAGTAATAGCAGTAGTAGTAATAGCAGTAGTAGTAATAGTAGTAATAGTAATAGCAGTAGTAGTAATAGTAGTAATAGTAATAGCAGTAGTAGTAATAGTAATAGTAATAGCAGTAGTAGTAATAGTAGTAATAGTAATAGTAGTAATAGTAATAGCAGTAGTAGTAATAGCAGTAGTAGTAATAGTAGTAATAGTAATAGTAGTAGTAATAGTAATATCAGTAGTAGTAGTAATAGTAATAGCAGTAGTAGTAATAGCAGTAGTAGTAATAGTAGTAGTAATAGTAATATCAGTAGTAGTAGTAATAGTAATATCAGTAGTAGTAGTAGTAATAGTAATAGCAGTAGTAGTAATAGCAGTAGTAGTAATAGTAGTAATAGTAGTAGTAATAGTAATATCAGTAGTAGTAGTAATAGTAATAGCAGTAGTAGTAATAGCAGTAGTAGTAATAGTAACAATAGCAGTAGTAGTAATAGTAATAGCAGTAGTAGTAATAGCAGTAGTAGTAATAGTAGTAGTAATAGTAATATCAGTAGTAGTAGTAATAGTAATAGCAGTAGTAGTAATAGCAGTAGTAGTAATAGTAACAATAGCAGTAGTAGTAATAGCAGTAGTAGTAATAGTAACAATAGCAGTAGTAGTAATAGCAGTAGTAGTAATAGTAACAATAGCAGTAGTAGTAATAGCAGTAGTAGTAATAGTAACAATAGCAGTAGTAGTAATAGCAGTAGTAGTAATAGTAGCAGCAGCAGTAGTGATAGTAGTAGTAATAGTTGGGTTCACTTGTAAACAAGTCAGTTACAATACTTCACCATCAGTACTATAATATTATTGTTAAAAAGTTGAACACTAGGTTATTGTTCTCTTATTAAGCAACAATAACCAGCGTTAATACTTGACTTAAAAATAACTCTACACCTTAACCTAATTCCTTAACTTGTGTGTGTGTGAGCCTCGTTTATAAGCTTAACCTCCAAGCTTGTCCTCCAAGCTTGTCCTCCAAGCTTGTCCTCCAAGCTTGTCCTCCAAGCTTGTCCTCCAAGCTTGTCCTCCAAGCTTGTCCTCCAAGCTTGTCCTCCAAGCTTGTCCTCCAAGCTTGTCCTCCAAGCTTGTCCTCCAAGCTTGTCCTCCAAGCTTGTCCCACTACATAATATTAACTTAAATTCTCCAAAAAAAAAAAAACAGAAAAAGGCAACAATGGCAATAAAAATTAAGAAAATAATGACAACAAGAATAATATAAACAACTGCTGACGAAGTCGAACCAAAATGAAATATATATATATATATATATATATATATATATATATATATATGCAAAAGATCACAGTAAACAAGTGATATCAAAATATGCAAGAAAACCACTATGAAAAAATAGAAGAATTCCAAGCGCTTTCGTGACTACTCACATTATCAAGGAACTATAACAGGAAACATGACAAGAGGACTTATATAAGGGGCGAGACTACACCTCACAGTCACATCACACTAACAAAGACAACACCTCACAGTAGCGTAACATCGCACGACTCTGTGAAGAGGAACATAAGAAAGGACCTGAAACTCTTCCCAAGAATTAAGATTAGTCCAATTTATTATTAAATTCTTCCCAAATTTTATTAATTATAAATGAATCCAATTTATATAAACCAAAAGAAATATTCATATTATTTTCAAAACTGCTTTTAATGAAACATGATTCTATTATATTTCTCTCAACCATGGACTTGCTTGATACAACCTTCTCAGCATTTTGAAAATCAATTGGATGGTTAAAATCTTCACATGAATAAATAGAGCATTAGAATCTTGTCCAGTTCTAATGCTATATTTATGTTGTTTTAATCTTAGTTCAAGACTTTTACCAGTTTGACCATAATAAACTTTATCGCATATTTTACAGGAATCTTATAGACACATCCGTCAGCATTTTGGGGGAATTTTTATCAAAAGTCTTTTTACTGTATCAAGATTTTTAAATACAACTTTGATATTAAAATTCTTAAGAAAGGAGGCATATCAACCAACTTTTCATGGTAAGGGAGAACCAACATATTTTTGGTTGAATAAGGTTGGTTGTCCCTTTTGGATTGTAAAAAGTATTCCTAGCTATTTTAAAAGATTTATCAATTATGTTTCTTGGGTATTTTAAATCATTAGCTATTTCATAAATTTTAGAGATTTCTTCATCTATGAACTCTGGACTACAAATACGTAAAGCTCTCAAAAACATTGAAGAAAAACCGACACTTTAACTCTATCTTGATGTGAAGAGTAATAGTGTACATAGGAACAATTATTTGTAGGTTTTCTGTAAATTTAAAATTTAAAATCAATGTTACCCTTAATAATAAAAACATCTAGGAAGGGCAATGAGTTATTTACTTCGAATTCAACAGTAAAATTTATAGAATGAACTAAGCTATTTAATTTAACAAGGAAATGGTTTATATCTACATTCTTAGGCATAAGGCACAAAATATCATCAACATATCTATACCACTTAGCTCTATTGGGAAGGATAGTGTTAAGCAATCTTGTTTCGAAAAATTCCATATATAAGTTACTAAGAACAGGTGAAAGAGGATTTCCCATTGCCATATATATATATATATATATATATATATATATATATATATATATATATATATATATATATATATATATATATATATATTATATATATATATTTCCCTGCGTATGTATTTCAATCCAAAAAAATTCCTTTTGTTCATCATTCAACTCAAAACATGTGAAAAAATATGTAAAAAATTCTATAAACTTAAGAATTGAGAGAATAACAGCAGATAGATGGGTGGAATAAACTCGTGGATGGTGGATTGAATAGCCTCGGTAAGCTAATCTATCTGTAATACAACCTGGCTTTAGGAAGAAGTATAGAGTGGCAGTTTATGGAGCTTAGAGCTGTTACTTACACTACAGAGGTTAGGTAAGGTAGGGCTGGTCTTAAGTCATTCGCTGACCCGCCACTTGTGTTTTTGGTCATCTGACTAAGACCTTTCCCCGGCTTACTCCTCCACCACATTAAAAATAATAGTTATAATTATAACTGGTTCATAATATAACGCCAGAGACTAAAAATTATAGTGTTAAAGTTAGTATATTTGAGTGCAATAATAACTCAGAGTGAAGGTACCCAATTATTGATAACTGGCCACACAGTAGGTAATATAACTGGTACTGTGATAACCTTAGTAAGGGACCGTGGTCACCACTGAGGGGTCCCAGGACCGTGGTCACCACTGAGGGGTCCCAGGACCGTGGTCACCACTGAGGGGTCCCAGGACCGTGGTCACCACTGAGGGGTCCCAGGACCGTGGTCACCACTGAGGGGTCCCAGGACCGTGGTCACCACTGAGGGGTCCCAGGACCGTGGTCACCACTGAGGGGTCCCAGGACCGTGGTCACCACTGAGGGTCCCAGGACCGTGGTCACCACTGAGGGTCCCAGGACCGTGGTCACCACTGAGGGGTCCCAGGACCGTGGTCACCACTGAGGGGTCCCAGGACCGTGGTCACCACTGAGGGGTCCCAGGACCGTGGTCACCACTGAGAGGTCCCAGGATAGAAATATTTCCCAGAATAACACAGGAAGTTAGATTTCACCATCTTTTGTATACAGTTCAATAGTCTTCCTTTCATATCTTTGTACTGTATTAATAAAGTCACTTGTGGGCGAAACGTCGTGTTGTACATATGTCTTATTCATCAATAAAGACTCCCAGGTGTTGTACATGTGTCTTATTCATCAATGAAAACACCCAGGTGTTGTACATGTGTCTTATTTATCATATATACACAAACCTTCAGCAGCAGTTAGGCCTACCAGCCTAGGCTAGGTAGGTCGTACTCACACTTCACTATCCCAACTAACACACATCTCTATTTCTCAAGTTGCACAAGAAAACTCGAATAACGCAACTTTATTCAACTATTTCCAACTTAGGGATTTCCTAAATACTTCCTAAATCAATTTATGGAAAAAAGTAGAGAGGCTTGTAGTGAGGTAATTCCCACACTGTTATGGAAGAAAGTAGTGAGGTAATTCCCACACTGTAGGAAAGTCCTGCTTCCGTTTTTACCCTGATAAATCTAGTTCAAGTTCAAATGTATTTTTTTTGTAAACATTTCCTGGCCGTATTTACCTCTCGTTCACGTTGACAGCTGTTTACAATAGTTGACATGTTTCTCCTACACAGTAGACTTCTTCAGTCGATGATGATGTAATCACTCCCTCGACCTGGAAGAGACTGATTTTGAGGTGGTCAGTCCCTCAGCCTGACAAGTGATCTACAAGACTGAGGGGCTGACTACATCATCTTCATCTCACTACTACACTTGCTATCTGCTGACTGAAGAAGCCTACAGTGTAGGCGAAACGTTTCGACAAGAAACAGCGAGGTTTTACTGGGGTTTCCCAACATTGTTCGCCTACTTATACAAATGTATTTATACAAGTGACTCGCTCATACTGGGAATATTAAATGGTTTCTCCGCATGTTAGACATCTATACTTGGGGTTCTAAACCAGGGGTTCTAAACCTGCGGTTCTAAACCAGGAGTTCTGAACTTGTGGTTCTAAACCAGGGGTTCTAAACTTGGGTTCTAAACCAGGAGTTCTGAACTTGGGGTTCTAAACAAGGAGTTCTGAACTTGGGGTTCTAAAACTGGGGTTCTGAAACAAGGCTTCTAAACCAGGGGTTCTAAACCAGGAGTTCTAAACTTGGGGTTCTAAAACTGGGGTTCTGAAACAAGGCTTCTAAACCAGGGGTTCTAAACCAGGAGTTCTAAATTTGGGGTTCTAAAACTGGGGTTCTTCGGAAGTCACACTGGTACCTAATAGTACTAGTCAAGTTATTGTGTCAGCCAGTACAAGGACAGTGTCAGCCAGTACAAGGACAGTGTCAGCCAGTACAATGACAGTGTCAGCCAGTGCAAGGACAGTGTCAGCCAGTGCAAGGACAGTGTCAGCCAGTACAAGGACAGTGTCAGAAAATACAAGGACAGTGTCAGCCAGTACAAGGACGGTGTCAGCCAGTACAAGGACAGTGTCAGCCAGTACAAGGACAGTGTCAGCCAGTACAAGGACAGTGTCAGCCAGTACAAGGATAGTGTCAGCCAGTACAAGGACAGTGTCAGCCAGTACAAGGACAGTGTCAGCCAGTACAAGGACGGTGGTGTCAGCTAGTACAAGGACAGTGTCAGCCAGTACAATGACAGTGTCAGCCAGTGCAAGGACAGTGTCAGCCAGTGTAAGGACAGTGTCAGCCAGTACAAGGACAGTGTCAGCCAATACAAGGACAGTGTCAGCCAGTACAAGGACAGTGTCAGCCAATACAAGGACAGTGTCAGCCAGTACAAGGACGGTGTCAGCCAGTACAAGGACGGTGTCAGACAGTACAAGGACGGTGTCAGCCAGTACAAGGACAGTGTCAGCCAGTACAAGGACAGTGTCAGCCAGTATAAGGATAGTGTCAGCCAGTACAAGGACAGTGTCAGCCAATACAAGGACAGTGTCAGCCAGTACAAGGACAGTGTCAGCCAATACAAGGACAGTGTCAGCCAGTACAAGGACAGTGTCAGCCAATACAAGGACAGTGTCAGCCAGTACAAGGACGGTGTCAGCCAGTACAAGGACGGTGTCAGCCAGTACAAGGACGGTGTCAGCCAGTACAAGGACGGTGTCAGCCAGTACAAGGACGGTGTCAGCCAGTACAAGGACAGTGTCAGCCAGTACAAGGACAGTGTCAGCCAGTACAAGGATAGTGTCAGCCAGTACAAGGACAGTGTCAGCCAGTACAAGGACGGTGGTGTCAGCCAGTACAAGGACAGTGTCAGCCAGTACAAGGACACTGTCAGCTATCACAACATAAGGAGGAACACTGCAGGAGGTCTACTGGCCCATACTAGACACGTCCCTCTCAAGAACCTGCCTAGTAGGGGCCAGTAAATACCAGTGAAGACCTGGTATTTAACACCAGGTTGTGGTACAAGACACATGAACAAACACAGGTTTAAATCCTATCTACTACATAAGAACTTAAGAAAGAAGGAACACTGCAGCAGGCCTGCTGGCCCATGCGAGGCAGGTCCAAGTCTCCTACCGGCTTAAGCCAATGCCCCAACCTTGTCAGGTCAGGTCACATTCAGGTCAGTTCTCTACAAATATCAGGAATATTTTAATACCTAAAAGAGCAATTAGAGTCAACTATCAGTGTATATACACTGAAGAATGACACTTGAGCAACATTTGGGTGTCTTTGTTACGGAAAAGTTCCGGAAGATTGAGGAGGAGTTTGAGGTAGTCAGTCTTAGCTTTTTCTAAACCAATTACATCATATATATACTGTCATACACACTCCTCAGTGTATATATACTGACATACACACTCCTCAGTGTATATATACTGACATACACACTCAGTGTATATATACTGACATACACACTCCTCAGTGTATATATACTGACATACACACTCCTCAGTGTATATATACTGACATACACACTCCTCAGTGTATATATACTGACATACACACTCCTCAGTGTATATACACTGACATACACACTCCTCAGTGTATATACACTGACATACACCCTCCTCAGTGTATATACACTGACATACCCTCCTGAGTGCATATACACTGACATACACCCTCCTCAGTGTATATACACTGACATACACCCTCCTCAGTGTATATACACTGACATACACCCTCCTCAGTGTATATACACTGACATACACCCTCCTCAGTGTATATACACTGACATACACCCTCCTCAGTGTATATACACTGACATACACCCTCCTCAGTGTATATACACTGACATACACCCTCCTCAGTGTATATACACTGACATACACCCTTCTCAGTGTATATACACTGACATAAACCCTTCTCAGTGTATATACACTGACATACACCCTCCTCAGTGTATATATATACTGACATACACCCTCCTCAGTGTATATATATATATACTGACATACACCCTCCTCAGTGTATATATACTGACATACACCCTCCTCAGTGTATATACACTGACATACACCCTCCTCAGTGTATATATACTGACATACACCCTCCTCAGTGTATATATACTGACATACACCCTCCTCAGTGTATATATACTGACATACACCCTCCTCAGTGTATATATACTGACATACACCCTCCACAGTTTATATACACTGACATACACCCTCCTCAGTGTATATACACTGACATACACCATCCTCAGTGTATATACACTGACATACACCCTCCTCAGTGTATATACAATGACATACACCCTCAGTGTATATACACCCTCCTCAGTGTATATACACCCTCCTCAGTGTATATACACTGACATACACCCTCCTCAGTGTATATACACTGACATACACCCTCCTCAGTGTATATACAATGACATACACCCTCAGTGTATATACACTGACATACACCCTCCTCAGTGCATATACACTGACATACACCCTCCTCAGTGCATATACACTGACATACACCCTCCTCAGTGTATATATACACATACACAAAGAGTCACAACTGGAAGTTGAAGACTCAGATGAGCCACAGGGATGTTAGGAAGTATTTATTCAGTCACAGAGTTGTCAGGATGTGGAATAGACTGGGAAGTGATGTAGTGGAGGCAGGATCCATACACAGCTTTAAGAAGAGGTATGATAAAGCTCATGGAGCAGGGAGGAGTGGACCTAGTAGCGACCAGCGAAGAGACGGAGCCAGCAGCTGTGACTCGACCCCTGCAACCAGAATTAGGTGAGTATACACTCAGGGAAACCTGATAAACACCTCTTAGCATAAATCTCTAAATTAATGTACGAATTATTCACTTAAAATTACAACGAACTAACTACAGCAGAGCACAACAGTGTGGAGAAGGACCTGCCATGAATGGGCCAGTAGCTCTCCTGCAGTGCTCCTCTATCTTCTTATATGATGGACCAGTGTGTGTGGAACAGTAGTCCCTGGGTTATCAAGCTGGGTTATCTTATACGATGGACCAGTGTGTGGGACAGGAAGTCCTGGGTTATCCAGCTGGGTTATCAAGGGCTTGCTAACAGGGAGTGTGGATACCGCTCACTGAGCTACAACTCAGAGACAATAATGTACTGTAGGACACAAACACACACACACACACTACCGTATAGTGAAACATTCACAACTAACATATATATACACAGTATGTGTATGTAACGCACTGTGAATGTTAAAGTTCCTAGATATGTACTCCCTGGAACACTGGCGAGAAAGACACATAATTTACACCTGGAAAATCCTAGAGGGACTGTTCTCTCAGTGTTCACAGTATAACAGTGTTCAATACTGTTATGATGACTGTTCTAGTGATCCTTGAACACATACAAGTGTTCTAGTGAATCTTGAACACCCACAAGTGTTCTAGTGAACCTTGAACACCTACAAGTGTTCTAGTGAACCTTGAACACCCACAAGTGTTCTAGTGAACCTTGAACACCCACAAGTGTTCGAGTGAACCTTGAACACCCACAAGTGTTCGAGTGAACCTTGAACACCCACAAGTGTTCAGTGTTCAAGGTTAGGGAAACCCTTTAACACCCACAAGTGTTCCCGAAAAGGTTAGGGAAACCCTTGAACACCCACAAGTGTTCGAGTGAACCTTGAACACCCACAAGTGTTCGAGTGAACCTTGAACAGTCAAGTTGAACCTCATGTTGTCTGAAAGCAAGTGACCTTAAGCTCGCCAGTTGAACCTCCGCTGTCACTGACCTCGCTTAAGTCTCTCTCTTAGAGGGTTGTGTTAGACATCCTCTTACAGAGCGGTCACTGTACATGGGTCCTCTTAAACAGGTAGTATTTACACCCTGTTTTGTTTTGTATAACCGTATTCTACTGTGTATACAAGAGTATAAAATAAGGTATCCACTAATATACACAGCTGTCAGCAGTTGGTGACTGACAGCTGTCAGCAGTGTTGGTGACTGACAGCTGTCAGCAGTGTTGGTGACTGACAGCTGTCAGCAGTGTTGGTGACTGACAGCTGTCAGCAGTGTTGGTGACTGACAGCTGTCAGCAGTGTTGGTGACTGACAGCTGTCAGCATGTTGGTGACTGACAGCGTCAGCTCTTGGTGACTGACAGCTGTCAGCAGTGTTGGTGACTGACAGCTGTCAGCAGTGCTGGTGATTGACAGCTGTCAGCAATGATGGGAAGGTGCTGGGAGAGGTCAGAGAAGCGGGGCTAAGGTAGGGTCGGTGCTGAAAGTGGCGGGGCTGAGGCAGGAGAGATGCTGAAAGAGGTAAGGTTAAAACAGGGGAGGTGCTGAGAGAGGAGGGGTTAAAACAGGGAGGTGCTGGGGAGGAGGTTAAAACAGGGAGGTGCTGAGAGAGGGTTAAACAGGGAGGTGCTGAGGGGAGGGGTTAAACAGGGAGTGCTGAGAGAGGAGGGGTTAAAACAGGGGAGGTGCTGAGAGAGGAGGGGTTAAAACAGGGGAGGTGCTGAGAGAGGAGGGGTTAAAACAGGGGAGGTGCTGAGAGAGACGGGGCTAAGGTAGAGACAGTGCTGAGAAAGGCCAGGGAGGCAGGGCTAAACAGGAGCGGTGCTAAGAGAGGCCAGGGAGGCGGGGCAAGGACAGGGGTGGTGCTGAGAGGCCAGGAAGACAGGGCTAAGACAGGGGCGGTGCTGAGAGAGGCCAGAGAGGCGGGGTTAGGACAGGGGCGGTGCTGAGAGGCGCCAGGGAGGCGGGGTTAGGACAGGGGCGGTGCTGAGAGAGGTCAGGGAGGCGGGGTTGGGACAGGGGCGGTGCTGAGAGGGGCCAGGGAGGCGGGGCTAAACAGGGGCGGTGCTGAGAGAGGCGGGGCTGAGGTCGCGGGGATGTGCGCAGAGAACCAGAAGAACAGTTAGCCGCGTGACTTAACAGTGATCAGTCAAGCTAACACCACCTCCTGTTGCTGTTCCTGTTGCTGTTCCTGTTCCTGAACATGGCCCTCACACCTCTGGCCCTCTGCCTGGCCCTCATGGCCCTCCTCACACAAGGTACAGTGCACTACCCACAACACACTATATTTGCATGATTTTTGCTACGCAAACTGACGCTTTAAACCCGTATGGGCGAAACGGTACCTGGGGAAACTTGGTAGCTAGTTAGCTCTCGTTGCTTGGATCAAGAACTCTTCTCCTGGGCCAAAGAAACTATGTTTTTATTGTGTTTTTGAGGTAATTTGAGGCGAAAACGAAGAAACACTTTTATCGTTGTTCGATCAGTACTGTACTTCTCACCTCCAGTACTGTAACATCCTCACTCATCCTTCAGAGTACACGTACTGTACTTCCCACCTCCAGTACTGTAACATCCTCACTCATCCTTCAGAGTACAAGTACTGTACTTCCCACCTCCAGTACTGTAACATCCTCACTCATCCTTCAGAGTACAAGTACTGTACTTCCCACCTCCAGTACTGTAACATCCTCATTCATCCTTCAGAGTACATAGTACTTCCCACCTCAGTACTGTAACATCCTCACTCATCCTTCAGAGTACAGGTACTGGTGATGTACCTGACTAGTTTCTAGTCAGATGCCGTCCTTCCTTAGTAATGTAACCTCCTGCTGCGGCATTGGCTTAAGCCGGTGAAATGGATCTGCCATGGCAGAAGGCTTTGCAGGTCCCTCTTCATGTTCTTATGTTCCCACCTCCAGTACTGTAACATCCTCACTCATCCTTCAGAGTACAAGTACTGTAATTCTCACCTCCAGTACTGTTTTCTAGTACCACGTGTTCAGTACATGTACTGAATAGTGTGTGTGTGTGTGTGTGTGTGTACTTACCTATTTATGGTTACAGGGGTCGAGTTACAGCTGGTTGCTACTAGGTCCACTCTCTTCCTGTTCCATGAGTTTTATCATACCTCTTCTTAAAGCTATGTATGGATCCTGCCTCCACTACATCACTCTCCAAATTGTTCCACTTCCTGACAACTCTGTGACTGAAGAAGTACTTCTTAACATCCCTGTGACTCATCTGAGTCTTCAACTTCCAATTGTGATCCCTTGTTGCTGTGTTCCATCTCTGGAACATCCTATCTGTCCAGCAGTCAATTCTTCTCAGTATTTTATATGTCGTTATCATGTCCCCCATGTCTCTACTGTAATACAGTGTCGTCAGGTTGAGTTCACTTAACCTCTCCTCGTAGGACAAACCCTTCATCTCCGGGACTAGTGTGGTGTGGGTTCCAAACTGGTGATGCATACTCCAGTATGGGCCTGACGTACACGATGTACAGAGCCTGACGTACACGGTATACAGAGTCTAGAACGATTCCTTATTGAGGTATTGAAACGCTATTCTTAGGTTTGCCAGGCGCCCATGGTTGATGTGCGTCTCAGGAGATGTGCTCGGTGTTATACTCACCCCAAGATCCTTTTCCTTGAAGTTTGCAGTCTTTGGCCACCTAGACTGTACTCTGTCTGTGGTCTTCTTTGTTCTTCCCCGAACTTCATTACTTTGCATTCGGCGGGATTAAATTCAAGAAGCCAGTTACTGGGCCAGTCTTCCAACCTGTCCAGGTCTCTTTGTAGTCCTGCCTGATCCTCATCCGATTTAATTCTCCTCATTAACTTCACATCATCTGCAAACAGGGACACTTCTGAGTGTATTCCTTCCGTCATGTTGTTCACATATACAAGAAACAGCACTGATCCTAGGACTGACCTCTGTGGAATCCCACTCGTCACACGCCCCACTGACACCTCGCCACGTACCATGACTCGTTTTTGCCTGCCCTGTCAGGTATTCTCTGATCCATTGCAGTGCCTTTCCTGATATGTGTGCCTGATCCTGTGTGTGTGTGTACACGTACAAGTACCTTCGTGCATAATTAGTGAGGTATTGTCTGTGGCCACAATGTCCGTAGATTATTGTTCGTGGCCACAATGTCCGTAGATTATTGTCCGTTGCCACAATGTTCGTAGATTGTCCGTGACCACAATGTTCGTATATTACTGTCCGTGGCCACAATGTCCGTAGATTATTGTCAGTGGCTATAATGTCCGTAGATTATTGTCCGTTCCCACAATGTCCGTAGATTATTGGCCGTGACCACAATGTCGTAGATTATTGTCCGTGGCGACAATGTCCGTAGATTATTGTCCGTGGCGACAATGTCCGTAGATTACTGTCCGTGGCCACAATGTCCGTAGAATATTGTCCGTGGCCACAATGTCCGTAGATTATTGCCCGTTGCCACAATGTTCGTAGATTGTCCGTGACCACAATGTTCGTATATTACTGTCCGTGGCTACAATGTCCGTAGATTATTGTCCGTGGTCACAATGTTCGTAGATTGTCCGTGGCCACAATGTCTGTAGATTATTGTCCGTGGCCACAATGTTCGTAGATTATTGTCCGTGGCCACAATGTTCGTAGATTATTGTCCGTGGCCACAATGTCCGTAAATTATTGAACGTGGCCACAATGCCCGATTATTGTCCGTGGGCACAATGTTCGTAGATTATTGTCCGTGGCCACAATGTCCGTAAATTATTGTCCGTGGCCACAATGCCCGTAGATTGACCGTGGCCACAATGTACGTAGATTACTGACCGTCACAATGTACGTAGATTAACCAGTCATCACTGTACCAACTGAGATGATAACAGATCACGTACCACGCACACAAGGACAACATGTACTTGAAAATCATCTGTGTTTCAATGTCAAGGGTCAAATGTCATGGCTGGACTCAAGTTCCTGAGCCCCTAACAGCACACGCTACGTTGTTCCACTAGCGGATACCCTACGTCCGTGATATCCTCCGTCCGTGTTCAACTGTTCCTGCGTTGTGCATTTTTTATATTTTGTTGGGTTCCTCAGTGTTGGACTTTGGGACTGATTACCTCGCTCATCTTCCACTCTTCTCGATAGTGACGGAAGAAGCCGCTGGCGAACCGTCTCCATAATAACGATTCTCGTCTTGGACAAGTTTCTCCATTATCAACTTGTGGGTTTTATAAAAACCACTAATAATAAAAACCAATGATTCTAAAAACTACTGATACTGATACTAAAACCATTGATTCTAAAAACCACTGATTCTAAAAACCATTGATTCTAAAAACCACTGATACTAAAACCATTGATTCTAAAAACCACTGATTCTAAAAACCACTGATCCTAAAACCATTGATTCTAAAACCATTGATTCTAAAAACCACTTATTCTAAAAAAACACTGATTCTAAAAAACCACTGATTCTAAAACCATTGATTCTAAAACCTTGATTCTAAAAACCTTGATTCTAAAACCATTGATACTAAAACCAAATTATACTAAAACCATTGATACTAAAAACACTGATTCTAAAACCATTGATTCTAAAACCATTGATACTAAAACCATTGATTCTAAAAACCATTGATTCTAAAACCATTGATCCTAAAACCATTGATTCTAAAACCATTGATCCTAAAACCATTGATACTAAAACCATTGATACTAAAACCATTGATTCTAAAAACCACTGATTCTAAAACCATTGATTCTAAAACCATTGATTCTAAAACCATTGATTCTAAAACCATTGATTCTAAAACCATTGATTCTAAAAACCACTGATTCTAAAAACCACTGATTCTAAAAAACCTCTGATTCTAAAAAAAACCACTGATACTAAAACCACTGATTCTAAAAACCAATGATACTAAAACCCATAAAGTTGCTGGTTTTCTATAACCCCATAATTTAAAAACCATAAACCTGCATCAGGTTAAATCGGTCTAA
>WNWK01002900.1:132246-139746 GCA_009830355.1 Cherax destructor | reverse complement strand
GATAATGACGTATAAAATACTGAAAGGAATCCACAAGGTGGACAGAGACAGAATGTTCCAGAGATGGGACACAGCAACAAGGGGTCACAACTGGAAATTGAAGACTCAGATGAATCACAGGGATGTTAGGAAGTATTTCTTCAGCCACAGAGTTGTCAGGAAGTGTAACCATTCAAAACCTTTAAGAAGAGGTATGATAAAGCTCATGGAGCAGGGAGTGGACCTAGTAGCGACGAGTGAAGAGGCGGAACCAGAAGCTGTGAATCGACCCCTTCAACCACAAATAGGTGAATACAGTCATGTGAGTACACACATACACCACCACACCTTCCCTGCCCTCATTCCATACACTTTACACGTGACTATGTACACACACACACGTGACTGTGTACACTCACTCACACACACACACACACGTGACTGTGCACACTCACACACACACACGTGACTGTGCACACTCACACACACACACGTGACTGTGCACACACACACACACGTGACTGTGCACACTCACACACACACACGTGACTGTGCACACACACACACACACACACACGTGACTGTGTCGATGTACACACACACGTGACTGTGTCGATGTACACACACACGTGACTGTGTTGATGTACACACACGTGACTGTGTTGATGTATACACACACGTGACTGTGTCAATGTACACACACACACGTGACTGTGTCGATGTACACACACACGTGACTGTGTCGATGTACACACACACGTGACTGTGTTGATGTACACACACACGTGACTGTGTATACACACACGTGACTGTGTTGATGTACACACATACGTGACTGTGTACACACACACGTGACTGTGTACACACACTCTGCTAAGTAAAAATTCACACAAGCTTAATGGACGCTGTGAGAAGCCTGATTAATGTCCAACTAATTCACTCACTCAACCACAACCAAACACTCAACCTTCAACCAGCAGGAAACTACTAGTATTAATGGAAATTGATGGTTACCAACCTTGGTTGGTTGATGGCTAGCAACTTTGGTTGTCTAGCCTTGGTTGATGTCTAGCAACCTTGGTTGATGTCTAGCAACCTTGGTTGATGGCTTGCAACCTTTGTTGATGTCTAGCAACCTTGGTTGATGTCTAGCAACCTTGGTTGATGTCTAGCAACCTTGGTTGATGTCTAGCAACCTTCAAGATATTTTTGGTTGATTGGAGTGATCTCTCACACCTTCACGGTGGTGGGTTGAGGGTGGGTTGGGGTGGGTAAAAGTGGGCATGATTGCTGGTAGAGGGGTTGTTAGTGGATCAAGAGTTGCTAAAATGGATGAACAATTGACTAAAGTGTCTTCGATTGTGCTGGAATGATGTGATTGATACAGATACCTGATCAGGGGTGAGAGAGAGAGAGAGAGAGAGAGAGAGAGAGAGAGAGAGAGAGAGAGAGAGGAAGGAGAGAGAGAGAGAGAGAGAGAGAGAGAGGGGGAGAGGTCTACATATCAGTACGACGGTTCGAGTCTCCCTCCCTCATTCTCAGCAACCAGCATCGTACAACTGTGTATACTCAATATTATCAGTGTTATTAATGATTCTTTGGGGTAATTTTTACTGATTACTGGTTAATCGGGTTCTGATTAACCACTGGTGATGGAGCGGGTCCCGGGGGCGCTGACCCCCCGCAACACCCTCCAGGTAGACCCCAGTTACACAGGCTATAATTCACCTCAATCACAAACAATTATAATCCGTTCTCAGAAGGTAAACCAGTCTCTCTGAATACACAATTGTAAAACTTTCATTGTAAATTACTGTGTAAATTATTTACGTTTAAACCATCAGGTTCACACACACACACACACACACACACACACACACACACACACACACCACCACCACCACCACCACCACCAGGCACATCTCCTGAGGCGCACATCAACCAAATAACTGCTGCAGCATACGGGCGTCTAGCAAACCTAAGAACAGCATTCCGACATCTTAATAAGGAGTCATTCAGGACCCTGTACACTGTGTACGTTAGGCCCATACTGGAGTATCCAGCGCCAGTTTGGAACCCTCACCTAGCCAAGCATGTAAAGAAGCTCGAGAAAGTGCAAAGGTTTGCAACAAGACTAGTCCCGGAGCTAAGGGGTATGTCCTACGAGGAGAGGTTAAGGGAAATCGACCTGATGACACTGGAAGACAGGAGAGATAGGGGGGATATGATAACGACATATAAAATACTGAGAGGAATTGACAAGATGGACAGAGACAGGATGTTCCAGAGATGGGACACAGCAACAAGGGGTCACAGTTGGAAGTTGAAGACTCAGATGACTCACAGGGATGTTAGGAAGTATTTCTTCAGTCACAGAGTTGTCAGGAAGTGGAATAGTCTGGGAAGTGATGTAGTGGAGGCAGGATCCATACATAGCTTTAAGGAGAGGTATGATAAAGCTCATGGAGCGGGTAGAGTGACCGAGTAGCGGCCAGTGAAGAGGCGGGGCCAGGAGCTGTGAATCGACCCCTGCAACCACAACTAGGCGAGTACAACTAGGTGAGTACACACACACACAAACACACACACAACACATATTTTAGGTATTTTAACTCTAGTAACATTAAGATGGTAATTGTAACACCCTGATATTTGTGTTGCTGAGTTAACATTGTGTAGGAAGGTGTGGTTTTAATTATACCTTGTCTTTGACATCAGACATCACAGTGTTGTGTAGAGGATTAAGTATGTTGAGTCAATTACTGAATGTTTGTCGGTCACCTGTGTTGTGAGTGCTACCCTAACCTATCTGTACCTTTCTAAACCCATCTGATGCTACCTTTACCTATCTGAACCTATCTAAACGTATCTGTACCTATCTGAACGTATCTGTACCTATCTGAAGCTATCTGTACCTATCTGTATCTATCTGAAGCTGTCTGTATCTATCTGAAGCTGTTTGTACCTATCTGAAGCTGTCTGTACCTATCTGTACCTATCTGAAGCTGTCTAAACCTATCTGAAGCTATCAGAACCTATCTGTACCTATCTGAAGCTATCTATCTGAAGCTGTCTGTACCTATCTGAAGCTATCAGAACCTATCTGTACCTAAATGAAGCTATCTGTGCCTATCTGAACCTTTCTGTACCTATCTAAACCTATCTGTACCTATCCTCGCTATGTATGCGTGTATATGTATGTATGTATGTGTTTAAAGAACTTTCGTGATGTTTCACATAATCAGAGAATAATATGAACGTGTGTATGCATACATGTATTCTGTATGTTGTTGCAGGGGTCGAGTCACAGCTCCTGGCCCCGCCTCTCGTAATATTCACAGCCTCATTGCCTGGTGGATCCCGTCATACCTTATATTTAAACTATGTAAATGTGTATGAATGTATGTATGTGTGTGTGTGTGTGTGTGCAATATGACGTAAAGTTGTGTGATGAATATTGTGTTGATAATGTTGGTGAATGTGTTAGGTAAGACTGGTTGATGGTGGTTAACTACCACCACAACCATTACCACCACCATTCCTAACAACCTCAACCACCACTACTACCACCACAACCTTTACCACCATCACAATCCCTACTACTATGGCCACAATCACTACCACTATCACCACAACAATCACTACTACCACTGTCACCACAACAATCACTACCACTATCACAGCCACAATCACTACTACCACTATCACCACAATCACTACCACTATCATAACCACAATCACTTCTACCATTATCACCCCCAATCACTACCACTATCACCACAATCACTACTACCACTATCACCACAATCACAACAATCACTACCACCACGCTAGCCACATCACTACCCATGATGATGGTCAAGGATAGTAGTAGGCTGGTTGTTTGCTGGTAGATCATGGCTTTGTTGGTTGGTACTCGCCTGGTACTAGTACTCACCTGGTACCAGTACTTGCCTGGTACCAGTACTCACCTGGTACCAGTAGTCACATGGTACCAGTACTCACATGGTACCAGTATTCACCTGGTACCAGTACTCACATGGTACCAGTATTCACCTGGTACTAGTACTCACCTGGTACTAGTACTCGCCTGGTACCAGTACTCGCCTGGTACTAGTGCTCGCCTAGTACTAGTACTCACCTGGTACCAGTACTCACCAGGTACTAGTACTCACCTGGTGCTACTCACCTGGTACTAGTACTCACCTGGTACTCAGCAGTAAGACATTTATCTTTCCTCCCCTTGTAAGGCGTACTTAGTATGCTAATTAACAGAGTCTGTGTGGGCCATGGTGGACCGTGGTGGACCATGGTGGACCGTGGACAGTGATGGACCATGATAGGCCATGGTGGACCGTGGTGGACCATGGTGGACCGTGGTGGACCATGATGGACCATGGTGGACCGTGGTGGACCATGGTAGTAGAGAATGACAGTAATAGAGACTATTAGTAATAGAGAATAATAATAATAGTATACAACAACAGTAATAATACACAAACACTTTCTCTCATTTTCTCTCTGTTTCTCTCAGTTTTACTTCTCCTTCCTTCACTATTCTCACTTCCTCCTCCTTCCTGTAATCCTCACCTTCCCTATTCTCTTCCACATATCCTTTATTCCCCTTCCTCCCTCTCTCTCTCTCTCTCTCTCTCTCTCTCTCTCTCTCTCTCTCTCTCTCTCTCTCTCTCTTATTTTATATGTTATTATCACAAGGAATAAGAGAGAGAGATGGGAAAGAAATATAATATGTGTCTTATTTCCTCATTCCTGCCAGGCTATTGTCTCTCAGTGGCTGCTATGTGGCCCTCCTAGCCAGCCCCTCCTAGCCAGCCTCTCCTAGCCATCACCCTCCTAGCCAGCCCCCTCTTAGCCATCACCCTCCTAGCCAGCCCCTCCTAGCCATCACCCTCCTAGCCAGCCCCTCTTAGCCATCACCCTCCTAGCCAGCCCCTCCTAGCCATCACCTTCCTAGCCAGCCCCTCCTAGCCATCACCCTCCTAGCCAGCCCCTCCTAGCCATCACTCTCCTAGCCATCAAACTCCTAGCCATCACCCTCCTAGCCAGCCCCTCCTAGCCATCACCCTCCTAGCCAGCCCCTCCTAGCCATTACCCTCCTAGCCATCACTCTCCTAGCCATCACCCTCCTAGCCATCACCCTCCTAGCCAGCTCCTCCTAGCCATCCTCCTCCTAGTCATCCTCCTCCTGGCCATCCCCTCCTAGCCAACCCCTCCTAGCCAACCCCTCCTAGCCAACCCCTTCTAGCCAGCCCCCTCTTAGAAAACCCCCTCCTATCCAGCCCTCCTAGTCAACCTCCTCCTAGCCAGCCCCTCCTAGCCAACCACCACCTACCCAGCCATAACCCTCCTAGCCATCACCCTCCTAGCCAGCTCCTCCCTAAGCCATCCTCCTCCTAGCCATCCCCCTCCTAGCCAACCCCTCCTAGCCAACCCCTCCCTAGCCACCCCTTAGCAAACCCCCTCCTATCCAGCCTTCTAGTCAACCCCTCTACCGCCCATCTTAGCTAGCCCTTCTCCAGCCCTTTCTACTGGTCCACAAAACACTGTTTTCTTACAAGATTAAGGGTGACCTAAAAAAAAAAACAAAAAAAACACTTTAACCATCGTTCGTTCAGTGGCTGTGTCTTGTTAGGGAGCTGTACCTCCCCCTCCCCACAACCCCCACCACCCCTCCTCCACAGTGCAAACACTATACTATTCACTCCATACATAGATGTTCAGATGGATATATACATGTATAGATAGGTATATGTAGATACATGCATAGGTAATAGATGTATATATATATAGATATATAGATACAGATAGATGTATATATAAGATAGATATTAAGCGTGTGTTGCCTGGTGTGAGACAATGGTAGTGTCTGGGTAGTCAAGTCGGCTTCTATAAGTTGCTTTAACTACTTATAACACACTTCAAACTTGTGGTGAGTAGTGTTGAGTGCGTGACACTGTGTGTTGTTCCATTGGAGTGGAATCTAGTTTTGTTCCATAGTCTCGAACATTGTTCCAGACTATGGAACAATACTCTTCTCCAGGCTGTGGGACTGACCACCTCACAACTACGCCCTCAAGGCTGTGGGACTGATATCATTTCACTACTACACCTGCTGGTGTAAGTTAGATACCTGCTTTTTCAAGTTAGATACCTGCTGGTGCAAGTTAGATACCTGCTGGTGCAAGTTAGATACCTGCTGGTGTAAGTTGAATGCCTGCTTTCAAGTTAACGCTGGTCCCAAATTAGATACCTGCTGTCTCAAGTTAGAACTGCTGTCTCAAGTTAGATACCTGCTGTCTCAAGTTAGATACCTGCTGTCTCAAGTTAGATACCTGCTGGTCCCAAATTAGATACCTGCTCTCAAGTTAGATACTTGCTGGTTCAAGTTAGATACCTGCTGGTCCAAGTTAGTACCTGCTGGTTCAAGTTAGATACCTGCTGGTTCAAATGATACCTGCTGGTTCAAGTTAGATACCTGCTGTCTCAGTTAGATACCTGCTGGTTCAAATTATATACCTGCTGGTTCAAGTTAGATACCGGCTGGTTCAAGTAAGATCCTGCTGGCCCAAGTTAGATACCTGCTGGCCCAAGTTAGATACCTACTGTTCAATTAGATGGTCCCGCTGGCAGGACCAACCTTTTTCAATATTAATCAGCAGGAGAGGCACTGGCGGTCATTTAAACACAAAATACATCTCTGTGTAAAGCTTTTGTTCTGACATGTGATTAAGGAAGAGAAAAATATTGGTTGTTTTTAAATGCTGCAACATCAGGAGGTTAAGACAGAGTTAAGACTGCAGTTAGGTCGGCTTGCAATGAATGTGACTTGCTGTCAACATATAACGAAGGGTTTGGCAGGAAGTGAATCACCTTTGTTTCACTATCTTGCAATGTACTCTGACGACTGTCACCTTTGCAATGTAGTCTTAAGACTTCTTTCATTGGTAGGAAACATAGCTGAAAGTCTTATCTTTTTGAAGTTGGGAGAGGTAAGCCAGTGAATCTCTATCACATGACCAAAGTTACACAGTTATTATTTGACTTAAAAATATAGTCAAAACCCTTGTCCTCTCTTCTGACCAATATTCCTAACAAAGTAACTTAACCAACCTTACTTAGCCTAACCTAAGAAGTAACTTAACCTAACCTATAACCTAATCTATCCTAATCCAACCTTACCTAACCTACCGATCTAATCCTAGCCCAATCTAACCAGCATATGCTGTAGTCTTATCAATTCTGATGGACTGATTACATTGACTCCAGGCTGAGGGACTGATTACCCCAAACTCCTTCATCTTCACTATTCTCAGTATTGGACTGATGAAGCCACTGTGTGGAAACGTTTCCCCAGTAAAGATACCCAAATGTTACACAGGTGTCATTTATCAACACAAGACATATTGTGTTACAATCTTACAATATTGTGTTTCTTAACAATCAAAAAAGACAATTTTTAAAAAGGGAAATTTTCCATAAATTTTGGGTTTTTGGGGTTGG
>WNWK01002900.1:22500-132146 GCA_009830355.1 Cherax destructor | reverse complement strand
AAACCCCCCAAACACACACACAAACACACACACACAAACAACACACACACACACACACACACACACACACACACACACACACACACACCAGCACGTCTCCGGAAACACACATCAACCAGATAACTGCGGCAGCATATGGGCGACTGGCAAACCTAAGATTAGCGTTCCGTTACCTTAACAAGGAATCGTTCAAGACACTGTACACCGTGTACGTCAGGCCCATACTAGAATATGCAGCACCTGTCTGGAACCCACACCTGGTCAAGCACGTCAAGAAATTAGAGAAAATGCAAAGGTTTGCGACAAGGCTAGTTCCACAACTCAGGGGACTGCCCTATGAAGAAAGGTTGAGGGAAATAGGACTAACAACACTGGAGGACAGAAGGGTTAGAGGAGACATGATAACGACATACAAAATACTGCGGAGAATCGACAGGGTAGATAGTGACAGGATGTTCCAGAGAGGAAACACAGAAACAAGGGGACACAACTGGAAGCTGAAGACTCAGAGGAGTCAGAGGGATGTTAGGAAGCAATTTTTCAGCCATAGAGTAGTTAGGAAATGGAATACTTTAGCGAACGATAGTGTGGAGGCGGGAACCATACATAGTTTTAAGACAAGGTATGATAAAGCTCATGGAGCAGGGAGAGCAGAGACCCAGTAGCGGACAGGGCAGATGCGGGGCCAGAAGCTGAGTCTCGACCCCTGCAACCACAATTAGGTGAGTAGCACAATTAGGTGAGTACACACACACACACACATACAACAGGCCTAGTGTCTAATCGACATGTGCCTAGGACAAAATGGTAACTAACACACACACACACACACAAGAAAAGGAATAACGATAAAGTCAGGATGAGCCCGTGGTTCACCCAAAGGTGCAGGGAGGCCAAAACCAAGTGTGCCAGGGAATTGAAGAAGTACAGAAGGCAAAGGACCCAGGAGAATAAAGAGAGCAGTCGTAGAGCCAGAAATAAATATGCACAGGTAAGAAGGGAGGCCCAAAGACAATACGAGAATGACATAGCAGCGAAAGCCAAATCTGACCCAAAACTGTTGTACAGCCACATCAGGAGGAGAACAACAGTCAAGGACCAGGTGATCAGGCTGAGGAAGGAAGGAGGGGAGGTCACAAGACACGACCGCGAAGTGTGTGAGGAGCTCAACACGAAGTTCAAAGAAATGTTCACAGAGGACACAGAAGGGCCTCCAGAAAGGCGGAGAGGTGGGGTACACCATCAAGTGTTGGACACAATACATACAACTGAGGAGGAAGTGAAGAGGCTGCTAAGTGAGCTAGATACTTCAAAGGCGATGGGAGCGGATAACATCTCTTCATGGGTCCTGAGAGAGAGAGCAGAGGTGCTATGTGTACCACTAACAACAATCTTCAATACATCTACCTAAACAGGACGACTATCTGAGGTATGGAAGACAGCAAATGTAGTCCCAATTTTTAGAAAAGGAGACAGACATGAAACATTAAACTACAGAGCAGTGTCACTGACATGTATAGTATGCAAAGTTATGGAGAAAATTATCAGAAGAGTGGTGGAGCACCTAGAAAGGAATGAGCTTATCAACGACAGCCAGCACGGTTTCAGCGAAGTGTGAGAGTCAGCGCCTGTGACGAGCGGGGTGCCACAGGGATCAGTCCTAGGACCGGTGCTGTTTCTGTTATTTGTGAACGACATGACGGAAGGAATAGACTCCGAAGTGTCCCTGTTTGCAGATGATGTGAAGTTGATGAGAAGAATTCAATCGGACGAGGACCAGGCAGAACTACAGAGGGATCTGGACAGGCTGCAGGCCTGGTCCAGAAACTGGCTCCTGGAGTTCAACCCCATCAAGTGCAAAGTCATGAAGATTGGGGAAGGGCAAAGACCACAGACGGAGTACAGTCTAGGGGGCCAGAGCCTACAAACCTCATTCAATGAAAAGGATCTTAGGGTAAGTATAACACCGGCGCACATCAACCAAATAACTGCTGCAGCATACGGGCGCCTGGCAAACCTAAAAACAGCATTCCGACGTCTTAATAACGAGTCTTTCAGGACCCTGTACACTTTGCACGTTTGGCCATATTGGAGTATGCAGCACCAGTTTCGAACCCTCACCTAGCCAAGCATGTAAAGAAACTAGAGAAAGTGCAAAGGTTTGCAACAAGACTAGTCCCGGAGCTAAGGGGTATGTATGTCTTACGAGGAGAAGTTAAGGGAAATCGACCTGACGACACTGGAAGACAGGAGAGATAGGGGAGATATGATAACAACATATAAAATACTGAGAGGATTCGACAAGGTGGACAGAGACAGGATGTTCCAGAGATGGGACACAGCAACAAGGGGTCACAGTTGGAAATTGAAGACTCAGATGAACCACAGGGATGTTAGGAAGTATTTCTTCAATCACAGAATTGTCACGAAGTGGAATAGTCTGGGAAGGGATGTAGTGGAGGCAGGATCCATACATAGCTTTAAGGAGAGGTATGATAAAGCTCATGGGCAGGTAGGTGACCAGTAGCGGCCAGTGAAGAGGCGGGGCCATGAGCTGTGACTCGACCCCTGCATCCACAACTAGGTGAGTACACACACACACACACAAAACACACACATACACACGCGCACACACACGCGCGCGCACACACACGCGCGCGCACACACACGCCGCCCCACACACCGCGCACACACACGCGCGCACACACACGCGCACACACACACAACACACAACAAAACACACACAACACACACACACACACACAATAGTCAACCTAACAAGAGCAGATTATAACTAGCAGGTCTGGCACCAAACTACCTCATTCCTTTACTAGACCAAAATGGTCTCTGTCTCAGACAGTTGAACCTCACACGACGAGCAGAGAGTAACAGTAAGAAAGTCATAACAGTAGTGTACAAGCAACAGACAGCAGTATACAAGCAACAGACAGCAGTGTACAAGCAACAGACAGCAGTGTACAAGCAGCAGACAGCAGGTACAACAGCAGACAGCAGTGTACAAGCGGCAGACAACAGTATACAAGCGACAGGCAGCAGTATACCAGCAGCAGGCAGCATTGTACAAGCAACAGGCAACAGTATACCAGCAGCAGGCAGCAGTATACCAGCAGCAGGCAGCAGTGTACAAGCGACAGCAGTGTACAAGCAACAGGCAGCAGTATACAAGCAGCAGGCAGCAGTGTACAAGCAACAGACAGTAGTACACAAGCAGCAGGCAGCAGTGTACAAGCGACATCAGTGTACAAGTAACAGACAGCAGTATACAAGCAACAGACAGCAGTATACAAACAACAGACAGCAAGGTACAGTAACAGACAGCAAGGTATAGTAACAGACAGCAAGGTACAAGCAACAGACAGCAAGGTACAGTAACAGACAGCAAGGTATAGTAACAGACAGCAAGGTACAAGCAACAGACAGCAAGGTACAGTAACAGACAGCAAGGTATAGTAACAGACAGCAAGGTATAGTAACAGACAGCAAGGTACAAGCAACAGACAGCAAGGTACAGTAACAGACAGCAAGGTACAAGCAACAGACAGCAAGGTACAGTAACAGACAGCAAGGTACAGTAACAGACAGCAAGGTACAGTAACAGACAGCAAGGTACAAGCAACAGACAGCAAGGTACAGTAACAGACAGCAAGGTACAAGCAACAGACAGCAAGGTACAGTAAAAGACAGCAAGGTACAGTAACAGACAGCAAGGTACAGTAACAGACAGCAAGGTACAGCCTTCAAGGTGCTATCACCCTAACTTCCTGCCTTGACATTGGACTGACAGGATATTAACCTTAATATTAACTGATGAACTGATATCCTTCTCTCTCTCTCTCTCTCTCTCTCTCTCTCTCTCTCTCTCTCTCTCTCTCTCTCTCTCTCTCTCTCCCAATCTATCTAGCTGGGAATCCCCATTCATAAATCCTTATCCAGTAATCTCCGTAGAGAGGAAATTTTTTTCCTGCTCCACCATGGTGATTTACAGAGAGATCAACCACTGCTGATTTAACTTATACATCTACACAGAACTCATTTTCTAAGTGACACATTGATGATAGGAAGAGGGAGTATATATATATATATATATATATATATATATATATATATATATATATATATATATGGAAGGATAGAAAGAAGGATAGATGGAAAGGAACTAAATAAAATATATCATTTCCTATTAATCCTAAAGTTCCCTATTTCAACATTTCCATTTCTTTGCAATCCTCCATACCCCATTTAACACAACTCTCCTATCCCCCTCCCATTCCCCATTTCTCACTACCTATACAATTTTAATAAATCTTTGTGTATTTCAAGCTCCCCATTCCCCCCTCTGTCTATTTCTCCCCATTGTTCCTATTTCCAGCCTCCCTATGCCTACTCCCTCCCCTTGTACCTATTTCCCGCCTCCCTATTACCAGCACCTCCCAGGGCTGAGTGACGCGGTATTTTATAACCTTGTCTGACTTGTCACTCCAAAATCTCGTTTAACCACCAAAAATCTAAAATATTTAGTGAACGATCATTTGTCTGTGGAGAGAGAGAGAGAGAGAGAGAGAGAGAGAGAGAGAGAGAGAGAGAGAGAGAGAGAGATAGAGAAAATTCATTCTTAGCTTGTTAGGTGAGCGCGCGCGCACATACACTACACATATACACACTACACATACACACACTACACATACACACAATACACATACACACACACATACATACACACACACACACACACACACACACTTAAAATAATCAATACAGAACATTTAACAAATTAATAAGTATTGCTGTGGTTCCCTCATAAAGCTGGGACTCCACTACCACCTCCCCAGTGATCATATATTGCTGCTGTCGCTCCTGTCTGCTTTTTATGGAGATTGAGAGCCAGGAGATGGATCCAGGGAGATGTATACGTGGAGATGTATACATGGAGACATAGATGGAGAGGATTTCCCTGGAGATGACCCAGGGATGAGGATACGAAGAGATGCTGAGGGTTTAATAAGTGTTACCGTGTTGACTAACCTGGTGGCTGGGAAGGCTGTTGCTTTTAGTGAGCTTAATAGTGAGAGAGTGAGTGAGGGTGAGTGAGTGAGGGTGAGAGAGTGAGTGAGGGTGAGAGAGTGAGTGAGGGTGAGAGAGTGAGTGAGGGTGAGAGAGTGAGTGAGGGTGAGAGAGTGAGTGAGGGTGAGAGTGTGAGTGAGGGTGAGAGAGTGAGTGAGGGTGAGAGAGTGAGTGAGGGTGAGAGAGTGAGTGAGGGTGAGAGAGTGAGTGAGGGTGAGAGAGTGAGTGAGGGTGAGAGAGTGAGAGAGAAAGAGGGCAGTAGCAAGACTGGATAGCCCGTGCGAGTGTACTCACTACTAGTGTACGTGTTGTGTGTGTGTGTGTAGTGTTACACACACACACAGTGTTACTACAGCCCTGAGGGTCAGTCAAGACAGTATTGCTCTTATCAATGACAATCAATCATCTCATATATATTCTAAATTGTCACTATTATTGAAATAAATTTTATATATAAAATTTAAATGAGCTAAATAAGTAAATAATGAGGGGCAGGGTGGGAGGGAAGGGAGGGGAAATGATTCAGTTGTTTACAGTGATTTAATTACTGTTGCAGTGACACTTGTTTGTTGAGCAGTGCTTCGTTAAACCTCGTTTAATACCCGGCTAGACACTGTGTGTGTGTGTATGTGTGTGTGTGTGTGTGTGTGTGTGTGTGTGAGTAGTGTGTGTGGTGAGTGTGTGTGTGTGTGTGTGTGTGTGTGTGTGTGAGTGTGTGTGTGAGTAGTGTGTGTGTGTGTGTGTGTGTGTGTGTGTGAGTAGTGTGTGGTGTGTGTGTGTGTGTGAGTAGTGTGTGTGTGAGTAGTGTGTGTGTGTGTGTGTGTGTGTGTGTGTGTGTGTGAGTAGTGTGTGTGTGTGTAGTGTGTGTGTGTGTGTGTGTGTGTGTGTGTGTGTGTGAGTAGTGTTAGTTACCATTTTGTCCTAGGCACATGTCAATTAGACACTAGGCCTGTTGTATATATGTGTGTGTGTATGTGTATGTAAGGAAACACTTCGAAATGTTTCTGCCCCACCGGGAATTGAACCCGGCCCCTCCGTGCGTCAAGCAAGAGCTTTACCCACTAGGCCACCGGGGGCTAAAGTGTGTGTGTGTGTGTGTGTGTGTGTGTGTGTGTGTGTGTGTGTGTGGTAGTAGTGTGTGTGTAGTGTGTGTGTGAGTAGTGTGTGTGTGTGTGTGTGTGTGTGTGTGTGTGTGTGTAGTGTGTGTGAGTAGTGTACTCACCTAATTGTACTCACCTAATTGTGGTTGCAGGGGTCGAGACTCAGCTCCTGGCCCCGCCTCTTCGCTGTCTGCTACTGGGTCTCTGCTCTCCCTGCTCCATGAGCTTTATCATACCTTGTCTTAAAACTATGTATGGTTCCTGCCTCCACTATATCTTTCTCTAGTCCATTCCACTTCCTGACTACTCTGTGGCTGAAGAAATGTTTCCTGACATCCCTTTGACTCATCTGAGTCTTCAGCTTCCAGTTGTGTCCCCTTGTTTCTGTGTTCCCTCTCTGAAACAACCTGTCACTATCTACCTTGTCAATTCCCCGCAGTATTTTGTATGTCGTTATCATGTCTCCTCTTACCCTTCTTTCCTCCAGTGTTGTTAGTCCTATTTCCTCAACCTTTCTTCATAAGACAGACCCCTGAGTTGTGGAACTAACCTTGTCGCAAACCTTTGCACTTTCTCTAGTTTCTTGACGTGCTTGACCAGGTGTGGGTTCCAGACTGGTGCTGCATACTCTAGTATGGGCCTGACGTATACGGTATACAGTGTCTTGAACGATTCCTTGTTAAGGTAACGGAACGCTAATCTTAGGTTTGCCAGTCGCCCATATGCTGCCGCGGTTATCTGGTTGATGTGTGCTTCCGGAGACGTGCTTGGTGTTATACTCACCCCAAGGTCTTTCTCCTTTGATGAGGTTTGTAGCCTTTGTCCACCTAGCCTGTACTCTGTCAGCGGTCTTCTTGCCCTTCTCCGATCTTCATGACTTTGCATTTGGTGGGGTTAAATTCGAGAAGCCAGTTGCTAGACCAGATGTCAAGCTTGTCCAGGTCACTTTGAAGTCCTGCTTGGTCTTCATCCGATGTGATTCTCCTCATTAATTTCACATCATCTGCGAAAAGAGACACTTCTGAGTCTATCCCATCCGTCATGTCATTCACATATAGCAAGAATAGCACTGGTCCTAGGACTGACCCCTGCGGTACACCGCTCGTCACAGGCGCCCACTGTGATACCTCATCACGCACCATGACCCGTTGTTGCCTCCCTGTGAGGTATTCCCTGATCCATTCCAGTGCCCTTCCTGTTATACACGCTTGGTCTTCCATCTTTTTTACTAATCTCATGTGAGGAACTGTGTCAAAGGCCTTCCTGCAGTCCAAGAAAATGCAGTCAACCCACCCTTCTCTCTCTTGCCTTACCTCTGTTACTTTATCATAGAACTCCAGGAGGTTTGTTACACAGGATTTCCCTTTCCCCTGAAACCGTGCTGTCTGGCGTTGATTAACCTGTTCTGCTCCAGATGCTCCACCATTCTTTTTCTGATGATTTTCTCCAAGACTTTGCACACTATACACGTAAGTGACACCGGTCTGTAGTTTAGTGCCTCTTTTCTGTCTCCTTTTTTAAAGATGGGGACTACGTTGGCCTTTTTCCATATCTCAGGTAGCTGCCCAGTTTCAAGGGATGTGTTGAAAATTTTGGTAAGTGGCACACTCAGAACCTCAGCTCCTTCCCGAAGGACCCATGGTGAGATATTGTCCGGACCCATTGCCTTTGAGGTATCAAGGTCACTGAGTGTGTGTGTGTGTGTGTGTGTGTGTGTGTGAGTAGTGTGTGTGTGAGTAGTGTGTGTGTGAGTAGTGTGTGTGTGTGTGTGTGTGTGTGTGTGTGTGTGTGTGTGTGTGTGTGTATGTGTAGTTGTGTGTGTGTATGTGTAGTTGTGTGTGTGTAGTGTGTGTGTGTGTATGTGTAGTTGTGTGTGTACTCGCCTATTTGTAGTTGCAGGGGTCGATTCATAGCTCCTGGCCCCGTCTCTTCACTGATTGCTACTAGGTCCTCTCTCTCCCTGCTCCATGAGCTATATCAAACCTCGTCTTAAAACTATGTATGGTTCCTGCCTCCACTACGTCACTTTCTAGGCTATTCCACTTCCTGACAACTCTATGACTGAAGAAATACTTCCTAACATCCCTTTGACTCATAGGAGTCTTCAACTTCTAATTGTGACTCCTTGTTTCTGTGTCCCCTCTCTGGAACATCTTCTTTCTGTCCACCTTATCTATTCCTCGCAGTATTTTATATGTCGTTATCATGTCTCCCCTAACCCTCCTGTCCTCTAGTGTGTGTGTGTGTGTGTGTGTGTGTGTGTGTGTGTGTGTAGTGTTATTTTCAATATTATTGTTCAATATGATCTACAATTATTACTGTGCCTTGAACATTATCCTAGCAACTCCTTTCGCTGCTCCTGTTGCAAACAGTGGAATGCTTCCGTTGCCTAATCTGTTTAAATACAATCTTCACAAACTCCAACCTTGTCTCAGGGTTGTAATTTGCATTCTTCTCAGTTGTGTGATAATTCTCTCTCTCTCTCTCTCTCTCTCTCTCTCTCTCTTTATCTCGTTCTCTTTCTCTTTCTCTCTCTCTCTCTCTCTCTCTCTCTCTCTCTCTCTCTCTCTCTCTCTCTCTCTCTCTCTCTCTGATTGAGTCAACGCAGCGTCCAGGGAAGGCTGTGTCTCACGGCCTAATCCACTTTTTAGACTCTTGCAATATTTGATGTTAGTTGCCACAACACTGAAGGACTCAACCACACTACCAACATCACCACCACCATTCATGGTAGAACATGCTAGTTACAACACTAATGTACACCAGAGTACTAGCCACCACCATCCATGGTAGTAGGGGCTAGTTACAACACTTGTACACCAGAGTACTAGCCACCACCATCCATGGTAGTAGGGGCTAGTTACAACACTTGTACACCAGAGTACTAGCCACCACCATCCATGGTAGTAGGGGCTAGTTACAACACTTGTACACCAGAGTATAGCCACCACCATCCATGGTAGTAGGGCTAGTTACAACACTTGCACACCAGAGTACTAGCCACAACCATCCATGGTAGTAGGGGCTAGTTACAACACTTGTACACCAGAGTACTAGCCACAACCATCCATGGTAGTAGGGGTTAGTTACAACACTTGTACACCAGAGTACTAGCCACCACCATCCATGGTAGTAGGGGCTAGTTACAACACTTGTGCACCAGAGTACTAGCCACCACCATCCATGGTAGTAGGGGCTAGTTACAACACTTGTGCACCAGAGTACTAGCCACAACCATCCATGGTAGTAGGGGCTAGTTACAACACTTGTACACCAGAGTACTAGTCACCACCATCCATGGTAGTAGGGGCTAGTTACAACACTTGTACACCAGAGTACTAGCCACAACCATCCATGGTAGTAGGGGCTAGTTACAACACTTGTACACCAGAGTACTAGTCACCACTATCCATGGTAGTAGGGGCTAGTTACAACACTTGTACACCAGAATACTAGTCACCACCACATAACACTCATTAATACACATTCAGTACTAGTAATTCAAACATAACCTTGTACATCTTAATTACTGAACTATAGGAATAGTAGTAGTGATAGTAGTAGTGGTAATAAAAGTAGTGGTGGTAGTAGTACTAGTAATAGTAGTGGTAGTATAGTAGTGGTGGTGGTTTTGGTAGTAGCAATTGCAGTAATAGCAATAGTAGCAACAGCAATAGTAGTAGTAGCAGTAGTAGTATCAGTAGTAGTAGTAGTAGTAGTAATAGTAGTAGTAATAGTGATAGTAATAGTAGTAGTAGTAATAGTAGTAGTAGTAACAGTAGTAATAGTAATAGTAACAGTAGTAATAGTAGTAGTAGTAACAGTAGTAATAGTAATAGTAACAGTAGTAATAGTAGTAGTAGTAACAGTAGTAATAGTAATAGTAACAGTAGTAATAATAGTAATAATAGTAGTACCTATCCAAGAAGTACTATCAACATACATATCTAAGCTGTGATAATTATTGCACCCTAGGAGTGCCTGATGAGTGTTATTGCACCCTGATGAGTGCCTGATGAGTGCATCTCTTAATTACTGCACATGAATCACTTTAACTAAGTGTTGTAACAAGTCGACTCACCTGATTACTTTCAAGGTATCAAGGGAACATCTGTATTTCATCTTCTCAAAGGTTATTACTTTAATTATCATTAAGGTTATTTGCTGAAGATGAAATTGACTGAAGCTGATGTTATGGCTTGATGGAATTTTAATTTTGTGTAGTGTACTGCGTTAAATGTGTGTGTACTCACCTAGTTGTAGTTGCAGGGGTCGAGTCAAAGCTCCTGGCCCCGCCTCTTCACTGGCCGCTACTGGGTCACTCTCCCTGCGCCATGAGCTTTATCATACCTCTGCTTAAAGCTATGTATAGAGCCTGCCTCCACTACATCGCTTCCTAAACTATTCCACTTCCCGACCACTCTGTAACTGAAGAAATACTTCCTAACATCCCTGTGATTCATCTGAGTCTTCAACTTCCATCTGTGTCCCCTTGTTGTTGTGTCCCATCTCTGGAACATTCTGTCTCTGTCCACTTTGGCAATTCCTCTCAGTATCTTATATGTTGTTATCATGTCTCCCCTATCTCTTCTGTCCTCCAGTGTCGTCAGGTCGATTTCCCTTAACCATCCCTCGTAGGACATACCCCTTAGCTCCGGGACTAGTCTTGTTGCAAACCTTTGCACTTTCTCGAGCTTCTTCACATGTTTGGCTAGGTGTGGGTTCCAAACTGGTGCTGCATACTCCAATATGGGCCTAACGTACACAGTGTACAGGGTCCTGAACGATTCTTTATTAAGATGTCGGAATACTGTTCTTAGGTTTGCTAGGCGCCCATATGCTGCAGCAGTTATTTGGTTGATGTGCGCCTCAGGAGATGTTCCTGGTGTTATACTCACCCCAAGATCTTTTTCCTTGATTGTGGTTTGCAGTCTCTGGCCCCCTAGATTGTACTCCATCTGCGGTCTTCTTTGCCCTTCCCCAATCTTCATGACTTTGCACTTAGTGGGGTTGAACTCCAGGAGCCAGTTGCTGGTGGGTGTGGGGTGGGGGTGGGGGTGGGTTAGTTACCATTTTGTCCTAGGCACATGTCAATTAGACACTAGGCCTGTTGTATATATGTGTGTGTATGTGTATGTAAGGAAACACTTCGAAATGTTTCTGCCCCACCGGGAATTGAACCCGGCCCCTCCGTGCGTGAAGCAAGAGCTTTACCCACTAGGCCACCGGGTGTGTGTGTGTGTGTGTGTGTGTGTGTGTGTGTGTGTGTGTGTGTGTGTGTGTGTGTGTGTGTGTGTGTGTGTGTGTGTGTGTGTGTGTGTGTGTGTGTGTGTGTGTGTGTGTGTGTGTGTGTGTGTGTGTGTGTGTGTGTGTGTGTGTGTGTGTGTGTGTGTGTGTGTGTGTGTGTGTGTGTGTGTGTGTGTGTGTGTGTGTGTGTGTGTGTGTGTGTGTGTGTGTGTGTGTGTGTGTGTGTGTGTGTGTGTGTGTGTGTGTGTGTGTGTGTGTGTGTGTGTGTGTGTGTGTGTGTGTGTGTGTGTGTGTGTGTGTGTGTGTGTGTGTGTGTGTGTGTGTGTGTGTGTGTGTGTGTGTGTGTGTGTGTGTAAGACTTACCAGTCATCTGACGTGAACAAGAAACAGGGAGGGAAGGCCACCCTTGTGTGTGAAAGGTCACACTGTGTGGAATTCCTTCAGTTCAGAGATACCGTCTGACATTATACTGGGATAGTTACACTGTGGGAACACCCACAGTGTGCTCTTACAGTTACACAGTGGGAACAACCACAGTGTATTGCTACACTGTGTGATAGTTAACGTCAGGAAGTGAGGGGGCAGGGGGTGGTAGTAGTAGGGAATAGTAATAGTAGTAGGAGTAGTAATACTTGTAGTAGCAATAGTAGTAGGTGTAGAAGTACTTGTAGTAATAGTAGTAATAGTAAAAGCAATAATAGTAGTAATAGCAGGAACAGTAGTAGTCACAGTAATAGTGATAGTAACAGTAGTATAGTAGTAGTCTCCCCCTCCCCCAAAAAGCTTATGAACACATTATGTACGCATGTGCGTATTTATGTATGCACGTATTTATGTGTGTGTATTTCTACCTGCTCTGGGGTAGAGAGTGTACACTATGTAGGGCGAGAGAGAGAGAGAGAGAGAGAGAGAGAGAGAGAGAGAGAGAGAGAGAGAGAGAGAGAGAGAGAGAGAGAGAGAGAGAGAGAGAGAGAGAGAGAGAGAGAGAGATTTTGTTTTATATAAACATTGCCCTCAGAGGGCAAGACAAAGGGATATCCAGTGTAGTAGTCTTGCCCTTGAAGATAATTAAGAACCTCTCTAGTTAATGTCCCGTCCCTATCCAGGACCAGGGGCAGGGTGTAGTGGATCAGTGGCAGGGTGTGGTGGATCACCACACCCTGCCACCCTGCTTTCGTTACAGAGAGGCTGCTGCTGCTGCTAAGTACAAGGCTTGCAGAAGATATAAGAAGCATCTCACTATC
The DNA here is from genome assembly GCA_009830355.1 of Cherax destructor. Lineage (NCBI taxonomy): Eukaryota > Metazoa > Arthropoda > Malacostraca > Decapoda > Parastacidae > Cherax > Cherax destructor. Next base: position 119,473 of record WNWK01002900.1, on the reverse strand, counting down.
AATAACACCAACCTACACAGGCAAACCTCGTGGCAAGTGAAGTAAGACCAAAAGTGAGCTATCTCTAGATGGGAGGCTGACACAAAAAGAAAGCTGGCATTAAGTTGAGTGGGCTCCTAAACCTAGTGGTCCTTGGTCAAGGACAGACAAAGTTATCTGCCTGAACTTATTCCACCCCTAAATCGACAGGATAGGACCATCTCTACTAGCAGTCAGGAGAAAGTTGACCTCTTTGCTGGCAAAGATGCAAGTTCCTGATCCAGCCAGGGACCCTCCTTGGCTAGCTGCAAGAACTGTGTCAAATATATAAGTGGTGACAATAAGGCAGGATGAAGTCTATCTTTTCCTTAAATCGCTGGACCAAGAAGAGACTGTAAGCCCAGATAAGTTGAGCCCAAGATTGCTGAGTAGATGTGCAGACCAGCTAGCAGCACCTCTAACTAGCATCTATCAGCACTGCCTAGCACAGTGTTAATGACCTTCTCTGTGGAAAGGTAAATGTAGTCCCTGTTCACAAAAAGAAGAGCAGAGCGAAAATCAGCAACTACAGACCAGTGTCACTTCTGTCAATCACTGGCAAGATCCTTGAGACAATAATCTCACGGAAGATGACAGTTTTTTGACTACCACTCACTACTTCGTGACCGTCAATATGGGTTCAGGAAAGGTTACTCTGCTGCTGATCTATTGTTAAACCTCTCCACTAAGTGGCACCAGTCACTGGAGGAATCCAAAGTCAGCTGTATGGTAGCAATAGACATTGCTGGTGCTTTCCACCGAGTGTGGCACCAGGGCCTCTTGGTAAAACTGCAAGCACTGGGAATTGCAGGCTCTACACTATGTCTCCTCAGTGATTACCTTCAAGGTAGATCTCCAAGAGTACTTCTCAGTCAGCAAGACATCTTACTGGGGCAAGTGTTCCACAGGGAAGTGTTCTTGGGCCATTGTTATGGAACGTCTACTTCAATGACTTTCTTTATCTCATCCCAGAATCCCATGAATATGCAAACGACTGTACTGACATTTAAATATCCAAGAGAGGAAATGCCAGCTGCTCTAAGTTACATCAATCACAGCTTATAGCTATTTCAGCTTGGGGTAAACGATGGCATGACATATTTACTCCTTAGAAAACAACTGGTCTCTAGGCACCATGATGGTAATGCTGGAACAGTGGTAAGAATGGGAGAGTGTTGGTACCCAGGGATGAAGTTGACGTCCTTGGGGTGAAATTTTTCTCCAAAATGACCATGAAGAACCACGTTGTAAATCTTGCAAACAAAGCGACCAAGAAGCTTACGGCACTTCGACGTATCTCACATCTGCTCGACAGTAGAGGTTGCAAGATTTTGTACGAGGCACAAGTACGCTAGCACCTTGAGTATTCTCCACTTTCTTGGACTGCCTGGCCCCGCTTTTCATATACGACTTCTTGACAGAGTAGAGAACAGAGCAAGACGACTCATCTCTCGCCTGGACCCAGCCTTGGCAGATCTGTCATTTCAGCAGAGCCTTCAACACCAGAGGAATGTGGGCGGCCTTACAGTTACGTACAAGGCCAATATTGTCAAAGTACCACACTTGGCTCCACTCCGAGGACAGCGAGAAGTGAGCTTCTACACCACAAGACGGACAGCCATCAGCAACTTCACTCTGTAACCTTCTCCAGAACATCGCTTCATCTGAGATCGTTTATTCCCAGGATGACTCGAGACTGGAACATGTTCATACAGCATAACGATATCAACGAAATAAAGTAACCTTACCTAACATAACCAGTTGATCAAATGAAACCGCTGGCCCACAAAGGGCTCCAACTTAATCCTGTTCCACGTCTGTCTCATAACACGGAAAAGACTTTCAAATGAGCTAATGAAGGTGACAACTCTTAGCTTGTAAATAAAATTATGAACGTTAACCTAACCAATATAAAACCCTTGTGTAAAGAGAGAGAGAGAGAGAGAGAGAGAGAGAGAGAGAGAGAGAGAGAGAGAGAGAGAGAGAGAGAGAGAGAGCAGTGGAAATGGGAGTGAAGGGAGTGATGGGGAATGGGAGAGGTTCCTTGAATCAGCAACACTTTTTTGGTTGCAGTAACCTTGTCTCAGTATCAGCCGTCCAGTGACAAAGAGCAGTATAAGACAGTGTTGTGTTTAAGAACAGTGTAAGATAGTGTTCTGTTGTGTCTATGAACAGTGTAGACATCAGTGTTGTGTCTAAGAACAGTGTAGACGTCAGTGTTGTGTCTAAGAACAGTGTAGACGCCAGTGTTGTGTTGCGTCTAAGAACAGTGTAGTAGACGTCAGTGTTGTGTCTAAGAACAGTTAGTTAGTTACCATTTTGTCCTAGGCACATGTCGATTAGACACTAGGCCTGTTGTATATACGTGTGTAGACGTTATTGTGTCTAAGAACAGAGTAGACGTCAGTGTTGTGTCTAAGAGGAGTGTAAGACACCCAGTGTTGTGCTTGCACCTAAGAAGTGTGTCTATATCACACACAACACAAACACCGGTGTTATCACCCAGTGTGCGTTTATTTACATAACTCTGTAATCCAAAACTCGAAAGAGAGGGAGAGAGAGAGGGGAGGGAGAGGGAGAGAGAGAGGGGAGGGAGAGGGAGAGAGAGAGGGGAGGGAGAGAGAGAGAACGCAGGAATAGAGAGTATATTTCGCTTTCTAAGACCTTCATACTTGTATGTTTTGTATTGCATCATGTGTTTCAAACACTGTGTTACTATCTTGTGTTTAGCCGAGTGGGGGAATGTTGAGCTCGATCTCTCGGTCCCGCCTCTTTGTGACAGCCATAGCGACATTCTGACCAACCCGTTCTGGTTAAACTGTAAGATTCCGATACAACACTGACTAGTAACACACACGTGGTAACACACGTGGTAACACCAGCAGTGTGTTGCTACACTATTCTATATGATAGTTACACAGTGGTAACACCAGCTGTGTTGCTACACTATTCTATATGATAGTTACACAGTGGTAACACCAGCTGTGTTGCTACACTATTCTATATGATAGTTACACAGTGGGAACACCAGCAGTGTGCTGCTGGTGGGAACAAGAGCTAGAGATGTACCCCCGTCACACACCATCAGTTACACGGGGTGTAAGTTACACTAGGCGGCGGTGCCTGGGTCGTAGTTCATCCTACCTGTGTCTTCAAGTTAACTTTTGAAAGTAAAGTTGTCGTCTCACCTGGAAGAAAAAGATACACACACATTAAGATACTTATCTCGGGAATTACACACACACACACACACACACACACACACACACACACACACACACACACACACAAACACACACAAACACACACAAACACACACAAACACACACACACACACACACATACATACAACAGGCCTAGTGTCTAATCGACATGTGCCTAGGACAAAATGGTAACTAACACACACACAAGTGGGTCAGGTAGGGGGTGATTGCCAATATGACGTTTTCCAGAGAATAGTTCTAGCTGCTCAGACAACTTATGTTCCTAATAGGAAATCAGATCAAACAAAATGATCCTAAGTGGATGAACAATAGATTAAAACATCTCATTGGTCAAAAGAGATGCATATATAGGCAATCAAAAGAGGAGAGGGGCAATTAAGTAATCAATATATTCAGTTAAAGAGAGAAATAAAAAGGGAATAAGAAAAGCAAAAAGAACTATGAGGTTAAAGTTGCAAGAGAATCGAAAACTAACCCAAAAGGATTTTTCAGGTATACAGAAGTAAGATTAGGACAAGATAGGCCCACTCAAAAGTTACTCAGGTCAGCTCACCGTCAGTGATAAGGAAATGTGTAGAATTTTTAACACTTACTTCCTCTCAGTTTTTACACAGGAAGATACTAGCGATATTCCAGAAATAATAAATTATGTAGACCAGGACGATAGTAAACTATGCACGATTAGGGTCACAAGTGACATGGTCCTTAGACAAATAGATAAATTAAAACCTAACAAATCCCCAGGCCCTGATGAACTGTATGCAAGGGTTCTAAAGGAATGTAAAGAGGAGCTTAGCAAACCTATGGCTAATTTTTTCAACATATCATCTGGCATGGTGCCAGATAAGTGGAAAATGGCAAATGTAATACCTATTTTCAAAGCAGGTGACAGGTCCTTAGCTTCGAACTATAGACCAATAAGCCTAACTTCCATAGTGAGAAAATTTATGGAATCAATAATTGCCGAGGCAATTCGTAGCCATCTTGAAAAGCATAAATTAATCAATGAATTTCAGCACGGTTTTACAAAAGGGCGTTCCTGCCTTACAAATTTAATAACTTTTTTCACTAAGGTATTTGAGGAGGTAGATCATGGTAATGAATATGATGTTGTGTATATGGACTTCAGTAAGGCTTTTGATAGAGTCCCACATCAGAGACTATTGAGGAAAATTAAGGCACACGGAATAGGAGAATTTTTTTCCTGGATAGAGGCATGGTTGACAAATAGGCAGCAGAGAGTTTGCATAAATGGGGAGAAATCAGAGTGGGAAGCGTCACAAGCGGTGTTCCACAGGGGTCAGTATTGGGCCCCTTGTTGCTCACAATCTACATAAACGACACAGATGAGGGAATAAATAGCGACATAAGCAAGTTTGCCGATGACACCAAAATAGGCCGTCCAATTCATTCAAATGAGGACATTAGAGCACTCCAGGAAGATTTGAATAGACTGATGCAGTGGTCGGAGAAGTGGCAGATGCAGTTTAATATAGATAAACTAAATAATGTAGATCTTAATACTACTGATTGCGAAAAGGATTTAGGAGTTCTGGTTAGCAGTAATCTAAAATCAACACAGCAGTGCATAAGTGTTCGCAATAAAGCGAACAGAATCCTTGGCTTCATATCATGAAGCATAAATAATAGGAGTCCTCAGGTTGTTCTTCAACTCTATATATCCTTGGTTAGGCCTCATCTAGAATATGCTGCACAGTTTTGGTCACCGTATTACAGAATGGATATAAATGCTCTGGAAAACGTACAAAGGAGGATGACTAAATTGATTCCACGTATCAGAAATCTTTCCTATGAGGATAGACTGAGGGCCCTGAATCTGCACTCTCTAGAAAGGCGTAGAATTAGGGGGGATATGATTGAGGTGTATAAATGGAAAACAGGAATAAATAAAGGTGATGTAAATAGCGTGCTAAAAATATCTAGCATTGACAGGACTCGCAGCAATGGCTTTAAGTTGGATAAATTCAGATTCAGGAAGGATATAGGAAAGCATTGGTTTGGTAATAGAGTTGTCGATGAGTGGAACAAACTCCCGAGTACAGTTATAGAGGCTAAAACGTTGTGTAGTTTTAAAAATAGGCTAGATAAATATATGAGTGGGTGCGGGTGGGTGTGAGTTGGACCTGACTAGTTTGTGCTACTAGGTCAGATGCCGTGCTCCTTCCTTAAGTGAATGTAACCTGACCTGGCTGGGTCGGGGCATTGGCTTAAGCCGGTGGGAGACTTGGATCTGCCTCGCATGGGCCAGTAGGCCTGCTGCAGTGTTCCTTCTTTCTTATGAAATAGGACTAACAACACTGGAGGACAGAAGGGTTAGAGGAGACATGATAACGACATACAAAATATTGCGGGGAATCGACAAGGTAGATAGTGACAGGATGTTCCAGAGAGGGAACACAGAAACAAGGGGGCACAATTGGAAGTTGAAGACTCAGATGAGTCAAAGGGACGTTAGGAAGCATTTCTTCAGCTATAGAATAGTCAGGAAGTGGAATAGTCTAGCAAACGATATAGTGGAGTCAGGAACCATACATAGCTTTAAGACAAGGTATAATAAAGCTCATGGAGCAGGGAGAGAAGAGACCCAGTAGCGGACAGCAAAGAGGCGGGGCCAGGAGCTGAGTCTCGACCCCTGCAACCACAATTAGGTGAGTACAATTAGGTGAGTACATCTGTTCACAGATGATGTGAAGTTAATGAGGAGAATTAAATCAGATGCGGATCAGGCAGGACTTCAAAGAGACCTGGACATGCTGGACACCTGGTCCAACAACTTGCTTCTCGAATTCAACACCGCCAAATGCAAAGTAATGAAGATCAGGGAAGGGCTAAGAAGACGGCAGACAAGAGTATAGGCTAGGTGGCCAAAGACTGCAAACCTCACTCAAGGAGAAAGATCTTGGGAAGATCCGGAAGCACGTATCAACCAGATAACTGCTGCAGCAAATGGGTGCCTGGCAAACCTGAGAATAGCGTTCCGATACCTTAGTAAGGAATCGTTCAAGACACTGTACACCGTGTACGTCAAGCCCATACTGGAGTATGCAGCACCAGTTTGGAACCCACACCTGGTCAAGCACGTCAAGAAATTTGAGAAAGTGCAAAGGTTTGCAACAAGGCTAGTTCCGGAGCTAACGGGAATGTCCTATGAAGAAAGGTTAAGGGAAACCTGCCTGACGACACTGGAGGACAGGAGGGTTAAGGGAGACATGATAAAAACATACAAAATACTGCGTGAAATAGATAAGGTGGACAGAGACAGGATGTTCCAGAGAGGGGACACAGAAACAAGGGGTCACAATTGGAAGTTGAAGACTCAGACGAGTCAAAGGGATGTTAGGAAGTATTTCTTCAGTCATAGAGTTGTCAGGAAGTGGAATAGTCTAGCAAGTGATGTAGTGGAACCATACATAGATTTAAGACGAGATATGATAAAGCTCATGGAGCAGGGAGAGAGAGGACCTAGTAGCGGTCAGTGAAGAGGCGGGGCCAGGAGCTAAGTCTCGACCCCTGCAACCACAATTAGGTGAGTACAAGCAAACAACTGTGTGCTTAAATGTGTGCACATTTACACACCTGGAAGATTAATGTGTATACACACACCTGTGTTTGGTATGTCAATATACACACACAGTGTTTGATATGTACACATACTCACAGCCGATCTAGTAGCGACCAGCGAAGAGGCGGGGCCAGGAGCTGTGACTCGACCCCTGCAACCACATATAGGTGAGTACGTACGTACACACACACACCCGGTCCAGCAACTGGCTTCTCGAATTCAACCCCGCCAAATGCAAAGTCATGAAAATCGGGGAAGGGGAAAGAAGACCGCAGGCAGAGTATAGCCTAGATGGCCAAAGACTGCAAACCTCGCTCAAGGAGAAAGATCTTGGGGTGAGTATAACACCGAGCACGTCTCCTGAAGCACACATCAACCAGATAACTGCTGCAGCATATTGGCGCCTGGCAAACCTGAGAATAGCGTTCCGATACCTCAGTAAGGAATCGTTCAAGACACTGTACACCGTGTACGTCAGGCCCATACTGGAGTATGCAGCACCAGTTTGGAACCCACACCTGGTCAAGCACGTCAATAAATTAGAGAAAGTGCAAAGGTTTGCAACAAGGTTAGTTCCAGAGCTAAGGGGAATGTCCTACGAAGAAAGGCTAAGGGAAATCGGCCTGACGACACTGGAGGATGGGAGGGTTAGGGAGACATGATGACGACATACAAAATACTGCGCGGAATAGACAAGGTGGACAAAGACAGGATGTTCCAGAGAGGGGACACAGAAACAAGGGGTCACAATTGGAAGTTGAAGACTCAGATGAGGCAAAGGGATGTTACGAAGTATTTATTCAATCATAGAGTTGTCAGGAAGTGGAATAGTCTAGCAAGTGATGTAGTGGAGGCAGGAACCATATATAGCTTTAAGACGAGGTATGATAAAGCTCATGGAGCAGGGAGAGGACCCAGTAGCGATTAGTGAAGAGGCGGGGCCAGGAGCTGAGTCTCGACCCCTGCAACCACAATTAGGTGAGTACACACAAACAAACACAGGCCCCGGTGGCCTGGTGGCTAAAACTCTCGCTTCACGCACGGAGGGTCCGGGTTCAATTCCCGGCGGGGCGGAAACATTTCGAAGTGTTTCCTTACACACACACACACACACACACACACACACACACACACACACACAAGAACAGGCCTAGTGTCTAATCGACATGTGCCTAGACAAAATGGTAACTCCACAAAACCTGCCTGGTAGACAGGTATCGTAGTTATCTTGCCTGGTTGACAGGTATCGAGGGTTATCTTGCTGGTTTAAGACAAGTTCGACAGGTTATCTGCCTGGTTTAAGACAGGCCACAGGTTATCTCCTGGTTTAAGACAAGTATCGTACAGGTTATCCTGCCTGGTTTAAGACAAGTGTCGTACAGGTTATCCTGCCTGGTTTAAGACAAGTATCGTACAGGTTATCCTGCCTGGTTTAAGACAGGTATCGTACAGGTTATCCTGCCTGGTTTAAGACAAGTGTCGTACAGGTTATCTGCTGGTTTAAGACAAGTTCGTACAGGTTATCCTGCCTGGTTTAAGACAAGTTCGTACAGGTTATCTGCCGGGTTTAAGACAAGTGTCGTACAGGTTATCCTGCCTCGTTTAAGACAAGTGTCGTACAGGTTATCCTGAGCTGTGTGTTAAGCAAGTGGCAAGACAGGTGATCCTGTACTCACCCTTTTGCCACTCCTTGTGGCGAAGAGCCCACACGGGTTTAGTGCCGCTCGTAAATATAACGAAAAAATGGCGTTTGTATTGAGCTGTGTGTTGCACTGAAGACGGTGATTGTACTAGGCGAAACACTTCAACTACGAGGGTAAGAGATGCTAAGATTGGCTCAATGATCTCAAAGCTGGCTGCAACACTATGGTACTAGTGTTGCTGCAACACTAGGTTGCTAGTGTTGCAGCAACATCATCTATGGTGTGTATTCACCTAATTGTGGTTGCAGGGGTCGATTCATAGCTCCTGACCCTCCTCGTCACTGGGACCCCGCCTCTTCACTGTGTGTGTGTGTGTGTGTGTGTGTGTGTGTGTGTGTGTGTGTGTGTGTGTGTGTGTATGTGTGAGATTCTTAGATATCAATGGTTGAAGGATAGAGAATCAATACTATATTTGCATATGAAAAAAAACTCATTCTAAGCTACACTTTCAATCCCTATCCCTCCCTCCCTCCCTCACTCCTTCCCTCCCTCCCTCCTTCCCTCCCTCCTCCTTCCCTCCCTCCCTCCTTCCCTCCCTCCCTCCTTCCCTCCCTCCCTCGCCTCCAATTTGTATAACTTATACATACCATGGAGGTAGGTCACATGGTGGTCACCATCTCTGCACCACACGTTCCATATTTCACCTCTGTTGTATAAGGTAGGCAGGTAGGTAGGTAGGTAGGTAGGCAGGCAGGTAGGTAGGTAGGTAGGTAGGTAGGTTGGAGGGAAGGTAGAGGTGTAGAGTGACTCGCTGAGACACAAGGAAGGAAGGAAGGAAGGTGTAGAATGACTCGCTGTGACACAAGGAAGGAAGGAGGGAAGGAAGGTGTAGAGTGACTCGCTGAGACACAAGGAAGGAAGGAAGGAAGGAAGGTGTAGAGTGACTCGCTGTGACACAAGGAAGGAAGGAAGGAAGGTGTAGAGTGACTCGCTGAGACACAAGGAAGGAAGGAAGGTGTAGAGAGACTCGCTAAGACACAAGGAAGGAAGGAGGGAAGGAAGGTGTAGAGTGACTCGCTGAGACACAAGGAAGGAAGGAGGGAAGGAAGGTGTAGAGTGACTCGCTGTGACACAAGAAAGGAAGGAAGGTGTAGAGAGACTCGCTGAGACACAAGGAAGGAAGGAAGGTAAGTAGAGTGACTCGCTGAGACACAAGGAAGGAAGGAAGGAATAAGGTGTAGAGTGACTCGCTGAGACAAGGAAGGAAGGTGTAGAGTGACTCGCTGTGACACAAGGAAGGAAGGTGTAGAGTGACTCGCTGTGACACAAGGAAAGTGTAGAGTGACTCGCTGTGACACAAGGAAGGAAGGAGGGAAGGAAGGTGTAGAGTGACTCGCTGTGACACAAGGAAGGAAGGAAGGTGTAGAGTGACTCGCTGTGACACAAGGAAGGAAGGAAGGTGTAGAGTGACTCGCTGGACACAAGGAAGGAAGGAAGAGGTGACTCGCGACACAAGGAAGGAAGGAAGGTGTAGAGTGACTCGCTGTGACACAAGGAAGGAAGGTAGAGGTGTAGAGTGACTCGCTGTGACACAAGGAAGGAAGGTAGAGGTGTAGAGTGACTCGCTGTGACACAAGGAAGGAAGGAAGGTGTAGAGTGACTCGCTGTGACACAAGGAAGGAAGGTAGAGGTGTAGAGTGACTCGCTGAGACACAAGGAAGGAAGGTAGAGGTGTAGAGTGACTCGCTGAGACACAAGGAAGGAAGGTAGAGGTGTAGAGTGACTCTGGACACAAGGAAGAAGGGAGTGACTGTGTGACACAAGGAAGGAAGGTAGAGGTGTAGAGTGACTCGCTGTGACACAAGGAAGGAAGGAAGGTGTAGAGTGACTCGCTGAACAAGGAAGGAAGGAGGGAAGGAAGGTGTAGAGTGACTCGCTGAGACACAAGGAAGGAAGGTGTAGAGTGACTCGCTGAGACACAAGGAGGGAAGGAAGGTGTAGAGTGACTCGCTGAGACACAAGGAGGGAAGGAAGGTGTAGAGTGACTCGCTGAGACACACGAGGTGAGAAATACAATAGCTGCAAAGTTTTGTGTGGATGACGAAGAAGCAAGAGTTAAGAGCATGTTAAAGAGCTATGATCCTCCTCCAAGACAACTCTCACTCTTAAAGAGTCACTCGTGCTGCAGTACTCTCACTCTCTTAAGAGTGAGTCATTAATGTCACAGTTCAATTAGATTATAAAAGGAATAAACATTGTGTATGTGTGTGTGTACTCACCTAACTGTACTCACCTAATTGTGGTTGCAGGGGTTGAGACTTTGCTCCTGGCCCCGCCTCTTCACTGACCGCTACTAGGTCCTCTCTCTCCCTGCTCCATGAGCTTTATCATACCTCGTCTTAAATCTATGTATGGTTCCTGCCTCCACTACATCACTTGCTAGACTATTCAACTTTCTGACAACTCTATGACTGAAGAAATACTTCCTAACATCCCTTTGACCCGTCTGAGTCTTCAACTTCCAATTGTGACCCCTTGTTTCTGTGTCTTCTCTCTGGAACATCCTGTCTCTGTCCACCTTATCTATTCTACGCAGTATTTTGTATGTCGTTATCATGTCTTCCTTAACCCTCCGTCCTCCAGTGTCGTCATGCCGATTTCCTTTAACCTTTCTTCGTAGGACATTCCCGTTAGCTCTGGAACTAACCTTGGTGCAAACCTTTGCACTTTCTCTAATTTCTTGACGTGCTTGACCAGGTGTGGGTTCCAAACTGGTGCTGCATACTCCAGTATGGGCCTGACGTACACGGTGTACAGTGTCTTGAACGATTCCTTACTAAGGTATCGGAACGCTATTCTCAGGTTTGCCAGTCGCCCGTATGCTGCACCAGTTATCTGGTTGATGTGCTATACTCACCCCAAGATCTTTCTCCTTGAGTGAGGTTTGCAGTCTTTGGCCACCTAGCCTATAATCTTCGGTATTCTTTGCCCTTCCCTGATCTTCATTACTTTGCATTTGGCGGTGTTGAATTCGAGAAGCCAGTTGGTGGACCAGGTGTCCAGGTCTCTTTGTAGTCCTGCCTGATCCTCATCTGTTTTAATTCTCCTCATTAACTTCACATCATCTGTGAACAGGGACACTTCTGAGTCTATCCCTTCCATCATGTCATTCACATATACCAAAAATAGCACTGGTCCTAGCACTGACCCTTGTGGGACCCCACTCGTCACAGGCGCCCACTGTGATACCTCATCAGGTACCATGACTCGTTGTTGCCTCCCTGTCAGGTATTCTTTGATCCATTGCAGCGCCCTTCCTGTTATACGTGCCTGATCCTGTGTGTGTGTGTACTCACCTAATTGTGGTTGCAGGGGTCGAGTCATAGCTCCTGGCCCCGCCTCTTCACTGGCCGCTACTGGGTCACTCTCCCTGCGCCTGTGTGTGTGTATGTCTGTGCGTGTGTGTGTGTGTGTACTCACCTAATTGTGGTTGCAGGGGTCGAGACATAGCTCCTGGCCCCGCCTCTTCGCTGTCCGCTACTGGGTCTCTGCTCTCCCTGCTCCATGAGCTTTATCATACCTTGCCTTAAAACTATGTATGGTTCCCGCCTCCACTATATCGTTCGCTAGACTATTCCACTTCCTAATTACTCTATGACTGAAGAAGTGCTTCCTAACATCCCTTTGACTCATCTGAGTCTTCAGCTTCCAGTTGCGTGTGTGTGTGTGTGTACACAATGGGCGGTTATACCCTGGTACAGTAACACAGTGGTGTGGTAGTGTTTTGCTTATATTGTTTGTATTACTGTTTGTAGCATTGTTTGTAGTGTTGCTTGTATCGTCTGTAGTATTTGTAGCGTTGCTTGTAGTACTACAGTGCTCGTAGTGTATTGTTTGCAGTGTTGTTTGTAGTGTTGCAGTTTTAGTAGTGTTGCAATATTGTTTGTAGTGTTGCAGTATTGTTTGTAGTGTTGCAGTATTGTTTGTAGTGTTGCAGTATTGTTTGTAGTGTTGCAGTGTTGTTTGTAGTGTTGCAGTGTTGTTTGTAGTGTTGCAGTTTTAGTAGTGTTGCAATATTGTTTGTAGTGTTGCAGTATTGTTTGTAGTGTTGCAGTGTTGTTTGTAGTGTTGCAGTGTTGTTTGTAGTGTTGCAGTGTTGTTTGTAGTGTTTCAGTATTGTTTGTAGTGTTGCAGTATTGTTTGTAGTGTTGCAGTATTGTTTGTAGTGTTGCAGTGTTGTTTGTAGTGTTGCAGTGTTGTTTGTAGTGTTGCAGTGTTGTTTGTAGTGTTGCAGTATTGTTTGTAGTGTTGCAGTGTTGTTGGTAGTGTTTCAGTGTTCTTTGTAGTGTTGCATTGTTTGTGTTGCCGTATTATTTGTAGTGTTGCAGTGTTGTTTGTAGTGTTGCAGTGTTGTTTGTAGTGTTGCAGTATTGTTTGTAGTGTTGCAGTGTTGTTTGTAGTGTTGCAGTATTGTTTGTAGTGTGGCAGTGTTGTTTGTAGTGTTGCAGTATTGTTTGTAGTGTTGCAGTATTGTTTGTAGTGTTGCAGTGTTGTTGGTAGTGTTGCATTGTTTGTAGTGTTGCAGTGTTGTTTGTAGTGTTGCAGTGTTGTTTGTAGTGTTGCAGTGTTGTTTGTAGTGTTGCAGTGTTGTTTGTAGTGTTGCAGTGTTGTTTGTAGTGTTGCAGTGTTGTTTGTAGTGTTGCAGTGTTGTTTGTAGTGTTGCAGTGTTGTTTGTAGTGTTGCTTGCTTCAACACTACTATCACTGTCTCCATAATTCAAGGTCTCACAACGTTGACCTTCATAACGTAACAGGATGCGTTACATGCGTCGTTATACCACACTAATATAACAACGCGCAGAGTGCGCCCACTCGCCCTCTCTACTGCGCATCCTGCGCCAGCAATTTCTGTGCTATACACAAATACACCACACTGTGTATAACATACATAACATCAGTCCCTCCCACGTTCCCTGCTACTGTTCTACGTTCCCTGCTATTGTTCTACGTTCCCTGCTACTGCTCTACGTTCCCTGCTACTGTTCTACGTTCCCTGCTACTGTTCTACGTTCTTTGCTACTACTCTACGTTCCCTGCTACTGTTCTACGTTCCCTGCTATTGTTCTACGTTCCCTGCTACTGCTCTACGTTCCCTGCTACTGCTCTACGTTCCCTGCTACAATTCTTCGTTCCCTGCTACTGCTTCACGTTCCCTGCTATTGCTCCACGTTCCTTGCTACTGCTCCCACGTTCCTTGCTACTGCTCTCACGTTCACTGCTACTGCTCCCACGTTCCTTGCTACTGCTCTCACGTTCCCTGCTACTGCTCCCACGTTCCCTGCTATTGCTCCCACGTTCCCTGCTATTGCTCCCACGTTCCTTGCTACTGCTCTCACGTTCCCTGCTACTGCTCCCACGTTCCTTGCTACTGCTCTCACGTTCCCTGCTACTGCTCCCACGTTCCCTGCTATTGCTCCACGTTCCTTGCTATTGCTCTCACGTTACCTGCTACTGCTCCCACGTTCCCTGCTACTGTTTCACGTTCCCTGCTACTGTTTCACGTTCCCTGCTACTGTTTCACGTTCCCTGCTACTGTTTCACGTTCCCTGCTACTGCTCCCACGTTCCCTGCTACTGCTCTCACGTTCCCTGCTACTGCTCCCACGTTCCCTGCTACTGTTCTCACGTTCCCTGCTACTGCTCCACGTTCCTGCTACTGCTCCACGTTTCCTGCTACTGCTCCACGTTCTCTGCTACTGTTCTACGTTCCCTGTTACTGTTCTACGTTTCCTGCTACTGCTCAACGTTCCTGCTACTGCTCCACGTTCCCTGCTATTCCTCTACGTTCCTTGCTATTGCTCCCACGTTCCCTGCCACTGCTCCCACGTTCCCTGTTACTGCTCCCACATTCTCTGCTACTGCTCCACGTTCTCTGCTACTGTTCTACGTTCCCTGTTACTGTTCTACGTTTCCTGCTACTGCTCAACGTTCCCTGCTACTGCTCAACGTTCCCTGCTATTCCTCTACGTTCCTTGCTACTGCTCCACGTTCCCTGCTACTGTTCCACGTTCCCTGCTACTGCTCCCACGTTCCCTGCTACTGCTCCACGTTCCCTGCTACTGCTTCCACGTTCCTTGCTACTGCTTCCACGTTCCCTGCTACTGCTCCACGTTCCCTGCTACTGCTCCACGTTCCCTGCTACTGCTCCCACGTTCCTTGCTACTGCTCCCACGTTCCTTGCTACTGCTCCCACGTTCCTTGCTACTGTTCCACGTTCCTTGCTACTATTCCACGTTCCTTGCTACTGCTCCACGTTCCCTGCTACTGCTCCACGTTCCCTGCTACTGCTCCACGTTCCCTGCTACTGCTTCCACGTTCCCTGGTACTGCTTCCACGTTCCCTGCTACTGCTCCACGTTCCCTGCTACTGCTCCACGTTCCCTGCTACTGCTCCACGTTCCCTGCTACTGATCCACGTTCCCTGCTACTGCTCCACGTTCCCTGCTACTGCTTCACGTTCCCTGCTACTGCTCCACGTTCCCTGCTACTGCTCCACGTTTCCTGCTACTGCTCCACGTTCCCTGCTACTGTTCCCATCTATCATATTTAGAAAAACAAGAAATGATTCCACAGATAGTAGTGAAACTGTGCAAATTTTCTGAACACAGGTGCTGTGGCTCCCCTTCCCGTTTCTTTTCCCCCTTTCCCCTTGCTTCCTTCCCTTTCCCCTCCTCTTCTAGGGGATGGGGTGAGGGGGAGACAGTAGATGTCAAGACAGGTTAATGGGCTATATATGAAGATGTCGTTTTTATGTCTTGAGTGATGCGTTGAACACTGAACACTGTTGAACACTGAACACTGAACATTGGTGAAAACTGAACACTGTTGAACACTGAACACTTTTGAACACTGAACACTTGGGAACACTGAACACTTGGGAACACTGAACACTTGGGAACACTGAACACTGTTGAACACTGAACACTGTTGAACACTGAACATTTGTGAACTGAACACTTGTGAACACTGAACACTGTTGAACACTGAACACTTGTAACACTGAACACTTGTGAACACTGAACACTGTTGAACACTGAACACTGTTGAACACTGAACACTTGTGAACACTGAACACTTGTGAACACTGAACACTTGTGAACACTGAACACATTTGTGAACAACTGAACACTGGTGAACACTGAACACTGGTGAACACTGAATACTGTTGAACACTGAACACTTGTGAACACTGAACATTGTTGAACACTGAACACTGTTGAACACTGAACACTTGTGAACACTGAACACTGTTGAACACTGAACACTGTTGAACACTGAATACTGTTGAACACTGAACACTTATGAACACTGAATACTGGTGAATAATGAACAGTGGTCGTAGTGAGTACACACTGGTCGTACTGAGTACACACTGGTCGTACTGAGCACACACTGGTCGTACTTAGCACACACTGGTCGTACTGAGCACACACTTGTCGTACTCAGGACACACTGGTCGTACTCAGGACACTGGTCGTACTCAGGACACACTGGTTGTACTGAGTATACAATGGTCGTACTGAGTATACAATGGTCGTACTGAGTATACAATGGTCGTACTGAGTACACACTGGTTGTAGCGTGCTAAAAGTATTAACCAAGACAGGACTCGCAGCATTGTTTTCAATTTGGATAAAATTAGGTTCTGAAAGGATATAGGAAAACACTGGTTTGGTAATAGAGGAGTTGTGGACGAGTGGAAGAAACTTTGTGGACGAGTGGAAGAAACTTTGTGGACGAGTGGAAGAAACTTTGTGGACGAGTGGAAGAAACTTTGTGGACGAGTGGAAGAAACTTTGTGGACGAGTGGAAGAGACTTTATAGACGAGTGGAAGAAACTTTGTGGACGAGTGGAAGAAACTTTGTGGACGTGAAGAACTGTGGAAGAAACTTTGTGGACGAGTGGAAGAAACTTTGTGGACGAGTGGAAGAAACTTTGTGGACGAGTGGAAGAAACTTTGTGGACGAGTGGAAGAAACTTTGTGGATGAGTGGAAGAAACTTTGTGGACGAGTGGAAGAAACTTTGTGGACGAGTGGAAGAAACTTTGTGGACGAGTGGAAGAAACTTTGTGGATGAGTGGAAGAAACTTTGTGGACGAGTGGAAGAAACTTTGTGGACGAGTGGAAGAAACTTTGAGGACGAGTGGAAGAAACTTTGAGGACGAGTGGAAGAAACTTTGTGGACGAGTGGAAGAAACTTTGTGGACGAGTGGAACAAACTCCCGAGTAACGTTACTGAAGCTAAAACCTGGTGTAGTTCCATGGTCTGGAACGATATCGTTCCAGACCATGGAACTCTTCTCCAGGCTGAGGGACTGACCACCTCAAACACCTTTTCTCCAAGGTTGAGGGACTGATTACACCATCTTCACTACTACACTACACTGCTGCCTCTGTATTTGACTGAAGAAATCTACTGTGAAAGCGATTTGTTTCATCAACAAAGATACCCAACTGTGTCTGTAGTTGGTTAAATGGTTGTGAAAATTCCAGTGCTGAACGCAGGCGCTCCTTAAGAGGCACATAACTACCTCTGTCTGCTAATAACTTTCAGTTTTCCACTATAATCTACCTTGTTCATAATTACTATCGCATTTGATTTGTCTGCTTTCGTAAGGTAAAGTCCAGCATCTTTACTTCTTAATTCATGGTATAACTTAACACACCTTTGAGGACAATTTGAGGTTTGAGGACAATTGTGTTGCAGAGGTCTGAGGACAATTGTGTTGCAGAGGTCTGAGGACAATTGTGTTGCAGAGGTCTGAGGACAATTGTGTTGCAGAGGTCTGAGGACAATTGTGTTGCAGAGGTCTGAGGACAATTGTGTTGCAGAGGTCTGAGGACAATTGTGTTGCAGAGGTCCAAAGATTTAAGTTATACCATGTATTAAGTAAAGATCCTGGACTTCACCTTACGAAACAAAGCAAATGTGTAAGTAATTATGGACAAGGTAGATTAAAGTGGAAAAATAAACATGTTATTAGCGGACGGGGAAACTTAGGTGCCTCTTAAATCGTCCGACCTGCCTCTTCTACCCCTGCAGAGGATCGCATCTTGTCGTGTCTATTTCTGGACATGTCCTGGATGATGGTGGATGTGGAGGTAGATAACTGGAAGGAGGTATTGGTGATGTTGGAAACAGTCTTCCCAGATGGTCTCCCTTTCTTGTGGTCACCATCTGTCTATGTAACTTTCCTATGAGAGGGAGAGGGAGGGAGGGGGAGAGAGAGAGAAAGGGGAGAGGAGAGAGAGAGAGAAGAGAGAGAGAGAGAGAGAGAGAGAGAGAGGAGGAGAGGAGAAAGGAGAGGGAGGGAAAAAAAGAGAAAAGAGGAGAGAGAGGGGAGAGAGAGAGAGAGAGAGAGAGAGAGAGAGAGAGAGAGAGAGAGAGAGAGAGAGATGCACTTTGGACCCCCCACAGTCACGTCCAGAGTCACTCAACCTACATCACCTTTCTCCCTCCCTCCCTCCCCCCTCTCTCTCTCTCCTCTCTCTCTCTCTCCTCTCTCTCTCCTCCCTCTCTCTCTCTCCCTCACTCTCTCTAAGGTTAAGTTACTCTGGCGGCCGCCAGAGCAACAAGGCTGTTGACCCCCAGTTCGAACCCTATCAACTATTCCAAGATTGTCATAGCACTTACCACCTATACGTATATGTGTGTGTGTGTGTGTACCGGGTACCTAATATTTTAGGTATCTGTAGCTAAGGCGTCATGAGAGAGAGAGAGAGAGAGAGAGAGAGAGAGAGAGAGAGAGAGAGAGAGAGAGAGAGAGAGAGAGAGAGAGAGAGCGTGAGTTAGTTTTGACCGTGGAAGATGCTATTGAATTCCTTTTTACTCAAGTCACTTTACCACCATCCGCTGCTGAGTCAGTCATACATCCTCTCCTCCTACTTTCTTCACATCTCCTATTCTTCCTCCTCCCTCCCTTCTTTTACCATCCCTTCCTTATCCTCCCTTTCCACCCTCTCTCACGATTTTGAGAATACCTGGACTACACATAAAAACACTAAAATTACAGGCCTACAGGCCTACCTGGAGTCTACCTGGAGGGCATTCCGGGATCGACGTCCCCGCGGCCCGGTCTATGACCAGGCCTCCCGGTGGATCAGGGCCTGATCAACGAGGCTGTTACTGCTGGCTGCACGTAGTCCAATGTACGAACCACAGCCCGGCTGATCGGCACTGACTTTAGGTATCTGTCCAGCTCCTCTGAAGGCAACCAGAGGTCTACTGGTAATGCCCTTATGTGGTGGAGGCTGTTGAACAGTCTTGGGCCCCGGACACTTATTGTGTTTTCTCTTAGTGTACCAGTGGCGCCCCTACTTTTCACTGGGGGTATGTTGCATCGTCTGCCAAATCTTTTGCTTTCGTATGGAGTGATTTCTGTGTGCATATTAGGGATCAGTCCCTCCAGAATCTTCCAGGTGTAGATTATGATATATCTCTCTCGCCTGCGCTCCAGTGAATATAAGTCTAGTGCTTCCAGGCGTTCCCAGTTGTTAAGGTGTTTGATGGAACTTATATGTGCAGTAAAGGTTCTCTGTACATTCTCCAGATCTGCAATTTCACCTGCCTTGAATGGGGATGTTAATGTACAGCAATATTCTAGCCTAGAGAGAACAAGTGATTTAAAAAGGATCATCATTGGCTTAGCATCTCTTGTCTTGAATGTTCTCATTATCCATCCTATCAGTTTCCTCACAGATGTAATAGTGGCATTGTTGTGGTCCTTGAAAGTGAGGTCTTTGGACATTACCACACCCAGGTCCTTCACATTACTTTTCCGCTCTATTGTGTGATTAGAGTTTGTAATATATTCAGTCCTAGCTATTATTTCCTCCAGTTTTCCATAACGGAATAGTTGGAATTTGTCTTCATTGAACATCATATTGTTCTCTGTTGCCCATTGGAAAACTTGGTTTATATCTTCTTGGAGATTTGCCGTGTCCTCAATGGATGACACTCTCATGCAGATCCTAGTATCATCTGCAAAGGATGATACAGTGCTATGGTTTACATCTCTGTCTATGTCTGTTAGACATAGAGATGGGTGCGAGTACTGTGCCTTGTGGGACAGAGCTCTTCACTATGGCAGCATCCGATTTAACTCTGTTTACCACTACTCTTTGTGTTCGATTGGTTAGGAAGTTGAAGATCCATCTGCCTACTTTGCCAGTCATCCCTTTAGCACGCATTTTGTGGCTATTACACCATGATCGCACTAGGGGCCTAGGGAAAATTTGAAAGCCTCCTTTTCTGAGGACTTATTCTATGTAATTTGTGTTCGTAATTTACTTGTGTGTACCTGTACGTGAACCTGTGTACCTGTACCGGAACCTGTGTACCTGTTGGGAAAATATTTTGGTTAGGGGGTTTGATAAGGACCTGTCTAGTATGGGCCAGTAAGTCTCCTGCAGTGCTCCTCCTTTATGTTCTAACCTAGCTAGTGAAGACCTTGCTATTGCAGACCTAGCTAGTGTAGACGTAGCTAGTGTAGACCTGGCTAGTATAGACCTGGCTTGTATAGACCAGGCTAGTATAGACCTAGCTAGTATAGAGCTAGCTAGTATAGACCAAGCTAGTACAGACCTAGCTAGTGCAGATCAGGCTATAAACCTAGCTAGTATAGACCAGTCTAGTATAGACCAGGCTATACACCTAGCTAGTATAGACCAGTCTAGTATAGACCAGGCTATACACCTAGCTAGTACAGACCTAGCTAGCACAGACTTACTAGAACATACCTAGCTAGTACAGACCTAGATAGTACATACCTAACTAGTATAGACCTAGCTAGCACAGACCTAGCTAGTACAGACCTAGCTAGTACAGACTAGCACATACCTAGCTAGTATAGACCAGGCTAGTATACACCTAGCTAGTACATACCTAGCTAGTATAGACCTAGCTAGTATAGACCTAGCTAGTACACCTAGCTAGTACAGACCTAGCTAGTATACACCTAGCTAGTATAGACCAGGCTAGTATAGACCTAGCTAGTAACAGAGCCTAAGCTAGCTAGCAGACCTAGCTAATACAGGCCATAAAGTTCAGGCTAGTTACTAGAACCTAGCTGTCTAGCTGTAAGACCAGACACCTAGCTAGAATAGCTATACAGGCCCTTAACCAGCTAGCACAGACCTAGCTAGTAAGTGACACAGCCTAGCTAGATACCTGCTGATAGACCAGGCTAGTATAGACCTAGCTAGTACAGACTTAGCTAGTACAGACTTAGCTAGTACAGACCTAGCTAGTATAGACCCAGCCCCTTACTAGTATAGACCTAGCCACTTACTCGCCACAGTGTCAGATATCTTTGTATATTGTACAAACTCAGACTATGTTACGGTAACCTCCTGTACAAACACAAGACGATACAACCAATCACTGTACCAAACTGGGGCTGTTGTACACTGTACGTGGCGGCTGCTACGCTACTGTGAACACTGTATAAGTGTGTACACTCAGGGTGATGACAGATCTACCCAGAAACAGTAGAAGGCAAAGAGGACACTGAAGACAGACTGAAGAGGGCGATGATAATATTGGAAATATTAAGAACGGGATCCATTTACCATCACAGAGGTTATTAACCGTGAAGACTGGTCATGGGTCGGGCTGCTGGGGGCGTTGACTCCCTTCTCACCGAAATAAAGAGTCGTCTTCAAAGAAGAAGCAGCTTTATTTCTACAAGTACATGATATAACTTATACAGACCATAGCTGACATCAATGACATACTATATAGAAAGTCTCTTGTTATGCAGAGCATTTCCCGCAACTTAGGTTAATTTGTTAGCCAGGATGCCACCCACACCAGTCCACTAACACCCAGGTACCTACTTACTGCTAGGTGAACAATGACAGCAGGTGTCTTAAGGAAACACGTCCTAATGTATATATATATATATATATATATATATATATATATATATATATATATATATATATATATATATATATATATACGTAACTGTGGGAAACGATGAGGTTCGATTCTCCTTGCAAGAAGCGAAACATCTAGCCTTCCGAGGATAGATGAGGACCTGACCATCCCAAACTAGTGGATACATTGAGGAGGAGAGGAGAGAAGAAGATGAAGAGGGGAGAATTTGAAATGGGGCATTATAGGTTTACAGACAGGCCTGCAATGACTCTCTCAGAAGATGTTGAAGATTTTGTAGACATGAATAATATACAGATGTACTATAATACTATATGAAGTCTTAACATATCCACAATATTTCGATATAAGTATAAAGGTATATTATGTAGGTACCCATACATCTAATGATATATATATGTGTTGGACCATATATATATATATATGATGCAGATATAATATATCATATATATATATATTACGTAATGTGGAAACGATGAGGTTCGATCTCCTGAAGAAGAGAACATCTAGCCTCCGGATAGATGAGGACTGACATCCCAAACTAGGATACATTAGGAGAGAGAGAGAGGGAGGGGCAAGTAGGTCAGGTGAAGCCTATGAAGATGTTATGACTGAAGCAACTACAGATGTTTACCTACTAAACATTGAAGCAACAACACACAAGACGTTAAGAAGAGGTATGATAAAGCTCTTGTAGAAGGGAGTGTGTGGACCTAGTAGCGACCAGTGAAGAGGGTGGAGGCCAGGAGCTATGACTTGATCCACGCAACCACATATAGGTGAGTAAACACATAGGTCGTGAAAGAGAACTTGTCAATACTCTTGCAATAGGAACAACAACAGGGATGGGGCACAGTTGCAAGTTGAAGAAACGGTTCAATCACTTCCACTGGTTCTCAGAGTGGTTAATCAACTGAATGAATTGAACGAAGACTTGGTAAATGCTGCATTGGAATTCTTTTAAAATGATATGACAGAGAGAAGACTGCAGACGGACAACACACTTCTTACTTTTGAAATAGAAAGTAGAGATAGCTATAGAGAATTAGACAAAAAAATAGAGGCAAGAAGATAATTAGAGATAATTAGAGACAGGCAGAGATAGATAATTAGATATAGATAATAAGAGACAGGCAGAGATAGATAATTAGAGACAGGTAGAGATGGAGACAGATATAGACAATTAGACAGAGATAGACAATTAGAAACAGATAATTAGCCTCCCAGCATCTTAGGTCTGGATAGGTACCAGCTGATCAAGACCCCAGGTTGTCTTCAAGAGGGAGCTGGACACACACAGTACCTGACCAGCCAGGCTGTGGTTGCTACGTTGGACTACGTGTGACCAGCAATAACAACCTGGTTGATCCGTCCCTGATCCACCCTGAGGACTGGTCATGGACCTGATCCACCCTGAGGACTGGTCACGGACCTGATCCACCCTGAGGACTGGTCATGGACCTGATCCACCCTGAGGACTGGTCATGGACCTGATCCACCCTGAGGACTGGTCATGGACCTGATCCACCCTGAGGACTGGTCATGGACCTGATCCACCCTGAGGACTAGGTCAT
Organism: Cherax destructor; assembly: GCA_009830355.1. Taxonomy (NCBI): domain Eukaryota; kingdom Metazoa; phylum Arthropoda; class Malacostraca; order Decapoda; family Parastacidae; genus Cherax; species Cherax destructor. Next base: position 96,475 of record WNWK01002900.1, on the reverse strand, counting down.
GGACCGGAGGCCACCCTGAGGACTGGTCATGGTCCTGATCCACCCTGAGGACTGGTCATGGACCTGATCCACCCTGAGGACTGGTCATGGACCTGATCCACCCTGAGGACTGGTCATGGACCGGGCCACCCTGAGGACTGGTCATGGACCGGGCCACCCTGAGGACTGGTCATGGACCGGGCCACCCTGAGGACTGGTCATGGACCGGGCCACCCTGAGGACTGGTCATGGACCGGGCCACCCTGAGGACTGGTCATGGACCGGGCCACCCTGAGGACTGGTCATGGACCGGCCCCCTGAGGACTGGTCATGGACCGGGCCACCCTGAGGACTGGTCATGGACCGGGCCACCCTGAGGACTGGCATGGACCGGGCCACCCTGAGGACTGGTCATGGACCGGGCCACCCTGAGGACTGGTCATGGACCGGGCCACCCTGAGGACTGGTCATGGACCGGGCCACCCTGAGGACTGGTCATGGACCGGGCCACCCTGAGGACTGGTCATGGACCGGGCCACCCTGAGGACTGGTCATGGACCGGGCCACCCTGAGGACTGGTCATGGACCGGGCCACCCTGAGGACTGGTCATGGACCGGGCCACCCTGAGGACTGGCTATGGACCGGGCCACCCTGAGGACTGGTCATGGACCGGGCCACCCTGAGGACTGGTCATGGACCGGGCCACCCTGAGGACTGGTCATGGACCGGGCCACCCTGAGGACTGGTCATGGACCGGGCCACCCTGAGGACTGGTCATGGACCGGGCCACCCTGAGGACTGGTCATGGACCGGGCCACCCTGAGGACTGGTCATGGACCGGGCCACCCTGAGGACTGGTCATGGACCGGGCCACCCTGAGGACTGGCCATGGACCGGGCCACCCTGAGGACTGGTCATGGACCAGGCCACCCTGAGGACTAGCCATGGACCGGGCCACCCTGAGGACTGGTCATGGACCGGGCCACCTGAGGACTGGCCATGGACCGGGCCACCCTGAGGACTGGCTCATGGACCGGGCCACCGAGGACTGGTCATGGACCGGGCCACCCTGAGGACTGGTCATGGACCGGGCCACCCTGAGGACTGGCCATGGACCGGGCCACCCTGAGGACTGGCCATGGACCGGGCCACCCTGAGGACTGGTCATGGACCGGGCCACCCTGAGGACTGGTCATGGACCGGGCCACCCTGAGTACTGGTCATGGACCGGGCCACCCTGAGGACTGGTCATGGACCGGGCCACCCTGAGGACTGGCCATGGACCGGGCCACCCTGAGGACTGGTCATGGACCGGGCCACCCTGAGGACTGGCCATGGACCGGGCCACCCTGAGGACTGGCCATGGACCGGGCCACCCTGAGGACTGGTCATGGACCGGGCCACCCTGAGGACTGGTCATGGACCGGGCCACCCTGAGGACTGGCCATGGACCGGGCCACCCTGAGGACTGGTCATGGACCGGGCAACCCTGAGGACTGGCATGGACCGGGCCACCCTGAGGACTGGCATGGACCGGGCCACCCTGAGGACTGGCCATGGACCGGGCCACCCTGAGGACTGCCATGGACCGGGCCACCCTGAGGACTGGCCATGGACCGGGCCACCCTGAGGACTGGCCATGGACCGGGCCACCCTGAGGACTGGTCATGGACCGGGCCACCCTGAGGACTGGCCATGGACCGGGCACCCTGAGGACTGGCCATGGACAGGGCCACCCTGAGACTGGTCATGGACCGGCACCCTGAGGACTGGTCATGGACCGGCCACCCTGAGACTGGTCATGGACCGGCCACCCTGAGACTGGCCATGGACCGGCCACCTGAGGACTGAGCCATGGACCGGGCCACCCTGAGGACTAGCATGGACCGTGGCTACCCTGAGGACTGTCATGGACCGGCCACCCTGAGACTGCCATGGACCGGCCACCCTGAGGACTGGCCATGGACCGGGCCACCCTGTAGGACTGGTCCATGGACTCGGCCACCCTGAGGACTGGTCATGGACCTGGTCCACCCTGAGGACTGGTCATGGACCGGGCCACCCTGAGGACTGGTCATGGACCGGGCCACCCTGAGGACTGGCCATGGACCGGGCCACAGTGGGCGTTGACCTCTAAAAGAAGTGTTTAAGGAATGGGATGAAACATGGAACGGGAGATAGACTGATGGATAGATAAACTGATGGATAGATGGATAAACAGATAGATGGATAGACAGACGAATAGATGGATAAATGGGTGGATAGAAACTGAAAGAGTTGAGGAGAATGTGTTAAGAGATCAGATAGACAGTGATGTCTATCTATTTCTCTCTCTCCTTCCCTCCTTCTCTTCCCTCCCTCACACTCCCTCCCTCACCCTCCTCCCTCCCTCAACACATCAGCGCCATCTACTTAATTTGTCCAGCCGTTAATAATTATTTTCCCAAGGGAGCTGTTGTGAGGGAGGGAGGGAGGGGAGAGGGATGGAAGGGAGAAAGAAGAGGCGGTAAGAGAAGAATGAGAGGCGAGAGAAGAGGTGAGAGAAAAATTAGAGGTGAGACATTCCCTCTCCACCACCATCTTCCCCTCCTAACTCCCCTTCTTAACTTCTTAAAGACTACACTTCTTACAATTTCCAAGATCCCCCTCCCTAACCCCCCTACTCACCTCCCTCGAATATTTTGCAGTGAGAGAGAGATTCTTGTGTCCAGGACGGAGTCGTCAACACTGAACAATAATATAAACCAGAGAGCACAAGCCACTTAAACTGTTACGTTACACTATGTTATGTTACGTAACAATATGTTACGTAACGTTACACTATGTTCAGTTAGGTTAGGATAGGATAGGTTACACTAGACTAGGTTACACTAGGTTAGGTTACACTTGGTTAGGTTAGGTCAGGTTAAGTCAGGTTAGGTTAGGTTAGGATAGGTTAGGTTAGGTTAGGTTACACTAGGTTAGGTTAGGTTTGGTTACACTAGGTTAGGTTAGGTTAGGTTTGATTACACTAGGCTAGGTTTGGTTACACTAGGTTAGGTTACACTAGGTTAGGTTAGGATACGTTAGGTTACACTAGGTTAGGTTAGGACAGGTTAGGTTACACTAGGTTAGGTTAGGTTACACTAGGTTAGGTTAGGTTACACTAGGTTAGGTTAGGTTTGGTTACACTAGGTTAGGTTAGGTTACACTAGGTTAGGTTAGGATAGGTTAGGTTACACTAGGTTAGGTTAGGTAGGATAGGTTAGGTAGTTTCTATTTCTAGTTTTCCTCCTCTATCTTCTCCCTCCCAATCCTCTTACTAGATCCCCTCCTCTTCCCCTTCCCATTATCCTTACCGCCTGAAGCATGATGGAGGGGGTGACGGAAGGGGGAAGATAGGCAGGAGGATAGTGTGGTGGGGGGTGAGGGAGGCCTAGGTGCTGACGGTGGGCAGCTGGGGAGGGGGTGGGCGGGGTGGGTGGGATTGGACAAGTTTAAAAGTGAGTTATATGATCAGTCATTGCTCCCTCAGGACACCACCAACACCAAGAATTTTCCTCTTGCCTCTCCTCTTCTTTATCCTCTTATCTCTCCTCTATCTCCTCTTCCTTCTTGAATGGGTGTGACTTGGACCTGCCTAGTATGGGCCAGTATGTTCTTAGATTTCTCCTCTTTATTCTATTGGGGTAGTTTGAGTGTGTGTGTGTGTGTGTGTGTGTGTGTGTGTGTGTGTGTGTGTGTGTGTGTGTGTGTGTGTGTGTGTGTGTGTGTGTCACGGGGGAGAGTTGAACAGCTCTAGGACTTTCGTGTTGCAATCAACACACCAGGAGCTGCATTGTTGCACAAATAAGTAGGAAGTCGAGGTAGAGCCGTCCAGGGGAACTCCTGATGTGTTGATTGCAACACGAAAGACCTAGAGCTATCATTCAACTGTCCCCCTCTTTCCTTCCCTGCCTGCCTAGCCAGCTCCTCCTAGCACCTAGATGTTGACACCTAGCACCTAGCACATTGTAAATTTCAATTTGCAACACAGCAGCTATCATTATTTTTTGGCAGTCCATGATTCTCTCTTCTCTATCTTCCTCCTCTCCCTTCCTTATCTCCTCTTCCGTCTCCTACCTCCTCTTCCTGCCTTCTCCTATCTCCTCTTCCTCCTCTCTCTTCCTTCCTTCTTTTATCTTGTTTCCTTCTTGTTACCTGCACAGCGCAGATCAATGTCAGTGTTGTTATGAGGTTTATCTCAAGAGATGAAGGGATGCTGGTGTCGTCTTTCCTGGGATTAAAAAGAAGGTTTAAAGTTTCCCAGTGAGGTTGAGTACAATCTTGTTTTTATTGATCCTAATTTATGGTGTTTTTCCAGCGGTGTTTTTATTGGTGATTTAATTAGGATTGTTTTAAAATGAGATTGTTTTGTCGGGGTAGCGTGTACACGCACACAAGAGGGGTCAGGAGATGTGACTCGACCCCTGCAACTATATATGGGTGAGTGCACACACACACATGGGTGGGTAGATTGCATTTTCTTGGACTGCAAGAAGGCCTTCGACACAGTTCCTCACAAGAGGTTAATGCAAAAGCTAGAGGATCAGGCACACATAACAGGAAGAGCACTGCAATGGATCAGAAAATACCTGACAGAGAGGCAACGAGTCATGGTACGTGGCGAGGTGTCAGAGTGGGAGCCTGTGACTAGAGGTGTCCCACAGGGGTCAGTCTTAGGACCAGTGCTATTTTTGGTATATGTGAATGACATGACGGAAGGGATAGACTCAGAAGTGTCCCTGTTTGCAGATGATGTGAAGTTAATGAGGAGAATTAAATCGGGTGAGGATCAGGCAGGACTACAAAGAGACCTGGACAGGCTGGACGCCTGGTCCAGCAACTGGCTACTCGAATTTAACCTCGCCGAATACAAAATAATGAAGATCGGGGAAGGCCAAAGAAGACCGCAACAGAGTACAGTCTAGGTGGCCAAAGACTGCAAACCTTAAGGAAAAGGATCTTGGTGTGAGTATAACACCGAGCACATCTCCTGAAGCGCACATCAACCAGATAACTGCTGCAGCATATGGGCGCCTGGCAAACCTGAGAATAGCGTTCCGATGCCTCAGCAAGGAATCGTTCAAGACACTGTACACCGTGTACGTCAGGCCCATACTGGAGTATGCAGCACCAGTTTGGAACCCACACCTGATCAAGCACGTCAAAAACTAGAGAAAGTGCAAAGGTTTGCAACAAGGATAGTTCCAGAGCTAAGGGAAATGTCCTACGAAGAAAGGTTAATGGAAATCGGCCTGACGACACTGGAGGACAGGAGGGTTAGGGGAGACATACAAAATACTGCGATGAATAGACAAGGTGGACAGAGACAGGATGTTCCAGAGATGGGACACAGAAACAAGGGGTCACAATTGGAAGTTGAAGACTCAGATGAGTCAAAGAGATGTTAGGAAATATTTCTTCAGTCATAGAGTTGTCAGGAAGTGGAATAGTCTGGAAAGCGATGTAGTGGAGGCAGGAACCATACATAGTTTTAAGACGAGGTATGATAAAGCTCATGGAGCAGGGAGAGAGAGAGAGGACGTAGTAGCGATCAGTGAAGAGGCGAGGCCAGGAGCTGTGTGTCGACCCTTGCAACCACAAAAAGGTGAGTACAACACGCACATAAAACACAAACAACACACAATTATCATACACACCCTGTACTGTATACACATAATATACACACAATATACACATAGTATACACACAATATACAAATATACACACAATGCACACACAATATACAAACAATACACATAATATACAAATACACACAATATACACACAACACACAATATACACAATACAATTAATATACACACAATACACACACAATATACACAATACACATAATATACACACAATACACACACAATATACTCAATACACATAATATACACACAATACACACAATATACACACAATACACACAATATACACACAATACACACATAATATACACACAATACACATAATATACACACAATACACACAATATACACACAATATACACACAATATACACACAATACACACAATATACACACAATACACATAATATACACACAATACACACAATATACACACAATACACACAATATACACACAATACACACACAATATACACAATACAATTAATATACACACAATACACACACAATATACACAATACACACAATATACACACAATACACACAATATACACACAATACACACAATATACACAATATACACACAATATACACACAATATACACACAATACACAACACAATATACACAATACACATAATATACACACAATACACATAATATACACACAATATACACACAATATACAATCAATACACATAATATACACACAATACAACACAATATACACAATGCACATAATATACACACAATACACACACAATATAACTCAATACACATAATATACACAAATACAACAATATACACAAATACACAATATACACACAATACACACAATATACACACAATACACACAATATACACAATACAATACAATAACACAATACACATAATATACACACAATACACACACAATATACACAACACATAATATACACACAATACACAAAAATATACATCACAATACACATAATATAAAACAACAATACACAATATACACAATACACACTAATATACACACAATACACACAATAACACACAATACACACAATATACACACAATACAACATAATATACACACAATACACACATAATATACACACAATACACACATAATATACATCAATACACATAAATACATAATACACACACAATATACACACATATACACACAATACACACAATAACAAATATACACACAATACACACATAATAATACACATAATATACACAAATAAATACACAATATACACAATACACACAATATACACAAATATACACACAATACACACATAATAACAACAATACACACAATACACAATATACACACAATACACACTAATATACACACATACAACACAATATACACAATACACATAATATAACACAATACACACACAATACAACACAATATACACACAAAACACACAATCATACACACAATACACACATAATATACACATTCAGGGACGGAACAAAAACAAAGATGCAAGAAGATGGTAATAAGATGAATGTTTATCTTATTCTCTCCTTTCTTGAGGACATTGAGAAGTTTGGTCGAGCAACAATCAGGCAGTAGCACAACAACAGAGAGTGGCAAAGAGCAGCAGAGCAACAGCGCAGAAACCAGCAACACTAGCGGCTATGATGCACAACAGCAGCAGCAGAAACAACAGCAGAAACAGCGGCAGCTCTAAGCACAGCAACAGCAGACAAACAGCAGCAAGGCAACAACAGCGGAAACAGCACGCAGCAGAAAAGCAGCAGCAACGGCACACACACAGCGCAGCTGGTGAAGTGAGAATCAGAAGAAATGCTGAAAAACTCGTAAAGAAAGTTAAGAACATGAGCTAGTCTTTAGAGATAAGCACAGTTGTAACAGCTGTGGTGTATATTGATGAATAAGACACATGTACAACACCTGGGTGTCTTTATTGATGAATAAGACACATGTACAACACCTGGGTGTCTTTATTGATGAATAAGACACATGTTCAACACCTGGGTGTCTTTATTGATGAATAAGACACATGTACAACACCTGGGTGTCTTTATTGATGAATAAGACACATGTACAACACCTGGGTGTCTTTATTGATGAATAAGACACATGTACAACACCTGGGTGTCTTTATTGATGAATAAGACACATGTACAACACCTGGGTGTCTTTATTGATGAATAAGACACATGTACAACACCTGGGTGTCTTTATTGATGAATAAGACACATGTACAACACCTGGGTGTCTTTATTGATGAATAAGACACATGTACAACACCTGGGTGTCTTTATTGATGAATAAGACACATGTTCAACACCTGGGTGTCTTTATTGATGAATAAGACACATGTTCAACACCTGGGTGTCTTTATTGATTAATAAGACATGTTCAACACCTGGGTGTCTTTATTGATGAATAGCACATGTCAACACCTGGGTGTCTTTATTGATGAATAAGACACATGTACAACACCTGGGTGTCTTTATTGATGAATAAGACACATGTTCAACACCTGGGTGTCTTTATTGATGAATAAGACACATGTTCAACACCTGGGTGTCTTTATTGATGAATAAGACACATGTACAACACCTGGTGTCTTTATTGATGAATAAGACACATGTTCAACACCTGGGTGTCTTTATTGATGAATAATACACATGTACAACCTGGGTGTCTTTATTGATGAATAAGACACATGTCAACACCAGGGTGTCTTTATTGATGAATAAGACACATGTACAACACCTGGGTGTCTTTATTGATGAATAAGACATGTTCAACACCTGGGTGTCTTTATTGATGAATAAGACACATGTACAACACCTGGGTGTCTTTATTGATGAATAAGACACATGTACAACACCTGGGTGTCTTTATTGATGAATAAGACACATGTACAACACCTGGTTGTCTTTATTGATGAATAAGACACATGTACAACACCTGGGTGTCTTTATTGATGAATAAGACACATGTCACACTGGGTGCTTTATTGATGAATAAGCACAGTCAACACCTGGGTGTCTTTATTGATGAATAAGCACATGTACAACACCTGGGTGTCTTTATTGATGAATAAGACACATTACAACACCTGGTGTCTTTATTGATGAATAAGCACATGTTCAACACTGGGTGTCTTTATTGATGAATAAGACACATATACAACACCTGGGTGTCTTTATTGATGAATAAGACACATGTACAACACCTGGGTGTCTTTATTAAGAACATAAGAATGGAGGAACACTGCAGAAGGCCTACCGGCCCATACAAGGCAGGTCCTTATAACTGATTCCCATGCCGGGAATCGAACCCGGGCCTCCTGGGTGAAAGCCTGGGTGAAACTTACGTGTTTTTTTTTATTTTATTTACTCTTATTGACCTTTGTATATATTGAAAATATCTTTTAAATCCTGCTTATTGATGAATAAGACACATGTACAACACCTGAACCACCACCAACAACAATCAACCACCAAAAACATCAACCACCACCATCAACAGTCAGCCACCACCAACAGTCAACCACCACCAACAGTCAACCACCACCGCCAACAGTCAACCACCACCGCCAACAGTCAACCACCACCGCCAACAGTCAACCACCACCGCCAACAGTCAACCACCACCGCCAACAGTCAACCACCAACAACAACAGTCAACCACCAACAACAACAGTCAACCACCATCAACAACAGTCAACCACCATCAACAAGTCAACCACCAACAACAACAGTCAACCACCAACAACAACAATCAACCACAACAATCAACCAAAACTATCTGAACCAAGACCACCCGACAATCAACCACCACTGACAATGAACCACCACCAACAATGAACCACCACTGACAATCAACCACCACCAACAATGAACCACCACAACAGACGATCAGCCACCACAACAGACGATCAACCACCACAACAGACGATCAACCACCACCTTTAATCAACCACAACTACCATAGGGAAACAGTTTATAATTTCGTTAAGCGAATTGTCTTGTTCGTGGGAAGTGTTGAATCATCCTGTCCCATCTTACCACAACAGTGATACAACAGTAACAACAGTGATACAACAGTAACAACAGTGATACAACGAGTAACAACAGTGATACAACAGTAACAACAGTGATACAACAGTAACAACAGTGATACAACAGTAACAGTGATACAACAGTAACAACAGTGATACAACAGTAACAACAGTGATACAACAGTAACAACAGTGATACAACAGTAACAACAGTGATACAACAGTAACAACAGTGATACAACAGTAACAACAGTGATACAACAGTAACAGTGATGCAACGGTAACAACAGTGATACAACAGTAACAACAGTGATACAACAGTAACAACAGTGATACAACAGTAACAACAGTGATACAACGGTAACAACAGTGATACAACAGTAACAACAGTGATACAACAGTGATACAACAGTAACAACAGTGATACAACGGTAACAGTGCTACAACAGTGATATAACAGTAACAGATATAACAGTAACAGAGCTACAACATTCATAACAGTAACATTGCTACAAAAGTAACAACAGTGATACAACGGTAACAGTGCTACAAAAGTGATATAACAGTAACATATATAACAGTAACAGAGCTACAACATTCATAACAGTAACATTGCTACAACAGTAACAACAGTGATACAACGGTAACAGTGCTATAACAGTGATATAACAGTAACAGTGCTACAATAGTGATATAACAGTAACAGTGCTACAATAGTGATATACCAGTAACAGTGCTACAATAGTGATATACCAGTAACAGTGCTACAACAGTGATATAACAGTAACAGTGCTACAATAGTGATATAACAGTAACAGTGCTACAATAGTTATATAACAGTAACAGTGCTACAATAGTGATATAACAGTAACAGTGCTACAACAGTGATATAACAGTAACATATATAAGAGTAACAGAGCTACAACATTCATAACAGTAACATTGCTACAAAAGTAACAACAGTGATACAACGGTAACAGTGCTACAAAAGTGATATAACAGTAACATATATAACAGTAACAGAGCTACAACATTCATAACAGTAACATTGCTACAACAGTAACAACAGTGATACAACGGTAACAGTGCTATAACAGTGATATAACAGTAACAGTGCTACAATAGTGATATAACAGTAACAGTGCTACAACAGTGATATAACAGTAACAGATATAAGAGTAACAGAGCTACAACATTCATAACAGTAACATTGTACAAAAGTAACAACAGTGATACAACGGTAACAGTGCTACAAAAGTGATATAACAGTAACATATATAACAGTAACAGAGCTACAACATTCATAACAGTAACATTGCTACAACAGTAACAACAGTGATACAACGGTAACAGTGCTATAACAGTGATATAACAGTAACAGTGGTAACAACAGTGATATAACAGTAACAGTGCTACAATCAGTGATATACCAGTAACAGTGCTACAATAGTGATAAAACCCAGTAACAGTGCTACAACAGTGATATACAGTAACAGTGCTACAATAGTGATATAACAGTAACAGTGCTACAAGTTATATAACAGTAACAGTGCTACAACAGTGATATAACAGTAACAGTGCTACAACAGTGATATAACAGTAACAGTGCTACAACAGTGATATAACAGTAACAGTGCTACAACAGTGATATAACAGTAACAGTGCTACAACAGTGATATAACAGTAACAGTGCTACAACAGTGATATAACAGTAACAGTGCTACAACAGTGATATAAAAGTAACAGTGCTACAATAGTGATATAACAGTAACAGTGCTACAATAGTGATATAAAAGTAACAGTGCTACAATAGTGATATAACAGTAACAGTGCTACAATAGTGATATAACAGTAACAGTGCTACAATAGTGATATAACAGTAACAGTGCTACAATAGTGATATAACAGTAACAGTGCTACAATAGTGATATAACAGTAACAGTGCTACAATAGTGATATAACAGTAACAGTGCTACAACAGTGATATAACAGTAACAGTGCTACAACAGTGAAAACAGTGATATAACAGTAACAGTGCTACAACAGTGAAAACAGTGATATAACAGTAACAGTGATACAACAGTAACAGTGCTACAACAGTAACAACAGTGATATAACAGTAACAGTGCTACAACCAACAGTAACAGTGCTACTACCAACAGTAACAGTGCTACAACCAACAGTAACAGTGCTACAATCAACAGTAACAGCAGCAACAATAGTAACAGCAGCAACAACAGTAACCGAAATAGTAGTAACAACAGCATCAGCAGTAGCAGCAACAGTAGCATCAGCAGTAACAGCAACAGTAGCATCAGCAGTAACAACAGCATCAGTAGCAGCAGCAGTAACAGTAACAACAGTAGCAGCAACAGAAGATATTACCACACAACCACACACACCACCACACAACCACACACACCACCACAACCACCACACACACCACCACTACAATCACATATACTACCACACAACCACACACATAACCACACACACAACCACACACACAACCACACACACAACCACCCACACCACCACACAAACACACACACCACCACACAACCTAATGCAACAGCTAGAGGATCAGGCACACGTAACAGGAAAAGCACTGCAATGGATCAGAGAATATCTGACAGGGAGGCAACAACGAGTCATGGTACGTGACGAGATGTCAGAGTGGGCACCTGTGACGAGTGGAGTTCCACAAGGGTCAGTCCTAGGACCTGTACTGTTTTTGGTATATGTGAATGACATAACGGAAGGGATAGACTCAGAAGTGTCCCTGTTTGCAGATGATGTGAAGTTAATGAGAAGAATCAAATCAGTCGAGGATCAGGCAGGACTACAAAGAGACCTGGACAGGCTGCAAGCCTGGTCCAGTAACTGGCTCCTTGAATTTAACCCTGCCAAATGTAAAGTCATGAATATCGGGGAAGGGCAAAGAAGACCGCAGACAGAGTATAGTCTAGGTGGCCAAAGACTGCAAACCTCGCTCAAGGAGAAAGATCTTGGGGTGAGTATAATTCCGATCACATCTCCTGAGGCGCACATCAACCAGATAACTGCTGCAGCATATGGGCGCCTGGCAAACCTGAGAATAGCGTTCCGATACCTCAGTAAGGAATCGTTCAAGACACTGTACACCGTGTACGTCAGGCCCATACTGGAGTATGCAGCACCAGTTTGGAACCCACACCTGGTCAAGCATGTCAAGAAATTAGAGAAAGTGCAAAGGTTTGCAACAAGGCTAGTTCCAGAGCTAAGGGGAATGTCCTACGAAGAAAGGTTAAGGGAAATCGGCCTGACAACACTGGAGGACAGGAGGGTTAGGGGAGACATGATAACGACATACAAAATATTGCGAGGAATAGATAAGATGGACAGAGACAGGATGTTCCAGAGAGGGGACACAGAAACAAGGGGTCACAATTGGAAGTTGAAGACTCAGATGAATCACAGAGATGTTAGGAAGTATTTCTTCAGTCAGAGTTGTCAGAAAGTGGAACAGTCTGGCAAGTGATGTAGTGGAGGCAGGAACCATACATAGCTTTAAGACGAGGTATGATAAAGCTCATGGAGCAGGGAGAGAGAGAACTAGTAGCGATCAGTGAAGAGGTGGGGCCAGGAGCTGAGTCTCGACCTCTGCAACCACAAATAGGTGAGAACAACTAGGTGAGTACACACACACCACAACACAAACACACAACCACACACACCACCACACAACCACAGACAACCACACACACCACCACACACAGGACAGATAGGGGGGACATGATAACGACATACAAGATACTGAGAGGAATTGACAAAGTGGACAGATACAGAATGTTCCAGAGATGGGACACAGCAACAAGGGGACACAGTTGGAAGTTGAAGACTCAGATGAATCAAGGGATGTTAGGAAGTATTTCTTCAGTCATAGAGTTGTCAGGAAGTGGAATAATGGGGAAGCGTTTAGTGGAGGCAGGATCCATTAAATAAAGCTTTAGAAGAGGTATGATAAAGCTCATGGAGCAGGGAGAGTGCCCCAATAAGCGGAGTGAAGAGGCGGGGCCAGGAGAACTATGACTCGCCCCTGCAACCACAACTAGGTGATCGGCTACACTAGGTGAGTACAACTAGTGAATCAATAGTGAGTACAACTAGGTAGTACACCACCACACAAACACACACCAACTTGGATATACAAAACAGATCACTAAGTCTTGGTTGACAGGTTTATGGTTGATGGTTGTGGTTGAAATTGATCTTAAGACACACACTGATACATACACTTTACGGTTCACTGGAGAGATGGAGGAGATAGATGGAGGAAGGATAGATGGAGGGAGGATAGATGGAGGGTGGATAGATGGAGGGAGGATAGATGGAGGGAGGATAGATGGAGGGAGGATAGATGGAGGAAGAATAGATGGAGGGAGGATAGATGGAGGGGAGGATAGATGGAGGAAGAATAGATGGAGGGAGGATAGATGGAGGGAGGATAGATGGAGGGAGGATAGATGGAGGGAGGATAGATGGAGGGAGGATAGATGGAGGGAGGATAGATGGAGGGAGGATAGATGGAGGGAGGATAGATGGAGGGAGGATAGTGTGGATCGTGACAAATAGAAGAGATATAAGATAGGCGAATAAGGAGGTAATAGGGAGTCGCTGGAGGGGAAGGGAGAGAAGGGGGTTTTGGGATCAAGGGGGAAGGGAGTGGGGAGAGAGAGAGAGAGGAACCGCCCCTTCAGTGTCACTTCTCATCACCCCTTGCCAAGGACCTAATTCTCTCTCTCTCTCTCTCTCTCTCTCTCTCTCTCTCTCTCTCTCTCTCTCTCTCTCTCTCTCTCTCTCTCACACACACACACCTGATTCCCCCTCCCCCTGCCTCCCGTTCCCCTTCCCCCTGTTTCGATCCCTGGCCACCACTATTGCCCCTCGTGGCCCCTCATGGCCCTTCATGGCCAATGTTTCTGCTTGGAAGTTAGAATTTAGAAGGTAGTAAATACAGCCCCATAACCAGCTGGGACTGGGGGCTGGCAGGGTACAAGGGATAGCAGGGGAGGGGTTTGCAGGGAAGAAAGGATAGCAGGGGAGGGGCTGGCAGGGAAGAAGGGATAGCAGGGAAGGAGCTGGAAGGAAAGAAAGGATAGCAGGGGAGGGGGTGGTAGGGAAGAAGGGATAGCAGGGTAGAAAGGCTGGCAAGGTAGAAGCTGGCAGGGTAGAGGCTGGCAGGGAGGAAATGGCAGGGTAGAGGCTGGAGGTAGAGCTGGCAGGGGGATGAGTTGGCAGGGGGATTAGCTGGCAGGGGAGAGGTTAGCAGGGGAGAGGCTAGCAGGAGAGAGGGGCTGGCAGGGGGAGGAACTGGCAGGGTAGAGGGGCTGGCAGGGTAGAGGGGCTGGCAAGGGGAAGGAGCTGGCAGGGGAGGAGCTGGCAGGGTAGAGGGGCTGGCAGGGTAGAGGGGCTGGCAGGAGAGAGGACTGGCAGGGGGAGGAGCTGGCAGGGAAGATGGGCTGGCAGGGTAGAGGGGCTGGCAGGGTAGAGGGGCTGGCAGGAGAGAGGACTGGCAGGGGGAGGAGCTGGCAGGGAAGATGGGCTGGCAGGGTAGAGAGGCTGGCAGGGAGGGGGCTGGCAGGGGGAGGAGCTGGCAGGGTAGAGGAGCTGGCAGGGAGGGGGCTGGTTCTGAACGAGACAAGACGAGAAGAAATTTTTACTGACAAAGTGGCCAGAAACTAGGTACGTGATCCGTGTGTGCGCGTGTCCGTGTGCGTGCCTATCCGTGTCCATGTGTGTGTGTGTATAAACACACTTCAGCGCCGCTGAAAGCGCTTCAGACATCAGCTAAGCTGACAGACCGCCTATGTTACTATGCAAAACAACCTGGCCTTTCGTCTGGCGACCAATACTTCATCAGGAGCTTGCAAGGTTGCAAAAAAATAAGAGTAGGACGTCCAGGCAGGTCCGTTCACGTGTGACGGACGTTCCTGTCTATACACAAGTGTACTTATGTCTACCTGTCACCTAGAAATACAGGTACTGGCTTAAATGACAAACGTACACATTGGAACGCTTTCTGCTGGTTTTCAGATAGGGACACGTGGTACTAACAATAAAGATAGTTTCTTCAGTTTTAACCCCGAGGTTAGCCAGGATAACCCAAGAAAGTCAGTGCGTCATCGAGGACTGTCTGTCTTATTTCCACTAGGGTCTAATCTTGTCCCAGGATGACCCACCAGTCGACTAACCGGTACCTATTTGCTGCTGGTGAACATGACAACAGGTGTAACGGAAACAAGTCGAAAGTTCCCCGCCGAGAATCGAACCTTCCGTTTGGCTGAGCTCTAGCCCAGACCACCGTGGACTAGGGTCGTGGGTACTAGGAACAGTGGACTAGAACACGTGGACTAGGATAAGGAGAGGATAAGAATGTATCGATTGGGAGAGAATCTTGTGGGTGGGACCATTTTGATGCTTCCTACTAGTCATTTCTTCTCTCCTTCATTTCTACCCTTCTTCCTTCATTTCTTCCCTTCTTCCTTCCTTACCTCATTCATCTTCCAATACTTCACATAACATCCTCACACTTCATCTAGGCCTATCATGTCAACTAGGGGAAAAGAAAAAGTTAGAAGGCCTATTCCACCTCACCTTACCTGACCCTCTTCTACTCTCGCCAGTTTTCTACATTTCCCTGTAGGCTTACTGGCCCATACAAGACAAGTCTTTCTCTAACCTAGGCCTGCAAAACCATTGTGTGTGTGTGTGTGTGTGTGTGTGTGTGTGTGTGTGTGGAGAGAGAAGAGAGAGAGAGAGAGAGAGAGAGAGAGAGAGAGAGAGAGAGAGAGGATACTTTCTATTAATTTTAAAACAATTTACACTGGTCTGGTCCCCAGACAAAGTGAGAACAATATCGTGTACAATACCTGAGTTCAGATTTCCTTTACAAGTGATCCAACTGTTGTCAAACTCCATCCTATATGTGGCCAGGAGCGAGGAGTAGGGGAAGGAGGCGGGAGGGGGAGGAGGGAGGGGGGAAGGAGGGGGGGAATAGAGAATAGAGATTGGGTAGAGGGCCTTGCCTTGAGACGGTGTTAGGGGGAGAGACAGGGAGAGTTTTAGGAGGGTGGGTAAGGGAATAGGAGATGGGGAGGGAAGAAAGAGGGAGGGGAAGGGAAGGAGAAGGAAGGGGAGGAAGGAAGGTAACTTTGGCAACACTTCTAAAAACATTATTACTGTCTCTTTCACACTTGTGTGAGAGAGGTTGGTCGTCCAGCTGGATAGGGATAACCTCCCCTAACCACCAAGCCCCTCCCTAACCACCTAGCCCCTCCCTATCCACCAAGCTCCTCCCAATCCACCTAGCCCCTCCCTATTTCCATCACTCTGCTATCCCCGTCCATCTTCCTGTCTTCTCTCCTGACTTTTATTACGAAATGGATTATTTCTTGTCAATCTGTCTGTTCTAAGTAATTTTAAGGAGATTTGTCTATCTGGAGGTTGTTGGCGGTGTCAGCGCTCCCGTGGCCCGGTCCATGACCAGTCCTCAGGGTGGATCAGGTCCATGACCAGTCCTCAGGGTGGATCAGGTCCATGACCAGTCCTCAGGGTGGATCAGGTCCATGACCAGTCCTCAGGGTGGATCAGGTCCATGACCAGTCCTCAGGGTGGATCAGGTCCATGACCAGTCCTCAGGGTGGATCAGGTCCATGACCAGTCCTCAGGGTGGATCAGGTCCATGACCAGTCCTCAGGGTGGATCAGGTCCATGACCAGTAAACAGGGTGGATCAGGTCCATGACCAGTCCTCAGGGTGGATCAGGTCCATGACCAGTCCTCAGGGTGGATCAGGTCCATGACCACAGCCTGGCTGGTAAAGTACTGTGTCTGTCCAGCTCCCTCTTGAAGACAACCATGGGGTATATTGGTAATCCCACTTATGTATCCTGAGAGGCTGTTGAACAGTCTTGGGCCCCTGACACTTAGTGTTCTTTCTCAGTGTACTCACAACACTCCTGCTTTTCACTGGTGGTATGTTGCACCGTCTGTCAAGTCTTTTGCTGTCACAGGGAGTGATTTATATGTGCAGATTTGACATCAGTCCCTCTACGATATTCCAAATGTAAATTATGATGTATCTCTGTCTCCTGCATTCCATGGAGTACAAGTCAAGGGACTTCGACCATTCCCATTAATTAAGGTGCTTGACTGTACTTAGATGTACAGTGAAAGTTCCCTGTACATTCTCCAGTGCTGAAATTTCATCTAACTTGAAAGTGGCTGTTAGAGTTCAACAGTACTTCAGCCTAGAGAGAAAGAGTGACTTAAAGAGGATCATCATTGGCTTGGCATCCCTTGTTTTGAAGGTTCTCAATATCCATCCCTTATTTTGAAGGTTCTCATTATCCATCCCTTATTTTGATGGTTCTCATTATCCATACCTTGTTTTGAAGGTTCTCATTATCCATCCCTTGTTTTGAAGGTTCTCATTATCCATCCCATATTTTAAAGGTTCTCATTATCCATCCCTTATTTTGAAGGTTCTCACTATCCATCCCTTGTTTTGAAGGTTCTCATTATCCACCCCTTGTTTTGAAGGTTCTTATTATCCATCCCTTGTTTTGAAGGTTCTAGTTATCCATCTCATCATTTTCCCAGGTATTAATACCCTGCATAATACCCTGGATATTAATATATTAATACCCTGGGTAATAATAACATGAGTATTAATAAGCCGGGTATTAATACCCAGGGTATTAAGTTAATACATTATAACAATATCCTGGAATGTCATCAGTTGTAACAATAGATAATATAACACCAAATATCTATCGAGTATCAAATATCTATCAAATGTCTATCGAGTATCTATTATACATCCATCAAGTATATATCAATTAAAGTATCTATCGAGTATCAAGTATCTATCAAAGACATTATTAATTAATATTGATAGATATTGATAGATAATTATCTGTCAATATTAATCAAATATCTTATACTAGATAAATGACTTGAATCTTAGTTTAGGAGGGATCAAAGCTTGGCGTAAGATTAGTAAGCTTGGTGTAAGCTTAGTGTAAGCTACGTAAGCCTGATGTAAGCTTAGTGTAAGCTACGTAAGCCTAATGTAAGCTTATTGTAAGCTATGTAAGCTTTGTAAGCTTATGTAAGCTATGTAAGCCTGTGTAAGCTATGTAAGCCTGGTGTAAGCTTAGTGTAAGCTATGTAAGCCTGGTGTAAGCTTACTACTATTGGTGCAAGCTCACTAAGCTTAGTGTATATATTTGGTCAGCTTTTATTAAGATCTTTTTATTTTTTTCCAGATGTGAGAGGTGAAGGTGGAGCTTCCTGGACCTATAGTGGTCAACATGGTGAGTATCACGTGTGTGTGTGTGTGTGTGTGTGTGTGTGTGTGTCTGTCTGTGTGTGTGTGTGTGTGTGTGTGTGTGTGTGTGTGTGTCTGTCTGTCTGTCTTCTGTGTGTGTGTGTGTGTGTGTGTGTTGTGTGCTTCTTTCTGTGTGTGGTTGCACCTAGTTGTGGTTGCAGGGGTCAAATCACAGCTCCTGGATCCACCTCTTCACTGGCCGCTACTGGGTCACTCTTCCTGCTCCATGAGCTTTATCATACCTCTTCTTAAAGCTATGTATAGATCCTGCCTCCACTACATCACTTCCCAGACTATTCCACTTCTGACAACTCTGACTGAATACTTCCTAACATCCCTGTGATTCATCTGAGTCTTCAACTTCCAACTGTGACCCCTTGTTGCTGTGTCCCATCTCTGGAACATCCTGTCTCTGTCCACCTTGTCAATTCCTCTCAGTATTTTATATGTCGTTATCATATCTCTCCTGTCCTCCAGTGTCGTCAGATTGATTTTCCTTAACCTCTCCTCGTAGGGCATGCCCCCTTAGCTCCGGGACTAGTCTTGTTGCAAACCTTTGCACTTTCTCTAGTTTCCTTACGTGTTTGGCTACGTGCGGGTTCCAAACTGGTGCTGCATACTCCAATATAGGCCTAACGTACACGGTGTACAGGGTCCTGAATGATTCCTTATTGAGATGTCGGAATACTGTTCTTAGGTTTGCTAGGCGCCCGTATGCTGCAGCAGTTATTTCGTTGATGTGCGCCTCAGGAGATGCGCCTGGTGTTATACTCACCCCAAGATCCTTTTCCTTGAGTGAGGTTTGTAGTCTCTGGCCCCTAGACTATACTCCGTCTGCGGTCTTCTTTGCCCTTCCCCAATCTTCACGACTTTGCACTTAGTGGGGTAAAACTCCAGGAGCCAGTTGCTGGACCAGGCCTGAAGCCTGTCCAGATCCCTTTGTAGCTCTGCCTGGTCTTCATTCGATTGAATTCTTCTCATCAACGTCATGTGGTTCACAAATACCAGAAACAGCACCGGTCCTAGGACTGACCCCTGTGGAATCCCGCTCGTCACAGGCGCCCATCTGACACCTCGCCACGTACCATGACTCGCTGTTGTCTTCCTGACAGGTATTCCCTGATCCATTGCAGTGCCTTCCCTGTTATCCCTGCTTGGTCCTCCAGCTTTTGCACTAACCTCCTGTGTGGAACTGTGTCAAACGCCTTCTTACAGTCCAAGAAAATGCAATTTACCCACCCCTCTCTCTCTTGTCTTACTGCTGTCACCCTGTCATAGAACTCCAGTAGGTTTGTGACGCAGGATCTCCCATCCCTGAAACTGTGCTGGCTGTCATTGATAAGCTCGCTCCTTTCTAGGTGCTCCACCACTCTTCTCCTGATAATCTTCTCTATGACTTTGCATACTACATGGTCTGTAGTTTAATGCTTCATGTCTGTCTCCTTTTTTAAAAATTGGAACTACGTCTGCTGTCTTCCATATTTCAGGTAGTCGTCCTGTTTCGATAGATGTGTTGAAAATTGTTGTTAGTGGTACACAGCACCTCTGCTTCTTCTCTCAGTACCCATGGAGAGATGTTATCCGGCCCCATCGCCTTTGAGGTATCTAGCTCGCTTAGCAGCCTCTTCACCTCTTCCTCCGTTGTATGTATTGTGTCCAACACTTGATGGTGTACCCAGCCTTTCTGTCTTTCTGGAGTCCCTTCTGTCTCCTCTGTGAACACTTCTTTGAACCTCGTGTTGAACTCCTCACATCGCGTCATTTCGTGTAACCTCCCCTCCTTCCTTCCTCAGCCTTATCACCTGGTCCTTGACTGTTGTTTTCCTCCTGTTGTGGCTGTACAATAGCTTCGGATCAGATTTGGCTTTCGCTGCTATGTCATTTTCGTATTGTCGTTGGGCCTCCCTTCTTATCTGTGTATATTCATTTCTGGCTCTATGACTGCTCTCCTTGTTCTCCTGGGTCCTTTGCCTTCTATACTTCCTCCATTCTCTAGCACATTTGGTTTTTGCCTCTCTACATCTTTGAGTGAACCACGGGCTCATCCTGGCTTTTTCATTGTTTCTGTTACCCTTGGGTACAAACCTCTCCTCCGCTTCTTTGCATATTGTTGTCACATATTCCAACATTTCGTTTACTGACTTCCTTGCCAGTTCTCTATCCCACTGAACCCCATGCAGGAAATTCTTCATGCCTGTTTAGTCCCCTCTCTTGTAGTTTGGCTTCATTCATCCTGCCCTTCCTGCTTCCCTCTCCACTTGTAACTCTATGTATTCGAAGCTCAGCACGTGGTTACTGGCCCCGAGGGGTCTTTCATGATGTCCTCAATATCTGCACTACTCAAGGTGAATACTAGGTCCAGTCTTGCTGGTTCATCCTCACCTCTCTCTCTGGTAGTATCCCTTACGTGTTGGTACATAATGTTTTCCAGTACCATCTCCATCATCTTAGCTCTCCACGTTTCTGGGCCCCCATGTGGCTCCAGGTTCTCCCAGTCAATTTCCTTGTGACTGAAGTCACCCACAATCAGCAGCTTTGCCCTGCACGCATAAGCTCTTCTGGCCACTTCATCCAGTGTGTCAAGCATCACTCTATTACTCTCATCATACTCCTGCCTTGGCCTCCTGCTGTTCTGTGATGGGTTGTACATCACTGCAATTACCACCTTGAGACCTCCAGACTGAAGTGTTCCTATTATGTAGTCTCTTGCTTCTCTGTCTTCTCTCTCCAGCTCATCAAAATCCCATTGGTTTTTGATCAGCAGTGCCACTCCTCCACCCCCTCTGTTATCTCTGTCTTTCCTCAGGATCTGATATCCCGTTGGAAAGATGGCATCTGTTATCATTCCTGTGAGCTTGGTTTCTGTGAGAGCTATGATGTCCGGTGATGCCTCTTTGTCTCTTTCTTGCCACTCCTTCCACTTATTCGTTATTCCATCCGCGTTGGTGTACCATTCTTTTAGTTTCCTTTCCAACACTGTGTACTGGGAGGTCTGTGGGGGTGGGGGATCTAGCAGTGCTATGGGATTCTACAAGGTAGTGTGTGGTGGGGGCTGTAAGTGTGAATTGTGGGTTGTGTTGGGGTTGCGTGTTTGGTTGTGGGGTTCTGGGGGTTGTTGTGTGTGTGCTTGCACTTGTTGCTCTGCTCTTCTCTGGTTGTCCTCTGCTGACTCTGTCCTTGTCTCTTGTCCTAGCCCCTTTCGTTTCTGTGTCTTCTCTCTCAGATGCTGTCGTTCTGTGTGTGTGTGTGTGTGTGTGTGTGTGTGTGTGTGTGTGTGTGTGTGTGTGTTGTTGTGTGTGTGTGTGTGTGTGTATTTCCTGCTCTGGGACTGACCCCCTATAACCAAACTTCCTCAAAAAAACAGACTGTTTCCTACGATGTCTTGCCCTCCAGGTCCAAGGCACTGGGGGACGATGTTTCGAACCTGCGCTGGCAACCGTCAGTCCCCCATCAACATCGAAACAGCGAACGTCAAGACGGAGTTCTGGAAGCCACTGCGATTCAAGAACTACGACGACCCACCCACGCGCATGCGCGTCAAGAACAACGGTCACTCTGGTACGTTCCTAGTTTGCGTCAGAATGACGTAGTGCGGGGATTATTATTATTATTATTATAATCAAAAGAAGCGCTAAACCACAAGGGTTATAGTGCGGGGAATAATGAAGGGAAAGTGACAATATGTTTCACTCTGTGTAGAGCTTTATCAAGCCATGTTTCACTGTGTAGAGCTTTATCAAGCCCTGTTTCACTGTCTAGAGCTTTATCAAGCCATGTTTCACTCTGTGTAGAGCTTTATCAAGCCATGTTTCACTGTGTAGAGCTTTATCAAGCCATGTTTCACTCTGTGTAGAGCTAAACGTTGTCCCAACAGAATCTAGGGATGTTAGGAAGTATTTCTTCAGCCCTAGAATTGTCAGGAAGTGGAACAGTCTGGAGAGTGATGTAGTGGAGGCAGGATCCATACATAGCTTTAAGAAGACGTATGATGAAGCTCATGGAGCAGGGGGAGAGAGTGGACCTAGTAGCGACCAACGAAGAGGTGGGAGCTAGGAGCTGTGACTCGACCCCTGCAGCACATATAGGTGAGTACACACAGAGGACAGGAAACACTACACCAATGCTTTTGTCGGGGAAAATTAGGAAATGTGACTCTGGTCGAGGTGGACACAGATTTCCTGGTAAATTCTGTAGTGTTGAGAGATATTGATGTCTAGTTGACTGCATCATCAATGTTGCTAGGGTCATTTACACCGTAATTTTAACTGTAACTTTGTGCAATGTAACCTTTGAAGCTCCTGTAGCTACTGAACCATAGTGGAATGTTTGACAATATCCTCATCACTCTACTGAAGTTGTCGTAGTTACTGAACCATAGTGGAATGTTTGACAATATCCTCATCACACTACTGAAGTTGTCGTAGCTACTGAACCATAGTGGAATGTTTGACAATATCCTCATCACACTACTGAAGTTGTCGTAGCTACTGAACCATAGTGCAATGTTTGACAATATCCTCATCACACTACTGAAGTTGTCGTAGTTACTGAACCATAGTGGAATGTTTGACAATATCCTCATCACTCTACTGAAGTTGTGGTAGCTACTGAACCATAGTGGAATGTTTGACAATATCCTCATCACACTACTGAAGTTGTCGTAGCTACTGAACCATAGTGGAATGTTTGACAATATCCTCATCACACTACTGAAGTTGTCGTAGCTACTGAACCATAGTGGAATGTTTGACAATATCCTCATCACACTACTGAAGTTGTCGTAGCTACTGAACCATAGTGGAATGTTTGACAATATCCTCATCACACTACTGAAGTTGTCGTAGCTACTGAACCATAGTGGAATGTTTGACAATATCCTCATCACACTACTGAAGTTGTCGTAGCTACTGAACCATAGTGGAATGTTAGATGACAACACACAGTGTATGGTAGACATACACAGTGTACAGCCCATGTAACACTCACAGAGACTAGTATATCAACCCACAATCTCAGTAGATGGTGTATCAACTTTGTTTACATGTGTGTGTTTCTGCCTCTCTTAGACAAGTGTTTATTACCGACAAGCTGATAAGACACTTTTGCTACACTTGGATATCTTTATTGAGGAAACGTTTCGCCACACGGTGGCTTCATCAGTCCAATACAAAGGAGAATCGTGAAGAACAGGAGTAGTTTGAGGTAATCAGTCCCTCAACCTTGAGTCGATGTTGTCAGTCCATCAATCATGATGGACTGACAACATCGACTCAAGGTTGAGGGACTGATTATCTCAAACTCCTGTTCTTCACCATTCTCCTTTGTATGGACTGATGAAGCCACTGTGTGGCGAAACGTTTCCTCAATAAAGATACCCAAGTGTTGCATATGTGTCTAATTTATACACTTGTTTGTAAAGCACGGCAAGTGTCAATTCAACTTGCCCTGGGTATTAGAGGTAGATGATAGAGCTTTATCAAGCTCTACACAGAGCGAGACCACAATAAAAACACTGTATACTGTCTCACTGTAAATCAATTTGTCGGTATCTATTATCAAGAGTTATACCATCCTTATGTCTATCTATACCTAAATTTAGATTTAGAAAGAACATAGCTAAGTACTGGTTTTCAGAGTTGTCGACGAGTGGAACAATCTTCCGAGTAGGGGTATAGAAGCTAAAACTTTAGGTAGCTTTAAGAGAGGTTGGACAAATATAAGAGAGGGAGGGGCTGGGTTTAAATAGTACCTGAGGTATTGAAGTATATGCTTACGTGGGTGGGTGGGAATGACTGGTTTTGAGAAGGACTTGCCTAGCATGGGCCCAGTAGGCCTAACGTAGTGTTCCTCCATTCTTATGCACTTATTTACACCGCAGCTCAGGTTGAGATAGACGCAGCATCAGCGCCCCGGGTCACTGACGGAGGACTCAAGGGAGATTATATCTTTGCTCAGTTCCACTTCCACTGGGGAGCTGACTCGGCACTAGGCTCTGAACACACCATTGATGGAGTCAGGTAAGCCTACTCTCAGTGTACATATACCATAGATGGAGTCAAGTAAATCTCCAGTGTAAGCAACACAAGCAACAGCAACACAAAGAATAACAACTCTCAACATCCTGACCGGAACACTACACAAATAAATGATTTAGAGTGAGTGATCCTTTGTAGTGTTTTAAATAGGATTTAAACAGTCCCCCATTGAAATACAAGGACACCAATTGACATACAAGGACCCCCAATTCAAATACAAGGACCCCAATGGAAATACAAGGACCCCAATGGAAATACAAGGTCCACAATGGAAATAAGTCACTTTCAACTTTTTTTTTGGGTTATCCTGGCTGGCTAGCACTCCCCGTGGCATGGTGGCAAAAGCTCTCGCTCCACACGGTGAGGGTCCGGGTTCGATTCCCGGCGAAGGGGTGTTTCCTTACACCGGTTGTCTATGTTCACCCATCAGTAAAATGGGTGCCTGGGTGTTAGTTGACTGGTGTGGGTCGCATCCTGGGACAAAACTGACCTAATTTACGGGAAATGCTCCGCATAACAAGGGGCTTTCTATAGTATAGTATGTCAGTGATGTCAGCTAGACCTGTATACCTTGTAGTAAATAATAATAATAATTATTATTATTATACCCCAGGTTATCCTGGCTGGCTAACCCTCACTACCCCAGGTTATCCTGGCTGGCTAACCCTCACTACCCCAGGTTATCATGGCTGGCTAACCCTCACTACCCCAGGTTATCCTGGCTGGCTAACCCTCACTACCTCAGGTTATCCTGGCTGGCTAACCCTCACTACCCCAGGTTATCCTGGCTGGCTAACCCTCACTACCCCAGGTTAGCCTGGCCGACTAACCCTCTGGATTAAGAATCCGAGCAAATCTGACCTTATCTAACGAGTCCGATCAAGGAATGATTTTGTGTCACGAGTCGTCTGACACAGACCTTTGTCAGGAGACACTTAGTCTTGTTTGCTGACAAATGAAACAAGTGTACTGATGCTCTCCAGCAGTTGAAGAATAAGAGGAGGAGGGAAACAAAAAGGAGGAGGAAGAAGAGGAAGAGGAGAACCAGGAAGAAACGAAGATGAATAATGTTTTAAACGCAAATAATAAGTGCGATCAGAGTTAAGGAAGGTGAGTTCTTGGGCGCCTCTGCCAGCACTCTGCCTTTTTTGGAAGTCAAATCAATTCTTAATGTGCTCACTGGACGACAGTAAGATGTATATATACGAGGAGAGGAACTCCAACTACCCCCTCCCCTCCTCCTTCATTGGAAAGACATTGTTATTGGCTTCTTAAGCCAGTCTGATTTACATCTTTATATTCTATTGCTGGAGACGAGATTCCGGAGGCGTCCATTGATCTGTACTCGGGAGCTGAGTGCTTCTTCTGCCACTCCTGGGGTTCCTGAAGCCTTCCCCGTGCAAGATGAAGACCTGGAACACGCTGTTGCAACACGGAACTGTTGCAACCTGGAACACACTTGTAACAAGTGATAGGCCTATCATGAAGCCTATCACAGGCCTAGCATGAAGCATATCAAAGGCCTAACATGAAGCCTATCATAGGCCTAACAAAGCTTATCATAGGCCTAACATGGAGCCTATCATAGGCCTACCATGAGCAAAATTTTGGTCTTGTCCCATGACTTTTTCAAAATTTGCAAGTGTGTTATATTAATATTTTAGGTGTCATTTGATGACTTATGTGATAACTGTCATTTGATGACTTACGTGATGACTCACGTGATGACTGTCATTTGATGAGTGTCATGTGGTGATTTACGTGGTGACTGTCACGTGGTGACTCACGTGATGACTGATGAAAGCTGACTGGTAGTCACTGTAACCTATGTCAGGGGCAGATCTATAAAACTAATGAAGCTTAATATTCAGGGCCCCTAATCCCGGAGGGGCCCCTGAAGCCACTTTAGTCCTCACTGTTTTAAAAAATTTGGGTCTACTGTATGAGGGTCTACAGATGACAGTGGTTACACAGACCTTGTTAGTTGCGGTTCAAGCTTCAGGGACCCCATAGCAGTTCAAGTTTCAGGGCCCCCAGAGCAGTTCAAGTTTCAGGGCCCCCAGAGCAGTTCAAGCTTCAGGGCCCCATAGTTCAAGCTTCAGGGGCCCCATAGCAGTTCAAGCTTCAGAGCCCCCATAGTTCAAGCTTTAGGGCCTCCCATAGTTGAATATTCAGAGCCCCCCATAGCAGTTGAAGCTTCAGGGGCCCCCCATAGTTGAAGCTTCAGGGCCCCCATAGCAGTTGAAGCTTCAGGGCCCCTCATAGCAGTTGAAGCTTCAGGGCCCCCCATAACAGTTGAAGCTTCAGGACCCCCCATAACAGTTGAAGCTTCAGGACCCCCCATAACAGTTCAAGCTTCAGGGCCCCAAAAATGTAGGTCCAACACTGGCCTGTAGTAATGGGTACCTCACCCCAAGTACCACCAGGTGTACAAGTTTACCTGTGATAATGAATGTATCTTCCCTAGTACACACATTTAGCTGTAGTAATTACTGAACTGCAACCAGGTACAACCAGGTATCCAAATTTACCTGTGATATTGAAAGTACTCTAATATACACATTTACCTGTATTAACTAGTGCCTTGTACCCCAGGTACCCCATGGAACTGCACCTGGTACACTACAATGGTGCCTATGGTTCACTAGCTGACGCTATCAAGCGGCAGGATGGTCTGGCAGTGTTGGGAGTGATGCTGGAGGTGTCAGAGACTGATAACCCAGCTCTCACACCTCTCACTAACGCTCTGCTTAATATCACCGAGTCTGGTGAGTAATATCTTGGTGCTGGGGCAGCGACTCGACCCTAGTGTCTCGCTGCAGGAGTTTACATGGTTATGATGGAGGAGCTAGCTAGCTAGCACTCTCTCTCTTTGTGTCCGTCTGTCTCTATTTTTGTCTCTGACCTATGTTGATCCCTGATTTAGCTTTGTTGACCCCCTGAACCTACCACTACTAACTCCTGACCTATCCCACAGGTATGTTCTCTGGTGTGAGTGCGACCTACCCGCTGCGGGCCTTCCTGCCCAACAATGTGGATAAGTTCTACAGGTACGAGGGATCGCTAACCACACCCACCTGTAATGAGGTCGTTACCTGGACCGTCTTCGCCCATGCTATTCCTATCTCAGAGAAACAGGTAAGTCGTTCTCTCTACTACAAGTGACAAGCATTTCTAAACTACCAAACCATTAAATTATACTGCCATCATTAATTTGGATTATATTTTTTGTGACCTAACAGCACATGAGGGTACATAGAAAATTATATAAAAATACATTATGTAAAATTCAGCATTACCAAGTTTACTTGAAGACTTGAAGTTCTGTCCTGAGTGAAACTTAGGGCTGCACTTATGCACAAGTTTTAAGCTACAGCTCAGGGACTCATGGACCTCAATTTTTTTCAATAACTTGTTCACATCGCCTGTGACAACACTACTGAACCACCACGACAGAATAGGCCTAGCAATGGGGCTCCAAAGTTTTGACAGCCTGCTTAGTCTTTCATAACTTTGGGGCCCAGTCTCTGGACTCATTATATGCCTATGTACTCCTTTTGACTGATGCCCACTGAATGGATGTGTCCCAGTCCCTGGACCCATTACGTGCCTCTAATATTTCCACTGTACTGCCCACAGGACAGATAAAAGGCTGCATACTAGATATATTAACCTAACAAGACAAGTCTCCAGGTCAGTGCCAGTATTTAACACAGAGGAATCATGGGTACCAATGTTATTGCTACTTCTACTTGTGGTGACCAGCCTCTACGTGTGTTTTGTCTGCTTTCCGCTCGGTGGGTAGACGGGTGTAGTTGATTAGAGAGCACTTTTACATTTCAAGAAGAAAGCACTACAAGAATGTAGAATAATTTGTCCTGTAGTTACCGTATTTCACGGCTTATTAGACGCATTTTTTCCATAAAATGTCTCCAAAAACCAGCCTGTGTCCTATAAACTGAAGGTCAGTGACGAGAGCTATAAGTTTGTGGTGTGGGGTGGGCTGTAGCTCTCCCAAGTCTTATAAGCTGGAAATATGGTATTTTAACTTAGTAGAACACAAAAAATGAAAGGTATACTTAGTACACTAAAAAAGAAAGTTATACTTAGTACAACACTAAAAAAGAAAGTTTTAGGACAACACTAAAAAAACTTTTACTTAGTACAAGACTAAAAAAAAGAAAACTCTGGGAACTCATCAAAGGTATATCAAAGGCAGAGGTTTATTCTTAGCATAAAATACACAGTTACAGTCGCCAAGTTATGACAAAACTTAGATTATGAGGGAGCGCTAAACCCGTAGGGATTATACAGTGCCTGTGGGGATGGGGGATGGAAGGTATTCAAACTCGATTCAAGGAACTAGAGCACAGATCCAATTCCCCAGATCAAGAGCCCCTCACCAGCATCAAAGAACCTCCCATGAGGGGACACAACTTAGATTATTTCAAATTCAAATTCAAAATTTTATTTATGTTGTACAAAGATAGTGTAATTAATATGTAATAAAACAGTGTTAGGCACAGAAACCACTTGTATGCCAATGCATTTTGACTGGTCGGTATATTTTGATCCCTTCCTGGGATCCTCTTCACCAGATGAAGAGGATCTTGAGATCTGCTGAAAAGGACCCCAGAAGGGGGTCAAAATATATGGAATAATTAATCTTTTGAGTTTCTGTCACCACATGGGTTATTATTGAGCAAAAATGTAAGTTTTCGCCTTACTGCAAAGTGAGGAGTGTAAACACACATCGTGGCTTTATCTTTGTCCTCTCCACCACTATACTTCCATATTGCAATCAAATTTTCATTGATTCAATAAAGATACACAGTCCATTTTGCTTTTAAAAATGTACATTGTATGTACTCATTTCAGTGCTGACAAAAAAAAAAAATCGTGAAACCAAAAAAATAGACTGCAAAACATTTTTTTTATTATATTATTAATACTGTACTATCATTATATAATATGTACAGCACTTTTAGAAGTGCTCAACCCATTTGGGTCATTCGGCATAGGAAAAGTGTGGGGGGTTCGCTTCTGATCACATGACAACAACCACACACTTGGTAACAAGAGACACTTCGAAGTGCCAAAAATTTGAAGTCCGCATTTTTCCCTGTTTACTGTGTAACCTTGGCCACACATGGTAGAAAACAGCACACAATGGTAGTACACCAGCTGGTAAAGAACCATAATAATAATACTATAATATCTTTATTTACTGCAAGTACATGTACATACATGGTATACAGGTCTACCTGACATCAATGACATACTACTATGTAGAAAGCCCCTTGTTATGCTGAGCATTTCCCACAAATTAGGTCAGTTTTGTCCCAGGATGCAACCCACACCAGTCCACTAACACCCAGGTACCCATTATATACTGATGGGTGAACAGGGACAGCAGGTGTCTCATGGAAACACGTCCCTAATGTTTTCCAGCCGTACCGGAGGAGATTCAAACCCTAGACCTCAGTGTGTGAGCTGAGTGCGCTAGCAATCGAGCTACAGGACACCCGTGATACAAGACCAACACTAGAAGCTCACAGTGGTAGATACAACAAGTTACTTAGTTACAGCAGAAATACAATGGGACAAGACAGGTAATTAATTTTCTACGGGAGGAAGACTGAAAGAACAGAGACAAAATTGTATGAGCGGTTTTGTTTTGGTATATTGTGTTTCTGTACAAGAACCATGATGCAAGAGCAACACTAGAAGCAAGATAGAAGAGCATCAACAACACTACCACAGTTACACATGGTACAACACACCATAAGCATGGTACTGTAGTGGTGGTGGTGATGGTGGTAGTGGTGGTAGTAATGGTGGTGATGGTGGTAGAGTAACTCATTTATTTTGAGACACTAGAACAAGCCACAAGTGCAACATCTACAGCAATTCCACTACAGTCTGCAACTTCAATCATACAAGGGAAAATACAGTAGTGGTGATGGTGGATGGTTTAATACAACAGTCATGATACAAGCCCACAACATCAGAGCAGACTACAGCAGCAGCAGCAGCAGTACTACTAGTCCACAATAATACAGCAGACCTCAACAGTACCTCCAGCAGCAGCAGCAACACATCTACACACAATACCAGGTGAGTTTAGTCTCCACACAGTCACTAACACAATTAAAACAGTCACAATACCGTGACTGGAACAATACACAAATAATCTGGACATAGGAGACAAACTTATGATGTTTCTGTCCGACTTGGACTATTAACTAGTCACACACTGGCTAATAGTTCAAGTCAGACAAAGTAAGTTTAATTAGGTACAGGTACACATAAGTACAATTATCATACATAGCAACATATGCAGAACCACTGTGAAAAAATAGTGAAGTTTCAAGTGCTTTCGTGATTTTTCACATTATTAAGGAACTGTACAAATAACAGAACAGTAGAAGGCTTATAAGGCTGAGATGTCACTTCATATATGATCTCACACATGACCTTGTTTCTCAGCCTTATATGTCTTTTACAGTTTCTTGATGTGCAATTACAATTTTGGTTTAAGAACAAAGAAAGTCACTATCATGCCAGGGCATTTCAGGCAGACTAATCCTAGTACATACATAATAACTACTTAAATCTAGATAAGATTGGTTAAACCTTGGAACTTCACTATTTTTTCACAGCAGTTGTTTTGCATACTGTTATATCACCAGTTTATTGTGATCTTGTTGCACAGCAACATGTGTGTGTAAACTACCTAAGATAAAGCCAGATAAAGTGACTTCTCGTATGTGTGAATATTTGCACACTAACACACCTACTACTTGGCCATCACTACAACTCATCTTGTCATCTATAAATATTTTCCTATCTATATACTGTAGTGTATTTTCCAGCATATAAGGCAAGCTTTTTCTCACAATAAGTTTGGAAAATCAGCCTGTGCCTTATATGCTCAAGGTCAGGATAAAGGGTAGACTCTGTTACACTTGAGCAGTTGTTTACTAATGTTACAACTCCTTGCAAACATTGTCTTAAACAGTGGACCCCCGGATTTCGTACTGCTCCCAACTGAACAATTATTTAAGTGTATTTTTGTAAGTGCTTTTGTAAGTATATTTTTGGGGGTCTAAACAGACTAATCTAATTTACATTATTCCTTATGGGAACAAATTCGTTTGGTAACGGCACTCGAACAGCATTCTGGAACGAATTGTGGCCGATAACCGGGGGTCCACTGTATTCTCATGTGCTTTA
The DNA here is from genome assembly GCA_009830355.1 of Cherax destructor. Classification (NCBI taxonomy): domain Eukaryota; kingdom Metazoa; phylum Arthropoda; class Malacostraca; order Decapoda; family Parastacidae; genus Cherax; species Cherax destructor. The sequence goes on along the minus strand of WNWK01002900.1, from coordinate 64,133 downwards.
TATGCAGGAAAATACAGTAGCATTCTTCTCTACATAGAAAATATCTCCTATTGTTACAAGTGTACTTTTGCTTTTAAACAGGGCGTTTCAAAATAATGGACCCGATTTGCAGAGATAGCGATTTCAAATTGGGGTCCATCTATTTACAACACCCTGTATACTGATTTTAATCATCTCTCCTGCTTTCCCTGTTGCTATTGTTCATTTGTTTGTGTTGCTATTCTTTGTTTTGCTTTACTACATCTTACTTTGTCTACTTTAAGCATTTTGTAAATTTTTTTGTTATGCATAATTTTCTTTCTATTTCTTTGCTATATTTTTTTAAAGATAAATTTCATTTACTTTTTTGTCTTCTGTGGGCTGTCAGATTTCTTATAGCTCTACCACACAATTCATTACCATCTTTTTTATGCATGGCATGATGATGCATGACCCATTTTCCTATGACAGTCAAAATTATTTAAAAAAATTCTCTACCCTAGACCAGACTTTGCCTATTTCAAGCACATTCTCGACAAATCAATTGTTTGACTCGACATTCATGTGAACCGCAGGTGACGACTCTCCTTGTATACTCCAAATTCAACGATATTATTTCCCAAAAGCTTTTTGTGAATTATATACTCTAGTCTTGAAAATAAAAGTCACAAATCCGTTGTGGGAAAATTCCACAGATAACCAAAGTCTCAGAGCGGAAAAATGAGCCATTTCTGTTTATTCTGGACCAATGTCACCTGATAATGGTTCAGGATGAACCAAAATGTGGCCCAGGATGGACAAAATATGGCCCAGAGTGGACCAAAATATGACCCAGAATAGACCAAAATATGGCCCAAAACAGACCAAAATATGGCCCAGAATGGACCAAAATATGGTCCAGCATGGACTGAAGCAGTAACTTCAGTTTCCTTACAAAATACATTGTACATCAGTGACTATTTTATACCTACCAATATTTCATTACATGTAAATTACATTATTTTTGTACCACAAAGACATAAAAATTGGTACAAATATAACTTACTAGTACAGTGGTACCTCGGTTAACGATATTTTTTCGTTCCAGAATGCTGTTCAAGTGCCATTACCAAACGAATTTATCCCCCTAAGGAATAATGTAAAATAGACTAGTCCTTTTAGACCCCCAAAAATACACTTACAAAAGCATTTAAAAAAATAAACTTACATAAAAGGACGAGTTTGGGGACCATCGTTAACCGAGGTACCACTGTATTACAAACTGATTCATTGATCTCCCTAAGGCACTTTTTATCTTATACAGTAAACTCTCTTATAAAGCTTTCTTATAAGCTTTATATTAATAATAATAATATCTTTACTTACTACAAGTACATGTACACATGGTATACAGGCCTAGCTGAGATCAATGACATATACTACTATATAGAAAGCCCCTTGTTATGCTGAGCATTTCCCGCAAATTAGGTCAGTTTTGTCCCAGGATGTGACTCACACTAGTCGACTAACACCCAGGTACCCATTTTAAACTGATGGGTGAACAGGAACAGCAGGTGTCTTATGGAAACACGTCCCTAATGTTTTCCAGCCGTACCAGAGGAGATTCGATCTCCGGACCTTAGAGTGTGAGCTGAGTGTGCTAGCGATCATTATGAATCTATAACTTGTGCATTTATATGGATCTTAGGAGATTTTTTTTTTTATTAACACATCGGCCGATTCCCACCAAGGCAGGGTGGCCCGAAAAGAAAAACTTTCATCATCATTCACTCCATCACTGTCTTGCCAGAGAGGTGCTTACACTACAGTTATAAAACTGCAACATTAACACCCTCCTTCAGAGTGCCGGCACTGTACTTCCCATCTCCAGAACTCAAGTCCGGCCTGCCGGTTTCCCTGAATCCCTTCATAAATGTTACTTTGCTCACACTCCAACAGCACGTCAAGTATTAAAAACCATATGCCTCCATTCACCTATCAAATACGCTCACACATGCTTGCTGGAAGTCCAAGCCCTCGCACACAAAACTTCCTTTACCCTCCCCCCAACCTTTCCTAGGCCGACCCCTACCCCGCCTTCCCTCCACTACAGATTTATACACTCGAAGTCACTCTGTCTCGTTCCATTCTCTCTACATGTCCAAACCACCAACAACCCCTCCTCAGCTCTCTGGACAATCGCTTTGGTAATCCCGCACCTCCTCCTAATTTCCAAACTCCGAATTCTCTGCATTATATTCACACCACACATTGACCTCAGACATGACATCTCCACTGCCTCCAGCCTTCCCTCGGCAACATTCATCACCCATGCTTCACACCCATATAAGAGCGTTGGTATAACTATCTCTCATACATTCCCCTTTACTTCCATGGACAAGGTTCTTTGTCTCCACAGACCCGAGTGCTCCACTCACCCTTTTCCCTCATCAATTCCATGATTCACCTCATCCTTCATAGACCCATCCGCCGACATGTCCACTCCCAAATATCTGAATACATTCACCTCCTCCATACTCTCTCCTCCAATCTGATATCCAATCTTTCGTCACCTATTCTTTTTGTTATCCTCATCACCTTACTCTTTCCTATATTCACTTTCAATTTTCTTCTTTTACACACCCTACCAAATTCATCCACCAACCTCTGCAACTTCTCTTCAGAATCTCCCAAAAGCACAGTGTCATCAGCAAAAGCAACTGTGACAACTCCCACTTTGTATTTGCTTCTTTATCTTTTAGCCCAACACCTCTTGCCAAGACCCTCACATTCACTTCTCTTACAACCCCATCTATAAATATATTGAACAACCACGGTGACATCACACATCCTTGTCTAAGGCCCACTTTTACTGGGAAAAAGTCCCTTCCCTCCTACACACTCTAACCTGAGCCTCACTATCCTCATAAAAACTCTTCACTGCTTTCAGTAACCTTCCTCCTATTCCATACACCTGCAACATCTGCCACATTGCCCCCTATCTACCCTATCATACGCCTTTTCCAAATCCATAAATGCCACAAAACATCTTTACCCTTATCCAAATACTGTTCACCTATATGTTTCACTGTAAACACTTGGTCTACACACCCCTACCTTTCCTAAAGCCCTTGTTCATCTGCTATCCTGCTTTCTGTCTTACTCTTAATTCTTTCAATAATAACTCTACCATACACTTTACCAGGTACACTCAACAGACTTATTCCCTATAATTTTTGCACTCTCTTTTGTCCCCTTTGCCTTTATACAAAGGAATAATACACGCTCTCTGCCAATCCCTAGGTACCTTACCCTCTTCCATACATTTATTAAATAATAGCACCAACCACTCCAAAACTATATCCCCACCTGCTTTTAACATTTCTATCTTTATCCCATCAATCCCAGCTGCCTTACCCCTTTCATTCTACCACTGCCTCACGAACTTCCCTACACCCACAACTGGCTCTTCCACACTGTACAAGATGTTATTCCTCCTTCCCTACACACGAAATCACAGCTTCCCTGTCTTCATCAACATTTAACAACTCCTCAAAATATTCTCTCCATCTTCCCGATACCTCTAACTCTCCATTTAATAACTCTCCTCTCCTATTTTTAACTGTCAAATCCATTTGTTCTCTAGGCTTCCTCAACTTATTAATCTCATTCCAAAACTTTTTCTTATTTTCAACAAAATTTGCTGATAACATCTCACCCACTCTCTCATCTGCTCTCTTTTACATTGCTTCACCACTCTTTAACCTCTCTTTTCTCTCCATATACTCTTCCCTCCTTGCATCACTTCTACTTTGTAAAAACCTCTCATATGCTAACTTTTTCTCCTTACTACTCTCTTTACATCATCATTCCACCAATCGCTCCTCTTCCTCCCGCACCCACTCGCCTGTAACCACAAACTTCTGCTGAACACTCTAACACTACATTTTTAAATCTACCCCATACATTTTCGACCCCATTGCCTACACTCTCACTAGCCCATCTATCCTCCAATAGTTGTTTATATCTTACCCTAACTGCCTCCTCTTTTAGTTTATAAACCTTCACCTCTCTCTTACTTACTGATTCTATTTTCCTTGTATCCCATCTCCCTTTTTACTCCCACTGTAGCTATAACTAAAAAGTGATCTGATATATCTGTGGCCCTCTATAAACATGTACATCCTGAAGTCTACTCAACAGTCTTTATCTACCAATACATAGTCCAACAAACTACTGTCATTACGCCCTACATCATATCTTGTATACTTATTTATCCTCTTTTTCTTAAAATATGTATTACCTATAACTAAACCCCTTTCTATACAAAGTTCAATCAAAGGGCTCCCATTATCATTTACACCTGGCACCCCAAACTTACCTACTACACCCTCTCTGCATGTTTCTCCCACTTTAGCATTTAGGTCCCCTACCACAATTACTCATTTGGTTCAAAAGTTCCTATACATTCGCTTAACAACTCCCAAAATCTCTCTCTCTCTTCTACACTTCTCTCTTCTCCAGGTGCATACACGCTTATTATGACCCACTTAGGAGATATATGTATAATTAAAATGTTTATTTTTTAAACCTATAGCGGGATATTTTGTAAATTCAAAGAAAAAAGTGAATAAAATTAAAAAACTAGGCCTTGATTAGTGCAAATAAATTCTGGCATCTAGGCCTCAATTACTGTTAATAATAAATGCAAGGAGGGAAGAGTATATGGAGAGAAAAAGAGAGGTTAAAAGAGTGGTGAAGCAATGTAAAAAGAGAGCAGATGAGAGAGTGGGTGAGATGTTATCAGCAAATTTTGTTGAAAATAAGAAAAAGTTTTGGAATGAGATTAATAAGTTGAGGAAGCCTAGAGAACAAATGGATTTGACAGTTAAAAATAGGAGAGGAGAGTTATTAAATGGAGAGTTAGAGGTATCGGAAGATGGAGAGAATATTTTGAGGATTTGTTAAATGTTGATGAAGACAGGGAAGCTGTGATTTTGTGTGTAGGGCAAGGAGGAATAACATCTTGTAGGAGTGTGGAAGAGCCAGTTGTGGGTGTAGGGAAGTTCGTGAGGCAGTGGGTAGAATGAAAGGGGTAAGGCAGCTGGGATTGATGGGATAAAGATAGAAATGTTAAAAGCAGGTGGGGATATAATTTGGAGTGGTTGGTGCTATTATTTAATAAATGTATGGAAAGGGTAAGGTACCTAGGGATTGGCAGAGGCGTGTATTGTTCCTTTGTATAAAGGCAAAGGGGACAAAGAGAGTGCAAAAATTATGGGGAATAAGTCTGTTGAGTGTACCTGGTAAAGTGTATGGTAGAGTTATTATTGAAAGAATTAAGAGTAAAACAGAAAGCAGGATAGCAGATGAACAAGGGGCTTTAGGAAAGGTAGGTGTGTAGACCAAGTGTTTACAGTGAAACATATAGGTGAACAGTATTTGGATAAGGGTAAAGATGTTTTGTGGCATTTATGGATTTGGAAAGGCGATGATAGGGTAGATAGGGGGCAATGGCAGATGTTGCAGGTGTATGGAATAGGAGGAAGGTTACTGAAAGCAGTGAAGAGTTTTTATGAGGATAGTGAGGCTCAGGTTAGAGTGTGTAGGAGGAAGGGGACTATTCCCAGTAAAAGTGGGCCTTAGACAAGGATGTGTGATGTCACCGTGGTTGTTCAATATATTTATAGATGGGGTTGTAAGAGAAGTGAATGCGAGGGTCTTGGCAAGAGGTGTTGGGCTAAAAGATAAAGAAGCAAATACAAAGTGGGAGTTGTCACAGTTGCTTTTGCTGATGACACTGTGCTTTGGGAGATTCTGAAGAGAAGCTGCAGAGGTTGGTGGATGAATTTGGTAGGGGTGTAAAAGAAGAAAATTGAAAGTGAATATAGGAAAGAGTAAGGTGATGAGGATAACAAAAGAATAGGTGACGAAAGATTGATATCAGATTGGAGGAGAGAGTATGGAGGAGGTGAATGTATTCAGATATTTGGGAGTGGATATGTCGGCGGATGGGTCTATGAAGGATGAGGTGAATCATAGAATTGATGAGGGGAAAAGGGTGAGTGGAGCACTGAGTCTGTGGAGACAAAGAACCTTGTCCATGGAAGTAAAGAGGGAATGTATGAGAGTATAGTTATACCAACGCTCTTATATGGGTGTGAAGCATGGGTGATGAATGTTGCAACGAGGAGAAGGCTGGAGGCAGTGGAGATGTCATGTCTGAGGTCAATGTGTGGTGTGAATATAATGCAGAGAATTCGGAGTTTGGAAATTAGGAGGAGGTGCGGATTACCAAAACGATTGTTCAGAGAGCTGAGGAGGGGTTGTTGAGGTGGTTTGGACATGTAGAGAGAATGGAACGAGACAGAGTGACTTCGAGTGTATAAATCTGTAGTGGAGGGAAGGCGGGGTAGGGGTCGGCCTAGGAAAGGTTAGGAGGGGGTAAAGGAAGTTTTGTGTGCGAGGGCTTGGACTTCCAGCAAGCATGTGTGAGCGTATTTGATAGGAGTGAATGGAGGCATATGGTTTTAATACTTGACGTGCTGTTGGAGTGTGAGCAAAGTAACATTTATGAAGGATTCAGGAAACCGGCAGGCCGGACTTGAGTTCTGGAGATGGGAAGTACAGTGCCGGCACTCTGAAGGAGGGGTGTTAATGTTGCAGTTTTATAACTGTAGTGTAAAGCACCCTTCTGGCAAGACAGTGATGGAGTGAATGATGATGAAAGTTTTTCTTTTTCGGGCCACCCTGCCTTGGTGGGAATCGGCCGATGTGTTAATAAAAAAAAAAAAAAATAAATAAATAAATTCTGGCACCTAGGCCTTGATTAGTGTAAATAGTAAATTATGTCACTTAGGCCTCGATTACTGTTAATAAATTCTGGCACCTAGGCCTCGATTAGTGCAAATAAATTCTGGCACCTAGGCCTCAATGTGAATAGTGAATTTGGCACCTAGGCCTCAAATAGTGTGAATATTGAACCCTGTGAGGTAGTCGCACTATTCAAATTACAGTATAGAAACCTCACATCTGTGTATATGGTTTCTGTGATTTCAGTTATCTGTGATTTACTGGGGCCCAAAAATATTAAATGGAAAATTCCAAAAATAAATGATTCATATACAGTGGTACCTCAGTATACATCCTTAATCCATTCCAGGATCTTGGACTTATACCAAACAGGACGTTTACCAAACAAATTTTCCCATAAGAAATATAGGGAAAACGATTAATCCGTTCCCATGAAAAAATCCTATTGTTATTGGCATATTATACATTGATAGGGTTGTATAAAATAATTTAAACACTGCTTAATACTAAAATACTATGTACATAAATACAAAAGAATTAGATGAAATAAATGCAAATTTAACCTCGCTTTACTTTGCTGAAAAGTGTCGAGTGCCTACTAGGATAGTGCTGAGAAGGGAGGAGGAGGAAATGTTATTGTTTGGAAGGAGAGTCCCCTTCTCTTTTCTGTCTCTTTTCCTATTTGGACCTGGTTGAAGCTCACCAGGTTTGACTTTTACTAAAAATCTGTCCAAAGAACTTTGCTTCTGCCTTCTCCTCAGGATGTTTCGGAAATGTGACATTGTCTGGTCATTCCAGACAATGCTATTACGGCTTGTTTGGGCTTTGTTGGGGTGGTACATCTCTGCAAAGTTTTTGACATCCATCCATTTGGCAAAGATTTCCTTGATTAATGAAGTAGGGGCTTCCTCTATCTCCTCTTCTGATAGAGGTAAACAAGGGTAGCTCGCAGTGTCATGACTCATTTTGACCCATACAAGTTCTAGCACGCAAGTCATATTCCAAACAAAGGTCGTATACCAAGCAAAAATTTCTATATACAGTGGACCCTCGGTTTTCGTTGAAAATTCTTTCCAGAATGCTGTTTGAGTGCTGTTACCGAACGAATTTGTTCCCATAAGGACAAATGTAAATTAGATTAGTCATTTCAGACCCCCAAAAATACACTTACAAAAGCACTTATGAAAATACACTTACATAATTGTTCGAGTTTGGAGGTGAACGAAAACCGAGGGGTCCACTGTACTACTATATAGAAAGCCCCTTGTTATGCAGAGCATTTCGGGCAAATTAGGTCAGTTTTGTCCCAGGATGCAACCCACACCAGACAACTAACATCCAGGTACCCATTTTACTGATGGGTGAACATTGACAACCGGTGTAAGGAAACACATCCGATGTTTCCACCCCTTCACCAGGAATCGAACCTGGACCCTTGCTGTGTGAGGTGAGAGCTTTTGCTACCAGGCCACAGGGTACTGTATATAAAATTGAAAAGCATGTATTAGGGCTGTTCCACATGATATTCAATTCTGGATATACAGTACAGTGGACCCTCGGTTAACGAATACCCCGGAAATCGTGCAATTATGTAAGTATAATTTTGTAAGTTCTTGTGGAAGTGTATTTTTGGGGGTCTGAAATAGACTAACCTACGTGAAATTTTTCCTTAAGGGAGTAAATTCGTTCGGTAATGGCACTTGAGCAGACTTCAGGAGTGAAGTTTTTACGAAACTCGGGGGGTCCACTGTATTGTATTTTTCCAACTGTATTTACAATAAATACAACAGTATAGGTATACCTCCCATTAAAGTGACTCACAGCCTATTTTTCCCTTGCCAGTGCATATAAAGGCCTAAAATTATGTTTACACTATCAGTAAGTGCACAATGGCAATAGGCCTAAAAAAAAAAATAAGATGCAAAAGTAAAAATAAAAAAATTGAAAACGGCAGAAAACCATCTTAAAAATAAGGCAAGTGGTGAAAATAATATAATTGAAAAGCAACATGTTAGCAAAGTGCTTTAAAGCGAGTGCATTAACCAGGCAAGCCTGTACCATATAGAGGAGTTTTATAACCCTTCACTATATAAATACATACTTGCAACTTACCTTCCCAATTACAGTTGTTTCTGCAATGTACAATGTATATTATAATGTACAATGTATATTATGTACATATATTATGTACATTATGTAAATGTTTTAATAATATTTCTTAATTATTTTAATTATATGTTTTATTTTCAATTGTGTTATTCTTTTATCTCTCAATATTTATTTTACCTTTACTTTGTCTCTCCGCTTTGTCTTAATATTTTAGGCGCAATATTATGCTTTATTACTTTAAGCTTGTTGATAAGTATCTTTAATATCCTTGTTGTGTCTCCCCTGTCAATGTTGGCTGTACTCTTAATATATACAGTGGACCCTCGCTATTCGAACACTCCAAAACTCACCTTCATTCCAGAATGCTGTTCAAGTGCTGTTACTAAACGAATTTATTCCCTTAAGGAATGATGTAATTAGATTAGTCCATTTCAGACCCCCAAAAATACACTTATAAAAGCACTTACAATAATAAACTTACATAAAAGGGTGAGTTTTGGAGTGTTCGAATAGCAAGGGTCCACTTTATTATCTTTCTTCTTCTTTCTTCTTATACAGTGGTCCCTTGATTTTCGTGCATCTCCAAACTCGAACATTTATGTAAGTGTATTTTCGTAAGTGCTGTTGCAAGTGTATTTTTGGGGGTCTTAAATAGACTAACCTACGTGACATTATTTCTTAAGGAAGTAAATTCGTTCGGTAATGGCACTTGAGCAGCATTCTGGAACGAATTTTCGGCGAAAACCGAGGGACCACTGTAATCAACATTGTCTTCAATATTCATCTTTATTCATTATCTTGTCTTTCATATGTCTCTACGGCTGGATTATTATTATTACAATAAAAAGTAACCACTAAACCCACCCATATACGTACAGTGGTACCTCGAGTTACGATATTTTTTCGTTTGAGAATGCTGTTCAAGTGCCATTACCAAACGAATTTATCCCCATAAGGAATAATGTAAAATAGACTAGTCCTTTTACACCCCCAAAAATATACCTACAAAAGCATTTAAAAAAATAAACTTGCATAAAAGGGCGATTTTGGGGACCATCGTAACTCGAGGTACCACTGTATATATATATACAGTGGTACCTCGAGTTACGATATTTTTTCATTCGAGAATGCTGTTCAAGTGCCATTACCAAACGAATTTATCCTCATAAGGAATAATGTAAAATAGACTAGTCCTTTTACACCCCAAAAATATACCTACAAAAGCATTTAAAAAATAAACTCACATAAAAGGGCGATTTTGAGGACCATCGTAACTCGAGGTACCACTGTATATATATATACAGTGGTACCTCGGTTTACGATATTTTTGTTCCAGAATGCTGTTCAAGTGCCATTACCAAACGAATTTATCCCCATAAGGAATAATGTAAAATAGACTAGTCTTTTAGACCCCAAAATACACTTACAAAAGCATTTAAAAAATAAACTACATAAAGGCGATTTTGGGACCATGTAACCAGGTACCACTGTATATATATATATATATATACAGTGGTACCTCGAGTACGATGGTCCCCAAATCCCTTTATGTAAGTTTATTTTTAAATGCTTTTGTAAGTACAGTGGTACTCGAGTTACGTATTTTCGTTCGAGAATGCTGTTCAAGTGCCATTACCAACGAATTTATCCTCATAAGGAATAATGTAAAATAGACTAGTCCTTTTACACCCCCAAAAATATACTTACAAAAGCATTTAAAAAATAAACTTACATAAAAGGGCGATTTTGGGGACCATCGTAACTCGAGGTACCACTGTATATTTTGGGGGTGTAAAAGGACTAGTCTATTTTACATTATTCCTTATGGGGATAAATTCGTTGGTAATGGCACTAACAGCATTCGAACGAAAATATCGTAACTCGAGGTACCACTGTATATACAGTGGACCCTCGGTTAACGAAAAAAATTCATTGCAGAAGCCTGCTCAAGTGCCATTACCGAACGAATTTACGTCCTTAAGAAATAATGTCATGTAGGTTAGTCTATTTCAGACCCCCAAAACTACACTTCCACAAGAACTTACAAAATTATACTTACATAATTGCACGATTTCGGGTATTCGTTAACCGAGGGTCCACTGTATATATATACAGTGGTACCTCGAGTTACGATGGTCCTCAAAATCGCCCTTTATGTAAGTTTATTTTTAAATGATTTTGTAGGTATATTTTGGGGTGTAAAAGGACTAGTCTATTTTACATTATTCCTTATGGGGATAAATTCGTTTGGTAATGGCACTTGAACAGCATTCTCGAACGAAAAAATATCGTAACTCGAGGTACCACTGTATATACAGTGGACCCTCGGTTAACGAAAAAAATTCATTGCAGAAGCCTGCTCAAGTGCCATTACCGAACGAATTTACGTCCTTAAGAAATAATGTCATGTAGGTTAGTCTATTTCAGACCCCCAAAACTACACTTCCACAAGAACTTACAAAATTATACTTACATAATTGCACGATTTCCGGGGTATTCGTTAACCGAGGGTCCACTGTATATATATACAGTGGTACCTCGAGTTACGATGGTCCTCAAAATCGCCCTTTTATGTAAGTTTATTTTTTTAAATGATTTTGTAGGTATATTTTTGGGGGTGTAAAAGGACTAGTCTATTTTACATTATTCCTTATGGGGATAAATTCGTTTGGTAATGGCACTTGAACAGCATTCTCGAACGAAAAATATCGTAACTCGAGGTACCACTGTATATTATATATAATTTATTTATTTAAATTTATTTGTAATATAGTTTAGAATTAGATAAATTTGAGTTACTTGCATGACTAGAGAGAAACATCCCCTGTATCACATAGCTCTGGGCCCCAGTGACCAATATCAATATTTCCTCTTTATAATAGGCCTATTTGCACCTACACAGTCCAAAACTAGTCCATCCTTTCTTTAACCCTCTCACTGTCAATCGTATAGGACTACCTCACTGAGGTCAGGGGTCCATGATGTAAGTCTTACCTCACTGAGGTCAGGGGTCCATGATGCAGGTCTTACCTCACTGAGGTCAGGGATCCATGATGCAGGTCTTACCTCACTGAGGTCAGCTGTGAGTGGTAAATTTAGGCCCAGATATACTTTGGCTGGAGGTTTCAATGCTGGCAGGCGGAAAGTCTTGGAAGAGGGGGCTCCATGCTGACCAGGGGGGTGCTGGCCAGGAGGGTAGATGCTGGCCAGGGGGTGAATGCTGGCAGGGTGGGTGGATGTTGGCAGGAGGGGGCAGAAGGGTGGATGCTGGCCAGGGGATGTGGATGCTGGCAGGAGTGGGGAAAAAGTGGATGCTGGCAGGGTGGGTGGATGCTGCAGGAGGGGATGGAAGGGTGGATGCTGGCCAGGGAATGTGGATGCTGGCAGGAGTGGGGAAAGGGTGGATGCTGGCAGAGGGGATGGAAGGGTGGATGCTGGCAAGGGAAGTGGATGCTGGCAGGTGAGTGGGGAAAGGGTGGATGCTGGCAGGAGGGATGGAAGGGTGGATGCTGGCCAGGGAATGTGGATGCTGGCAGGGAAGGGTGGATGCTGCAGAGAGTGGATGGCAGGTTGGAGCTGGCAGAAGTGGGGGAAGGGTGGATGCTGGCCAGGGGTATGATGCTGGCCAGGTTGATGCTGGCAGGAGTGGGGAAAGGGTGGATGCTGGCAGGAGGGGATGGAAGGGTGGATGCTGGCCAGGGAATGTGGATGCTGGCAGGAGTGGGGAAAGGGTGGATGCTGGCAGGAGGGGATGGAAGGGTGGATGCTGGCAGTAATGGGGGAAGGGTGGATGCTGGCCAGGGGGGTGGATGCTGGCAGGAGTGGGGGAAGGGTGGATGCTGGTCAGGGGGTGGATGCTGGCCAGGGGGTGGATGCTGGCAGGAGTGGGGAAAGGGTGGATGTTGGCAGGAGTGGGGGAAGGGTGGATGCTGGCAGCCAACAAGAGACAATGAGATTTATAGCATCTCCGGCAGCGTTAATTGGGCCTACTGATGTCCTCCCTGGTTTACCACACTGACTTTCTCTCCTCCCTTTCCCTTCTTCCCTCTCTCTTCTTCCCTCTCTCTCCCCCCACTCTTGACCTCCACGTTCCTCATCCCACTACTTCATCTCCCTCACGCTCTCCCTTCTTCAGCAGCATCTATCAATCTCTACTGGACTGCCTTATTTCTAAACCAATCAGTACTGCTACTACTAGCAGTAGAAGTACTGTAGTAGTACTAATCATTGCAGAAGCATAGTCGTCGTAGTTGCAGAATAGTAATAGTAGTTTATTACTATTATAATAAATAATAATAATCACACAGTGGTCTAGAAGGGGTAAGTAATCAAGTTTGATCCAAGGAGCAGGGAAGCAGGCTCCAAGTCCTAGGATCAAGATCCCTTCACAGGCATCAAGGGACCTTCCCGTGAAGAGAGTCCGGTACACTATAGTGTACAGTAACATTGTAATACCAGGAGCTGGTGTACACTAGCTGGTGTAGGGCTCTTGGTCCTGGGATCAAGAGCAACTCTCTCCTTCCTCACATCAAACCTGATTGTCTACCATTGCCCAGGTGCTGACTCATAGGCAGTATTTACAAATAATAATAATAATAATAATAAAATATAACCATAATATAAAATACTATTACTACTACTCTACTAATAGTGATAATAATAGTAACAATATTTATATTAAATATTAGACTACTATTACTATTAATAACAATAATAATAATAATAATAATAATAATAATAATAATAATATTAATGATGATGATAATAGAAATGATAGTGAGAGCAATAATAATAATAATAATATACATGATAGAGAAGTAATAATAATAATGATTTCAGATGAAGGAATTTCAAGGGTTGCACGAGGACCAGGTGAAGTACCTGCGCAACAACTACCGTCCCTTGCAAGACCCGGGCACCAGGAAGGTGTATGCCCGCCATCGCTACCTCCCTCGCAGGGTCTTCGCCTGCACCACTCACTGACCACCTCCCTCGCAGGGTGCTCTCCTGCACCACTCACTAACCACCTCCCTCCCAGGGTCCTTGCCTGCACCACTCACTGACCACCTCCTTCGCAGGGTCCTCTCCTGCACCACTCACTAACCACCTCCCTCCCAGGGTCCTCGCCTGCACCACTCACTGACTACCTCCCTCGCAGGGTCTCGCCTGCACCACTCACTGACCACCTCCCTTGAGGGTCCTTCCTGCACCACTACTAAACCTATACTCCAGGGTCCTCACCTGAACCACTCACGTGACTACCCAGTGCAGGTCCTGCCTGCACCACTCACTGACCACCTCCCTTGCAGGGTCACCGCCTGCACCACCACTGACCACCTCCCTTGCAGGGTCTTCGCCTGCACCACTCACTGACCACCTCCCGCAGGGTCTCGCCTGCACCACTCACTACCACCTCCCTTGCAGGGTCCTCTCCTGCACCACTCACTAACCACCTCCTCCCAGGGTCCTCCCTGAACCACTCACTACTACCTCCCTCCAGGGTCCTCGCCTGCACCACTCACTGACCACCTCCCTTGCAGGGTCCTCGCCTGCACCACTCACTGACCACCTCCCTTGCAGGGTCCTCGCCTGCACCACTCACTGACCACCTCCCTCCAGGGTCCTCCCTGCACCACTCACTGACCACATCCCTCGCAGGGTTCTCGCCTGCACCACTCACTGACCACCTCCCTTGCAGGGTCCTCGCCTGCACCACTCACTGACCACCTCCCTCGCAGGGTCCTCGCCTGCACCACTCACTGACCACCTCCCTCGCAGGGTCCTCGCCTGCACCACTCACTGACCACCACCCTCGCAGGGTCCTCTCCTGCACCACTCCTGACCACCTCCCTCACAGGGTCCTCAGCTGCACCACTCACTGACCACCTCCCTCGCAGGGTCCTCGCCTGCACCACTCACTGACCACCTCCCTCGCAGGGTCCTCGCCTGCACCACTCACTGACCACCTCCCTCGCAGGGTCCTCGCCTGCACCACTCACTGACCACTCTTATTACAACTACAGCTCCTCCTTCACTTACAATGGGGTTACGTTCCCAAGAACCCATTGAAAGTCAAAAATATCCTAAGTCGAAAATGTTGTAATTGTGTTCCAAGAAACTCATCGCAAGTCAACAATATCCTAAGTCAAAAATATTGTAAAATTGAAAATATTGGAACGCTCCAATGAGCCCATCATAAGTCGACGATATCCTAAGCTGAAAATATTGAGGTTACATTCCAATGAACCCATTGTAAGTTGACAATATCCTAAATTAAAAAATACTGGGATTATATTTGAATGAACACATCGTAAGTCGACAATATCTTAAGTTGAAAATATTGCAAATCGAAAATACTGGGATTATGTTCCAGTGAGCCTATAGTAAGTGAAAAATATTTATAAGTTCAAAATATTGCGAGTCAAATATACATAAACACGATATGCTAAGTAAATAAATAACTACTGTCATTGAATAAATAAACAAATAATTCCTGTAACTAACTGAATACTGTACCAGTAATAAAAAGTAAATACAGTAGGACCCCCATATCTGCGGGGGATACATTCCAGATACCTGCTGTGGATACTGAAACCCTGGATAGTAGCAAACCTGGAGTATACCTGGAGAGAGCTCCAGGGGTCAATGCCCCTGTGACCCGGTCTGTGACCAGCTCATGTTGGATCAGAGCCTGATCAACCAGGCTGTTACTGCTGGCCGCACGCAGTCCAACGTACGAACCACAGCCTGGCTGGTCAGGTACCAACTTTAGGTGCCTGTCCAGTGCCTGCTTGAAGACAGCCAGGGGTTTGTTGGTAATCCCCCTGATGTATGCTGGGAGGCAGTTGAATAGTCTTGGGCCCCTGACACTTATTGTGTTGTCTCTCAACGTGCTAGTGGCACTCCTGCTTTTCATTGGGGGGATGTTACATCTCCTGCCGAGTCTTCTGCTTTCATAGGGAGTGACTCTTGTGTGCAAGTTTGGTACTAATCCCTCAAGAATTTTCCACGTGTATATAATAATGTATCTCTCCCGCCTGCGTTCTAGGGAGTACAGGTTTAGGAACTTCAAGCGTTTCCAGTAATTGAGGTGGTTTATCGCAGTTATGCATGCCGTGAAGGTTCTCTGCACATTTTCTAGGTCAGCAATTTCACCTACCTTGAAAGGTGCAGTTAGTGTGCAGCAATATTCCAGCCTAGATAGAACAAGCTACCTGAAAAGTGTCAACATGGGATTGGCATCCCTATACATGTCCTGTACATACCTGTTATAAAGTTTAACTGATAAATTCTGCACAGTATAATAATAATAATAATAATAATAATAAATATCTTTATTTCTACAAGTACAGGTACAAGTACATGTAAAAGGTATACAGACCATAGCTGACATCAATGACATACTACTATATAGAAAGCCGCTTGTTATGCTGAGCATTTCGGGCAAATTAGGTCAGTTTTGTCCCAGGATGCAACCCACACTAGTCCACTAACACCCAGGTACCCATTTTACTGATGGGTGAGCAGGGACACCAGGTGTCTTATGGAAACACGTCCCTAATGTTTTCCAGCCGTACAGAGATTCGATCTCTGGACCTCAGTGTGTGTGAGCTGAGTGCACCAGCAATCGAGCTACAGGTGGAGAATTATCATTGTTTCACTGATGGGAAGCACTTCACAACTTCTCTTAGGCTTTGAAGAACTGTCAGCTTCTCTACTTTTGTGCTTTGGGGCCATTATTATGAAAAATTAAGAGGTGTTTTTGAGTCGCAGTAAACCTTGGATAACAAACTGCGGATACTGAATCAGTGGATGTGGAGGTTCTACTGTAAATGAATACAGGTTAGGGACTTAGTCACCTTCATGCTGGTAACTATCTTAAGTTTCATCTCCAAAGTAACTGTTGCGCACCATTGAAGAGTCGAAATATCCTAAGTTGAACCATTGCCAGTCAAAATTTCATAAGTCAAACCATTGTAAAGTCAAAATATAATTCAAACCATCGTAAGTTAAGGAGCACCTGTGCTGCTGTACATTAATGGGAAGTATTGTGCAATAGTGGGAAGTGTTGTACATTAATGGGAAGTATTGTACAATAGTGGGAAGTGTTGTACATTAGTGGGAAGTGTTTTACAATAGTGGAAAGTGTTGTACAATAGTGGAAAGTGTTGTACAATAGTGGGAAGTATTGTACAATAGTGGGAAGTATTGTATAATAGTGGGAAGTATTGTACAATAGTGGGAAGTATTGTACAATAGTGGGAAGCATTGTACAATAGTGGGAAGTATTGTATAATAGTGGGAAGTACTGTACAATAGTGGGAAGTACTGTACAATAGTGAGAAGTACAGTACACTATATTTTCATACTGAAATTGTATAGATTTATATAAATGTATATTTTTGTATAAGTAGGATATAGATTTCAACTTGTATTTACCTGATGACCCTCCATTACCCATTAGACTTTATGGGGGCTGGAATGTGTATGCTGTGAAGGATAACCCCCCCTCCCCACTGTGTGTGAGCTGTGAAGGATAGTCCCCACTCTGTGTAAACTGTGAAGGATAGTCCCAACTTTGTAAAAGCTGTGAAGGATAGCCCCCACTCTGTAAACTGTGAAGGATAGCCCTCCTCTCTGTAAGCTGTGAAGGATAGCCCCCCCACTCTGTAAGCTGTGAAGGATAGCCCCCACTGTAAGCTGTGAAGGATAGCCCCCACTCTGTAAGCTGTGAAGGTTAGCCCCCACTCTGTAAGCTGTGAAGGATAGCCCCCACTCTGTAAGCTGTGAAGGATAGCCCCCCACTCTGTAAGCTGTGAAGGATAGCCCCCACTCTGTAAGCTGTGAAGGATAGCCCCCCACTCTGTAAGCTGTGAAGGATTGCCCCCCACTCTGTAAGCTGTGAAGGATAGTCCCCACTCTGTAAGCTGTGAAGGATAGCCCCCCACTCTGTGTAAACTGTGAAGGATAGTCCCAACTCTGTAAAAGCTGTGAAGGACAGTCCCCACTCTGTGTATGCTGTGAAGGATAGCCCCCACTGTGTAAGAATTATCCAATGTCTGAAATTAATATGAAAAAAAAGAAGAAGAAAATAGCAAAAAAATTAAATAATTAATATATTACTGTAGCTTCAACTCCCAGTACATGTATTACAAAAAAATGAGGGCTGTCAGAGTACAATATAGCTAGTGGAGCAATACAATCACAAATAGGAGATCTCAACAATACAGAATAAGCCACTGGAAATCTTTAGATCTCTTGTGCTCGCTGTGCATCATCAGGAGCTATGCAATGTTGCAAGACAGCAACATATGCTATGGTGAATTCTCTGAGGTATCAGTGGCAGCCCATGACACTTGCTAGTCTTGCAACATTGCATAGCTCCTGACGACGTACAGTATGCGAAAGACCTTGGGCTGAAGATTTCCATCTCCATGTGGCTTGTTCTGTACATCCAGTGAATTTTTAAAACTCCATTATATCGACGGTGTATACATGGAGTATACCTGCAGTATACTTGTCATTATTCATTCCAAACACGTTATACTTTTGAAACTGTACCTTTTGTTTGTTACACCATACTGAACAACATACAAGTGTGGGGTCAGATCCACTTCCTTAGATCACAAGCCCTTGTTAACTGCCTGGTCAACCAGACTTGCTGCTAACAAATCACAAAACTATAATAATCAATTAGACACAAATATATTAAATTTGTATATAGTTTGTGTTTTTTTTTATCCTATGTTAAACACTATTTTTAGTCTGTATGTATACAGATGTGTATATGTATACAAAAGTGTATATGTGTATAAATATATAAGCTACACATGCAATACACACACAACCCGCACATATAAAAAGAGAGGAGCTTACGACGACGTTTTGGTCCGACTTGGACCATTTACAAAGTCACACTAACACACAGAACAAGGGGAAGGGGTATATATAGGCAGGCAGACAGGGGAGGGCACAAGAGAGTGGGGTAATAATGGAGGTAGTAGTAGAAGTGGTAGTAGAAGTAGTAGTGGAGTCAGTCATAGTCTAGGAAAGGAGCACTGCAATGAAGCTGGCGGCCCGCGTGGGTAGGACAAGAACATTGCAGTGCTCCTTTCCTAGACTATGACTGACTCCCTACTACTTCTACTACCACTTCTACTACTACCTCCATTATTACTCCACTCTCTTGTGCCCTTCCCTGTCTGCCTGCCTATATACCCTTCCCTTGTTCTGTGTGTTAGTGTGACTTGTAAATGGTCCAAGTCGACCAAAACGTCGTCGTAAGCTCCTCTCTTTTTATATGTGCGGGTTGTGTGTGTATTGTTCCAGTCACGGTATTGTGCCTTTTTTGTTATCTACACATGCAACATTCAGGTATGTAAACAATGGAGTCCGGAGCTATAAAGCTCACATTACCATACATTCTTAATGGACTCTGAGCCTAACATACAGATGCACAAGACAATATCAACACATCCACACACTTTAATAACAATATATATACAGTGGAACCCTGGATTTCGTACTTAATCCATTCCAAAAGGTCGGTCTAAATCCAAAACATACAAAAACCGAAGTGTAATATTTCCCATAAGAAATAATGTAAATACAATTAATCCATTCCAGACACCCAAAAATATTACCAGAAAATACATTTTTTAAAGAATAACTATAGTTTTACATACAGAAAACAATGAGAAATAAATATAAAGCACTAATGAAATGGATGAATGAACATTTAAATCATTATTACATACCTGTAAATTGCTTTCAAAAATGCTCAAAGTTATTTTCCTATAACCAATTTCAATTTTTACAATTATGTTACCACCTAATCACCCTAAACTAAATACTCAAATTGTAAATTACTCTCAAAATGCTCAATGTTATTTTCATTAAGATAATTTAATTTTTACTATTATGTTCCATCCTACTAAACACTACAGTGGTCCCCCGAGTAACGAAAAAACTTCATCCCAGAAGCCTGCTCAAGTGCCATTACCGAACGAATTTACTCCCTTAAGGAATAATGTCACGTAGGTTAGTCTATTTCAGGCCCCCAAAAATACACTTCCACAAGCACTTACAATATTATACTTACATAATTGTACGATTTCCGGGGTGTTCGTTACTCGGGGGACCACTGTAGTTACAATGTCTATCATCATTTTGTAATGAACAATGTATTATCATCATATCATAATTTGAACGATCTACCAATACAAACTCACTCAATTACTCCAATATTATGTTCATAGTCTATAAGCTATTAGATTAAGCTTCCCCTAATGCCAAGGCATGCCAGAGGCTCTCCTTGCACCTCAATTTATGATTGTAATGTAAACCTATGTACACGAGCAAAGAAATAAAATTGTATTGTATTGTATTATTGAAGACTCTTGCTAGCGCATGGAAAAAGGTGAGGAGGGGAGAGAGAAAGCTTATTGTTTGGAAGGGGAATTCCCCTCCATAAGGACTTCAGGTATCAAAGCCCTATCCAGGGTTACTTTCCTTCTTTGTCTTTTACTGGCACTAGGACCAGCTTGAGAGTCACTGGACCACTGTTGCACAAAAAATCTGTCCAGAGAGCTCTGTTTCTGGAGTCTCTTTAAGATTTGCCTAAAATGGGGCAAGGTACAGTGGACCCCCGAGTTTCGTAAAAACTTCACTCCTGAAGTCTGCTCAAGTGCAATTACCGAACGAATTTACTCCCTTAAGGTAAAATTTCACGTAGGTTAGTCTATTTCAGACCCCCAAAAATACACTTCCACAAGAACTTACAAAATTATACTTACATAATTGCACGATTTCCGGGGTATTCGTTAACCGAGGGTCCACTGTATTGTCACTGAACATGTTGCAGATACGGCTTGTATCAGCTTGGTCAGGGTAATATTTTTCCACAAAAGTTTGTAACTCATTCCACTTGGCTCACATGTCCTTAATCACTGAAGAAAGCATCTTCTAGAACCCCCTCTCTCTTCCTCCTCCTCTGAAGCAATTTCCTCAGCTAAGGTCTGTTGCTGTTCCAGATGAAGGTCTTGCAGCTCTTTAGTGGTTAGCTCTTCCCTGTGGTCCTCCACCAACTCTTCCACATCCTGGCCACTCACCTCTAACCCCATGGACATCCCAAAAGACATTAGATTCCACAACAGGCATAGGATCATCAGGGTCAGCCTCAAACCCTTCAAAATCCTTGCCTTTTCGCAAATGATCGACTCCACAACACTATCTCCCACTAACTGTTTTTCATTGATCCACACCAACAACAACTTCTCCACATCTTCAATTGTTTGTGATCTCTGTTTTGTTAGCATATTTACCCCTTTTGCAACTTTAGCTTCCTTGATTTCTACTTTCTTTGCCAGGATGGAACAGACTGTTGATTTCGACTTCCCATACACCCTGGCAAGCTCAGCTAAACATATGCCACTTTCGTATTTTTCTACAATCTCTTTCTTGAATTCTATGGTGTTTCTCACCTTCTTTACCAAAGGGCTGGTACTAGGAACTTTCTTGGGGCCCATGGTGGCTTATTTCGTAGTCGCACTCAATAGTTAAGCACCAAAAACAATGGAATGCACGATGTAATGCTCACTCGACCAGTGACAGAGCCAGACTGAGACACGTACACATGAGTGGCGGCATCCCGGGTGGACAGACGCGTCTGATACGCATGATTTCCAGGTGGAGGTACGAAATCCGGACCAAAATTTCACACAAAGAAGTGTTTTAAATCCAAAACGTACGATATTTGGTGCGTACGAAATCCGGGGCTCCACTGTATGTGTGTGTGTGTGTATATGTATGTGTGTGTGTGTGTGTATATGTATGTATATATATATATATATATATATATATATATATATATATATATATATATATATATATATATATATATATATATATACACACACACACACACACATACATACAGTGGACCCGAGTTTTGTAAACCCCGGAAATCGTACATTTATGTAAGTATAATATTGTAAGTGCTTCTGGAAAAGTATTTTTGGGGGTCTGAAATAGACTAACCTACGTGACATTTTTCCTTAAGGGAGTAAATTCGTTCGGTAATGGCACTTGAGCAGACTTCAGGAGTGAAGTTTTTACGAAACTCGGGGGTCCACTGTACAGTGGTACCTCGAGTTACGATGGTCCCCAAAATCGCCCTTTTATGTAAGTTTATTTTTTTAAATGCTTTTGTAGGTATATTTTTGGGGGTGTAAAAGGACTAGTCTATTTTACATTATTCCTTATGGGGATAAATTCGTTTGGTAATGGCACTTGAACAGCATTCTCGAACGAAAAAATATCGTAACTCGAGGTACCACTGTATATATATATATATACAGTGGACCCTCGGTTAACGAATACCCGGAAATCGTGCAATTATGTAAGTATAATTTTGTAAGTTCTTGTGGAAGTGTATTTTTGGGGGTCTGAAATAGACTAACCTACGTGAAATTTTTCCTTAAGGGAGTAAATTCATTCGGTTATGGCACTTGAGCAGACTTCAGGAGTGAAGTTTTTACGAAACTCGGGGGTCCACTGTATATATAAATTATTCAAATTTCTGTCTGCATGTCGGTTATTTAAGCATTGAGCATTATTATTATTATGATTATGTATTACGATTATTATTATTGACAAGAGTTCATTACACTTTAGTTATTTATAATGATGTACAGTGGACCCCCGAGTAACGAACACCCCGGAAATCGTACAATTATGTAAGTATAATATTGTAAGTGCTTGTGGAAGTGTATTTTTGGGGGTCTGAAATAGACTAACCTACGTGACATTATTCCTTAAGGGAGTAAATTCGTTCGATAATGGCACTTGAGCAGGCTTCTGGGATGAAGTTTTTACGTTACTCGGGGGTCCACTGTATATGTATACTTGCAATCCTGTATTCATAGGTTGGATTATTCATGCAATATAGTATACTCATCAATGAATCTGCATGAATGTTCAGGGAAAATAAAGTAAGGAAGATTAAATAATTTACATATCTGAGATGCTTATTCATAACTAGGTCTGTTGTGTTAGTTATTGTTTGTTAAAGGTACTTGTTGATAGTGTGTGTGCATGTGTGCGTCATGTTGTGTAACTAACAATCATAACATGGAGTGTTAATATTGATATTTTTAAGCACAGTGGACCCCGGAAATCGGCCATAATTCGTTCCAGAATGTTGTTTGAGTGGCATTACCGAACAAATTTATTCCCATAAGGACAAATGTAAATTAGATTAGTTGTTTCATACCCCCAAAAATACACTTACAAAAGCACTTACAAAAATACACTTACATAATTGTTTGAGTTGGGAAGTGGTCGATTTCCTGGGGTCCACTGTAGTTTAAATTTAAATAGAATCGGCTGACATTGGCTGATTTTTTACCGATACCAATACCATGAAAATGTCCAATACTGATACTTTGGCACATCCCTAGACTAAATTAACAATAATAAACCCTCAAAAAGAAGTCAAAGTGACTTGTTTCTACTGGGGTGTGACCAACCACTTAAGTTTGTTCTTCACAACGGTTCTGGCTAATATATTTTGTTCTCTATAACTATTCTGGGTAATGAGTGATCTTGTTCTCCCCAGCTGAGGAACTTCCGAGCCATGATGAACGATCACCACGAACCTCTGGTTAACAACTTCCGTCCACCTCAGCCCCTGAACAATCGCAAGGTAGGAGTTCCCTGCAGGCGCAGGGTCTGCAGGAGGTGCTGAGGCCTACGCCAGGATACTAGCAATGCTGCACATACACACATACTTGCAACTATCTGCAGTAGAAATAAAAGCTTGCACAGCCTTGCATTTTAAGTTGTAGTTACCTTAACATAGATGCTTGTAACTGCTTTTACCAGAGTCCGCCTCTACATTAACACTTCTCTAGCTGCAGATACTCCTTGACTTACAATACGGTTATGTTCGAATTAAAAATCCAACCTAAGTTGTAAATATCGTACATATGTGATAAGTAAATAAACAAACAATTATTGTAATTAACTAAATTCTAGTATTGAAAAGTCAATAAATGAATACAAGTTAGGGACTTGTCACCTTCATGTTGCGTAATTATCTTAAGTTTCATCTCCAAAGTAATTGCTGCCTCCCCATCATAAAGTTGAAAATATTGCAATTCGAACCATCGTATGTCAAAATATCTTAAGTCAAACCATCATAAAGTTAGAAATATCAAAGTTGAATATGAATACTATGTATATGCTAAATAAGTAAATAAATAACTGTCACTGAATAAGTAAATAATTACTGTAACTAAATGTCAGTATTGAAAAGTGAATAAATGAATACAAGTTTATCCCATTAATAAATGTACAGTAGTGTAGAGTACAAAAACAAGGTTTTAAGTTATCGCAGCATCGTAAAGTTGAAATATTACAAGTCAAACCCCGGTAATGCCAGGATCATTTGTTCTTACACTTGACGTTGTTCATACAATAACACGGATATACATAACTTATATAAGTCCATTTATACATGGATTTTATATGTAATGAAACATTGATAGACAAAAAACAAAGATACTAGTATATGCAATGAACCTCGGTCAAATTAATCCTAGAAGTTTATAACTTATATTAGTCCATTCATACATAACATATCATGGACAGTTAACCGATGTACATATGTATTTAATGCTGAAGTATTTGGGTCGATAGACAACTCTGACATTTCCTTAGGTATTTGTAATGGTGCTGAAACTCAGATGAAGTTGACTGTCACTGTATGTATCTACAACAACCACTTTGTGAAAAAATAGTGAATTTCCATGCACTTCTGTGAAATCTCCCATTAACAAGGAATTGTAAAAACAATACAAGAGCAAAAGACTTCTGCTGCCAGGAGCTGTGATTCGACCCCTGCAGTCACATATAGGTGAGTACACACAGCTGTGACTCGACCCCTGCAGCCACATATAGGTGAGCACACACACACACATTCTCTATTCCTCTCACTCTCTGCCTACTCTCACTATACCTCAATATTATGGACATAATTGCTGTATATCATAGGAAAACGCATAATCCGTAAGGACACGCTGTGGTTCCTGGAGTTTGGACTTCAATCAGGTTTGATCTGAGGAAAGGGAAGATGGCTCCAATTCCTTGGATAATGATAAACGTGTTCTTCATTAGTGTCAAAGCAGCCTGGCTCCCTCCCTCCCTGAATGTATACATTTTTATTTACTACAAGTACATGTACAAGGTATACAGACCATAGCTGACATCAATGACATACAGTCTCTCCTCACTTAATGATGTACTCGTTTACAGACGACTCGGAGTTACGACGGGCTCTCCGACAAAAAAAAAAAAAAAAAAAATTGTATGCCGTATGAGAACTTGGGTCACGCATCTCAATCTCCTTCTTACAGCCACTCAGTACACTAACTTTTAAAGTCTCCAAGACCACATATTTGTACAAATTTTAACTTGATTGTGTACCCCATAGTACAAGATAGAAGTGCTACTATATAGAAAGCCGCTTGTTATGCAGAGCATTTCCCACAAATTAGGTCAGTTTTGTCCCAGGATGCAACCCACATCAGTCGATTAACTCCCAGGTACCCATTTTACTGATGGGTGAACATAGACAACCGGTGTAAAGAAACACATCCAATGTTTCTACCCTCGCTGGGAATTGAACCCAGACATTTGCCATGTGAAACGAGAGCTTTAGCTACCGGGCTACGAAAGCTGATATGTCCAGAGGTTACACTAGGACAGTACAGCTGCTGCTTGACTTATGTTCTAACAAATCCATTGCAAGTCAAAAATATCGTTAAGTCAGAAATATCGCAAGTCAAAAATATTGTAAGTAAAAAAAAATCACAAATTGAAATTATCCTAAGTTGAAAATATCTTAAGTCAAATATGAATATATGCTAATAAATGACTAAATAACTGTCACTTAATAAGTCAATAAACAAATAATTAGTGTAACTAAATACAGTGGTACCTCGAGTTACGATGGTCCCAAAAATCGCCCTTTTATGCAAGTTTATTTTTTTAAATGCTTTTGTAAGTATATTTTTGGGGGTGTAAAAGGACTAGTCTATTTTACATTATTCCTTATGGGGATAAATTCGTTTGGTAATGGCACTTGAACAGCATTCTCGAACGAAAAAATATCGTAACTCGAGGTACCACTGTACCAGTATTGAAGAGTCAATAAATAAATATAAGTTGTGGACTTGTCACCTTCATGTTGGGTAATTATCTTAAATTTCATTACCAAAGTAATTGCTGCTGCACCATCGTAAAGTTGAAATATCGTAAACTGAACCATCATAAGTAAAAATAAGTCAAACCATCATAAAATAGAAATATCACAAGTTGGACCATCGTAAAGTTGAAATATCATAAGTCAAGGAGCACTGTACAGTACAGCCTCTCCCCACTTAACAATGGAGTTCCGTTCCTAAGACAACGTCAGTAAATGAATTTGTCACTAAGTGAGGAGCATACTATAATGGTAATGGGCTTGTGTCAACCATCTTTCACATTGTTTTAATGTCACCTTTGCAACATTTATAACATTTCTGGTATATTTTTGAATGTTTATACAGTAGCGTTCTGTATATTCCCTAATCTATTGGAGCGCCTTTCCTGATATACCTGCCTGGTCTTCCAGCTTATGCATTAATCTCTTTTGTGGAACTGTCAAAAGTCGTCTTACAGTCCAAGAAAAACACCATCTATCCACCCCTCTCTCTCTCTCTTAAATAGAAGAAATCAGCTCTAATATACATAATTTAGGTATCCATACTGGTCAGAGAGCCCATCTTAAGTCCGAGTCATCAGTAAACGAGTACGTCGCTAAGTGAGAAGAGGCTGTATTGTTCCTACCTGTTCCTTGATGATGATCTCAGAGACTCGACATGTCTTACCTGCAAAAAATAAACACATTAGTATTTTTACTGCTTGGCTTATGCACACACACGGGAGCCAGGAGCTATGTCTCGACCCCTGCAACCACAAATAGGTGAGCACAGTAGCAACCAGTGAAGAGGTGGGGCCAGGAGCTATGAATCGACCCTTGCAACCACAATTAGGTGAGTACATACATACATGTGACTGGCAGACAGAATATTGCACAATTACTGATACCAAGATCCTAAGGAATGCATGTTGCAGTACCAGCATGATAATGCCCAGCCTGATACCAATATCCAGCCTCCTATTCACCAGTGCCCAGCCTGATACCCACCAGTGCCAAGCCTGATACCAATATCCAGCCTGCTATCCACCAGTGCCTAGCCTGATACTCACCAGTGTCCAGCCTGATACCAATATCCAGCCTGTTATCCACCAGTGCCCAGCCTGATATCCACCAGTGCCCAGCCTGATATCCACCAGTCCCCAGCCTGGTATCTACCAATATTCTGCTTGACACCTACCGATACCTACCCTACTACCCATCAATGCCCAGCCTACTACTATTATTGTGTATATTATTTAATATTTCTTTCCATTTAAGTATATATGTATGTAAGCATGTATGTAGTATGTATGTATATATATATATATATATATATATATATATATATATATATATATATATATATATATATAATATATATATATATATATATATATAATATATAATATATATATGATAATATAATATATATATAATATATATATATATATAATATATATATAATATATATAATATATATATATATATATATATATATATAATATAATGACTGGTTAATAATACCGAAATGTGCAATATGTAAGTATAATTTGTAAGTTCTTGTGAAGTGTAGTTTGGGGTCTGAAATAGACTAACCTACATGACATTATTTCTTAAGGACGTAAATTCGTTCGTAATGGCACTTGAGCAGGCTTCTGCAATGAATTTTTCGTTAACCGGGTCCACTGTATATATATATATATATATATATATATATATATATATATACAGTGGTACCCCGACTTACGATGGTCCCCAAACACACTTTTATGTAAGTTTATTTTTTTAAATGCTTTTGTAGTGTAATTTGGGGTCTAAAAGGACTAGTCTATTTTACATCATTTCTTATGGGGATAAATTCGTTTGTAATGGCACTTGAACAGCATTCTGGAATGAAAAATATCGTAAGTCGGGTACCACTGATACAGTGGACCCCGAGTTTCGTAAAACTTCACTCCTGAAGTCTGCTCAAGTGCCATTACCGAACGAATTTACTTCCTTAAGGAAAAATTTCACGTAGGTTAGTCTATTTCAGACCCCCAAAAATACACTTCCACAAGAACTTACAAAATTATACTTACATAATTGCACGATTTCCGGTATTCGTTAACCGAGGGTCCACTGTATATGTATGTATAAATATATATATATATATATATATATATATATATATATATATATATATATATATATATATATATACTATATATATATATATATATAATATATATATATATATATATATATACATATATATATATATATATATATATATATATATATACATATATATATATATATATATATATATATATATATATATATATATATATATATATACATATATATATATATATACATATACACATATATATATACACATATATATATACACATATATATATACACATATATATATACACATATATATATACACATATATATACACATATATATATACACATATATATATACACATATATATATACACATATATATATACACATATATATATAAACATATATATACACATATATATATACACATATATATATACACATATATATATACACATATATATATACACATATATATATACACATATATATATATATCATATATATATATACACATATATATATACACATATATATATACACTATATATATAACATATATATATACAATATATATATACACATATATATATACAATATATATATACACATATATATATATGTATATATATATATGTATATATAAGGGACCTCGGAAATCGAACATTCTTCGTTCCAGAATGCTGTTCAAGTGCTGTTACCGAACGAATTTATTCCCATAAGGAATAATGTAAATTAGATTAGTCCATTTCAGACCCCCAAAAATACACTTACAAAAGCACTTACAATAATAAACTTACATAATAGGTCGAGTTTTGAGGCGTTCGATTTACAGTGGACCCTCGCTATTCGAACACTCCAAACTCGCCCTTTTATGTAAGTGCTTGTATAAGTGTATTTTTGGGGGTTTGAAATGGACTAATCTAATTTACATCATTCCTTATGGGAATAAATTCGTTTGGTAACAGCACTTGAACAGCATTCTGGAATGAAGAATGTTCGAATAGTGAGGGTCCACTGTATATATACAGTGGACCCCCGAGTTTCGTAAAAACTTCACTCCTGAAGTCTGCTCAAGTGCCATTACCGAACGAATTTACTCCCTTAAGGAAAAATTTCACGTAGGTTAGTCTATTTCAGACCCCCAAAAATACACTTCCACAAGAACTTACAAAATTATACTTACATAATTGCACGATTTCCGGGGTATTCGTTAACCGAGGGTCCACTGTATATACATCTCTCCTGCAACATATTACGTACATTGTTTTATTCAATCAATTTCAACTAAAAAAATATTCTGGCCTACTGAGCGTTGAGTCAATCTTCCACATGTAGTAGTCCTGGGGAAGCTGTAAACAGATAGTGGTCAGGTATGATTTGAGGAGGAGGAGAGGAGCCACTCCACCTCCCTGCATCAAGAGACCAGCCATGGAGGGGAACACTGCATGATCTCACTTCTTCTAACACTATAATTATCTATGTATGAATTATGATAATTATCATTATTTTAAGTTGCTTATAGCATGATTTATCAATATAATAATTACTGAAAGAATGATAGAGCCAGCATGGGTATTATTATTATTACTATTATTATTTTTATTATTGTTATTTTTATTGCTATTATTATTATTGTATTACAGTGGACCCTCGGTTATCGGCCATAATTCGTTCCAGAATGCTGTTCGAGTGCCATTACCGAACGAATTTGTTCCCATAAGGACAAATGTAAATTTGATTAGTCCGTTTCAGACCCCCAAAAACACACTTACTCAAGCACTTACAAAAATACACTTACATAATTGTTCGAGTTGGGAGCAGTACGAAATCCGGGGGTCCACTGTATTATATATATTTTTCATTATTATTATATTTTCATTATAATTATATTCAGGAAGTGCTAAACCTGGAAGTGTCATGCATCACACCAGGAGTTAGAAGCTTTAATAGAAACTGTGTAACATGCCAAGACAAAACCATTCTTATTACTAATTTTTTTACAATCTAAATAGTATTCTGAACTATACCTCACTATTGTAAATCTATTTAATCATTTGAAATTTGTACTCATTTGTAATTTGTAATACAATCTAGTTATCCTGAACTACCTCACTATTGTAAATCTATTTAATCATTTGAAATTTGTATTCATATGTAATTTGTAATATAGATTAAGAACTAGTATTAACCCTTTGACTGTTTCGGTTGTATATAGTATACGTCTTACGAGCCAGTGTTTCGGACGTATATACATGTACTCAAAAATTCTAGCGGCTTCAAATCAAGCAGGAGAAAGCTGGTAGGCCCACATATGAGAGAATGGGTCTGTGTGGTCAGTGTGCGTTGTATAAAAAAAATTCTGCAGCAACCAGTGCATAATGAGAAAAAACCTCCAACCGTGTTTTTGGATTAAAACGCCGACTTTGAGGTGTATTTTCGTATAGTATTTATGGTTTTATTCTCTTTTTCGTGGTCTCATTTGATAGAATGAAAAACATATTACAGAAACAGAGATGATTTTGATTAGTTTCATGATGAAAATGACCTTGAAATTGAGCTCAAAGTAGTGGAAATGTTCGATTTTTGCCAATGTTCAAGAGTACATAAATCACGCCATGCGTCCAATACACGTCAACTGGTGAGTCTAATATTCTTACACAAGTGCACTGATATTATTTATACCATTTTTACAATAATGCAGTAGTCTGCATAACAGTAAATCTTCTATTTTTTGTGTGAATAAAAAATCAAAATAGAAAGCAAGAGTAATATAAGAGGGGCTTAAAGACGTGACTAATGAACAGAGAATATCTTATTTTAGTGCCAGGAATGTCTGCATTGTTTATTCTGGACCCTATTTTGAAATTGACCTCTTTTTTATTTTGCATGAAATTGGCCAAATTGCCAATTTCTGACCACTTTATTGGGTAGTTGAAATCGGTAAATTGGTGGTTTCTTGTACTCAATCGATAGAACAAATGGAGTTCTAAAGAAATAGCTATGCGTTTGGTTGACTGTAACAATGGAATTGGCTGAAAATAGGGCTCAAAGTCGGCGAAATCGCCGATGCATATATATCGCCGACATCGCTAACTTCGCGAGAGCATAATTCCGTAAGTTTTCCATCAAATTTCGTACTTTTGGTGTCATTACCATCGGGAAAAGATTCTCTATCATTTCATAAGAAAAAATAGTTTTTTTCTCCAAAATTTTGCGACATAGAATGAGTTTCAGAATGGGGTCTCCGACAATCAAAGGGTTAAGTCTACCCGAAATGCCTAGCATGCCCAGGCATGCTAATGCCCATCTTTGTAATTATTGTCTTTATTGTCTTTGGTTAAAAAAAATAAGGGGGGTGTAAGGGTATCTCCAATTTCTTGGATCAAGAGCCCCTCGTCGGCACAGAGTCATGAAGGTTCAGATGGCCAGAATAATTCACAACCAACGGCCAAGGCGGAGACGGATACTTCTGTTTACCTGTTGGTTCCAGGGGTCGTTGCCCACCTGGCCAGGTCCTGCACCAGGTCTCCTCATGGCCAGGTCCTGCACCAGGTCTCCTCATGCCAGGTCCTGCACCAGGTCTCCTCATGGCCAGGTCCTGCACCAGGTCTCCTCATGGCCAGGT
The DNA here is from genome assembly GCA_009830355.1 of Cherax destructor. NCBI lineage: Eukaryota > Metazoa > Arthropoda > Malacostraca > Decapoda > Parastacidae > Cherax > Cherax destructor. The sequence continues at coordinate 32,267 of WNWK01002900.1, read as the reverse complement.
CCTGCACCAGGTCTCCTCATGGCCAGGTCCTGCACCAGGTCTCCTCATGGCCAGGTCCTGCACCAGGTCTCCTCATGGCCAGGTCCTGCACCAGGTCTCCTCATGGCCAGGTCCTGCACCAGGTCTCCTCATGGCCAGGTCCTGCACCAGGTCTCCTCATGAAGGTCTCAGAGGCCAGAAGTTCCAACCAACGCCAGGGACGGATACTTCGTTCCTGTTGGTCTCAGGTCGTGTCCACCTGGCCAGGTCCTGCACCAGGTCTCCTCATGGCCAGGTCCTGCACCAGGTCTCCTGCATGGCCAGGTCCTGCACCAGGTCTCCTATGGCCAGGTCCTGCACCAGGTCTCCTGATGGCCAGGTCCTGCACCAGGTCTCCTATGGCCAGGTCCTGCACCAGGTCTCCTATGGCCAGGTCCTGCACCAGGTCTCTCATGGCCAGGTCCTGCACCAGGTCTCCTCATGGCCAGGTCCTGCACCAGGTCTCATGGCCAGGTCCTGCACCAGGTCTCCTATGGCCAGGTCCTGCACCAGGTCTCCTCATGGCCAGGTCCTGCACCAGGTCTCCTGATGGCCAGGTCCTGCACCAGGTCTCCTGATGGCCAGGTCCTGCACCAGGTCTCCTGATGGCCAGGTCCTACACCAGGTCTCCTGATGGCCAGGTCCTGCACCAGGTCTCCTGATGGCCAGGTCCTGCACCAGGTCTCCTGATGGCCAGGTCCTGCACCCAGGTCCTGCACCAGGTCCTGCACCAGGTCTCCTGATGGCCAGGTCCTGCACCAGGTCTCCTGATGGCCAGGTCCTGCACCAGGTCTCCTGATGGCCAGGTCCTGCACCAGGTCTCCTGATGGCCAGGTCCTGCACCAGGTCTCCTGATGGCCAGGTCCTGCACCAGGCCTCCTGATGGCCAGGTCCTGCACCAGGCCTCCTGATGGCCAGGTCCTGCACCAGGTCTCCTGATGGCCAGGTCCTGCACCAGGTCTCCTGATGGCCAGGTCCTGCACCAGGTCTCCTGATGGTAATAGTAATGATGGTAGTAGTGTTAGTACTGGTAGTAGTGGTATTACTGGTAGTAGTTGTAGTACTGGTAGTTGTAGTACTGGTAGTGGTAGTATTGGTAGTGGTACTAATGGCAGTGGTAGTAATGGTAGTGGTAGTAGTAGTAATGATAGTGGTAGTAATGGTAGTGGTATTAGTGGTAGTTGTAGTAATGGTAGTGGTAGTAGTAGTAATGGTATTAGTAGTAATGGTAATGGTAGTAATGATAGCAGTAGTAATGGTAGTGGTATTAATGGTAGCAGTAGTAGTGGTAGCAGTAGTAGTGGTAGTAGTAGTGGTAGTAGTAGTAGTGGTAGTAGTAGTAATGGTAGTTTTAGTAGTGGTAGTGGTGGTAGTACTAGTAGTAACAGCAGTGGTAGTACAAGTGTGGTGAGAGGTTGGCTTTGAGTCGGACATATCAACATCATGTTACACTAGTCTCCAGAATGGGTAATATCCCATAGGTCAATAATTTACATATAATGCAACTCTCGCATCTTTGATGGAGGGCATTACTGATGGTAATTAGGCCAGCCTCTATATACGTTCTCGTTGTTGTAAATCTTTCCCCTAGCGACTACCACAGCCTCACTGAACTTCTTGAGGTGTCCACCATTGGCTGTGTGTTGGACACGTGTGTTTTTATGGTAATGATGGACCATGGTTGCAGGTGACCTAGTGCTCCCTGATCCAAATATCCAGAGATCTCGCTGACTTCCCTACATCAGGGGTGGATCGACTATGAAATTAATGAAGCTTAATATTCAGGGGCCCTAATCCCAGAGGGGCCCCTGAAGCCACTTTAGTCCACACAGTTTTAAAAAATTTGGTCTAATGTATGAGAAGGGGCCCTATAACAGCTCCATCTTCATGGTCCCCAGAAATGTAGGTCCCCCACTGCCCTACATACTGTATATACACAATACCATGTGGGGGAGGTGACAGGATATATGTGGGGGGAGACAGCAAGATCTCTGTATAATTCTGGTTCATCCCTCCATGATTACCAGCTGGATGTATATGATTACCAGCTGGATGTATATGATTACCAGCTGGATGTATATTATTACCAGCTGGATGTATATGATTACCAGCTGGATGTATATGATTACCAGCTGATGAGGATTACCAGCTGGATGTATATGATTACCAGCTGGATGTATACGATTACCAGCTGGATGTATATGATTACCAGCTGGATGTATATGATTACCAGCTGGATGTATATGATTACCAGCTGGATGTATATGATTACCAGCTGGATGTATATGATTACCAGCTGGATGTATATGATTACCAGCTGCATGTATATGATTACCAGCTGCATGTATATGATTACCAGCTGCATGTATATGATTACCAGCTGGATGTATATAATTACCAGCTGAATACCAAAACAAAGGAAAATATGCTTGTTATTTATTAAGATACATTTTTACATTTGGTATTAAAAATACACCATTTTTACTTCCTTTTCATGCCAGTAGTCACTCCAAGTTACTTTTCATTAGTATTCATTTAAGGTTATAATTGTTAGTACTAGTAAGGTTATAAATACAAGGTTATAAGCGAGTCGTTTTTTCACTACTGCCGACATTACGTTATATGTGAAGCAGGTCATCCCATGTTTGCAATTAACATTGTCACTGCCAGTCGTGTTACCACCACCACTTTCTTGCCGCAGGTATTTGCCAATTTTGCTCGAAGTGCCAGTTTGGTGACACGGCCTCACCGGGGGCCAAGCGGACACCACTACCACCATCGTGGCCCACCGCCTCACGGCCAAAGGAGGAGGAGCTAACTCTCCATCTATATGCAGAAACAAATGCACAAATGCTGTGCTCTGTGGACATTCCAAACTCTCAGTCATTTTTAAATGTGATTTACTCAAAAATTTACCAATACAAATTTGGATTGGTGATAAGTCATTATCCTCAATGTGCCTGTAGTTGCACCAGCTTGGTGCCCGGGGCATCAAGCTGCCAAGAGGGTACATGGGCATGTAACACAGAAGCTTTACGTCAGATTTTGATCGGGCTTAAGCTCCCTCAAGTCAGACTTGATGAACCGCTGAATGGGTGGAGTTGGAACCCATGGCAAGCAAGCCCTAAAACTCCAGGCTAGTGTTCAATCCCCACCCATTCTGTGGCTTGTTTCCAGTCGTGTTATCACGATTTCGTGAGTCATGATACTCATGATGTACAGTACACTCTTTTAAAAAGCTCCTCTACATAGTACTGACCTAAAGTCAGTACCTGACCAACTGGGCTGTGGTTCATACGTCAGTTTGCGTATGGCCAGCAGTAACAGCCTGGTTGATCAGACCTTGATCCACCACGAGGCCTGGTCTCAGACCGGGCTGTGGGGGCATTGACCCCTGAAACCCTTTCCAGGTATCCATCCACAACTCAATAACCCTGAAAAGCCACCACACTAACTATTCAATTATGGATGAGCTTTTCAATCACACTATGTAAAGGAGCTTCACAGGAGAGCTTACTACTCAATACAGCAAGCTCATAAAGCTCTTCTCCAGGTGTACTACATAGAGGAGCTTCTTAAGAAAGCTTACTGCAGCTTAATACTGAACAATATTTCAGTTACAATACTATCTGGCTCTGTGTTACTGAGCTGTGCCCAGCTTAATCAATACCCACAAATCTCGATTTTATCTGCTTGATGCGGGTAATTCTCAGCTTAATGAGATTTACTCGAGGATTCGCTTCGCATACGGTTAATTCGTTGGATTTACTTCCCCTATGGTTAATCTGCTGGATTTGCTTCACCTATGATCAATCCACTGGATTTGCTTCACCTATAGTTAATCCGCTGGATTTCCTTGCCTACGGTTAATCTATTTGATTTGCTTCACTTACGGTTATTCTATTTGATTTGCTTGCCTATGGTTAATCTATTTGATTTGCTTTGCTACAGTTAATCCTGTTAATCTGTTGTTTTTGCTAATGTCTTCATCTCACACAATACATTTCCCGAGCTCACTACCAATCCCCCACTTGGTATGTGGTTTTTGGGAGGTTTATTGGGTTTAATCAAGGAATTCCTTGGCCCAAAATTGGTCTTCTGGTTTTGCTTAGTATCTCTCTCCAAATTTTTTTTTTTCACACTCCGGCCGTGACCCACCGAGGCAGTGACCTAAAATTTTAGAAATGAAAGTTTTTCTTCTTTTTACATTTAGTAATTTATACAGGTGTTACTCCTTTGGTCCTGGCATTTAGTAATGTATACAAGTGTTACTAGCACCTTGATGCCAGCATTTTAGTCACCTCTTCTCTGAAATTACATTCCTTAATGGGGAAGTGCTAAACTCAAAGGGGTCATACAATGCCTCACAGATTCAAAACAAACAGGCTTGACCCATGGACGGGAAGGCTTAGAATCAGGAGCCCTTCACTTAGCATCAAGACACCCACCTCATGAAGGGTATGGCCCCTTGCCTAAACTTTCCACCAATCTTCTACTCAGTACAAACATTACTTTCACAACTTTCTTTTAAGCTAGTGCTGTAAATTTTGCTTTCAATCATATTTAAAAATTCAATGGATACATTCTAGACTGACAATTTTCCTTCTATCATGAATATTGTATTTACTTAACCACTACCTCCAGTGGTGTGTTAAGGAAAATAAAGCTTGTAGTTTATAAAGCTTCTTGTGAGCTTTAGCTGTTAAGCTTGTATCACGACTATCATATGGCTTAGAAAGCTTGAAGTTCCTAATAACAACATGGTTACATTAGATATTTTGAAAAAGTGATCAATATTCTCATTATTATAATTAATATTACCACTCTTGTACTCCATCAGCACATCAAATCATAAAACATTATATCTCCATTCCTTTATAATAATTTTCCTCATACCTGCTGGATGTTTAAGCCTCATTCTCCAAAACCCTCCTTCATGCCATCCTTTCAACCCTTCCTGAATTATCCCTTACACGACTCACGAAATCGTAAATAACATGATTGAAGACATGTATATAACTGGTTCACGAATTAGAGACCTGTGCAATACTTGGGTATCTTGATTGAAGAAAAGTTAGTTTGATATCTTTATTATGCACCCCATACCCATCCTGTGGGCGGTAGTCAAAAGATTACAGAGGTACATAATGGGTCCAGGGACTGACCTCAAGTTTGATACTGAGCAAGTTACAAAGGTAATGAACTCAGATGGTCACAATCATGACAAGTTACAAAGGTATTTGCAGATTACAGAGGTATAATAGGTCCAGAGACTGGCCTCCAAAGTTTTGATAGCTGAACAAGGTACAATGGTAATTAATTCACTAGTTACAAGGTAATGAATCATGTAAGTAATTTACTTACGTCTGTACATGGTTCACTCATGAACAAATTATAAAGCAATGAGCAATCTATTAGTCTACACCTGAAGAAAAGCCTGATGGAGTGATCACATCGACTCCAAGTGGAGGGACTGATTACCTTCTGATCTTCAACAACCATTCTTTTCTGTATTGGACTGAGGAAAACACTGATTGGCAAAACATTTCAACAATTAAAGATATCCAAGTGTTGCATAAGTGTCTAATTTATCCACAATTGGAAAAAAATCGATCAGCCGGACAAGTGGTTAATGCACTGGCCAGCGAGATTAAGGTCACTCTTGCCCTGAGTTCAAATCTCACCCATTCTGTGGGTTTGTAGCACCTTCCTGGGAAGGGGGGTTTGTTGCCTACTAACCTACAGGCATCAGCCACAAGACTAGTATTAAGATCACCTTACACAGCCTACCAAACCCAACTTACACAGCCCACAGAAATCCCCTTAAACAGAGCCTACCTAAATCCCCTTACACAGAGCCTATCAAAAATGCCATAAAGAATATTTCAAGCACACAATCTTCCAACACCCTCCCGTGTGTCTGTTCCACAAGTTGTTCAAAGATTTGCTTGGGTCATATTTATCATGCGCCTGCTTTGTTGCTTCCAGCCATGACAATCCCAATGCATTAACCAGTCTACAGTCTTGCCAGTCTACCAGTATACGTATATCAATATACGTACAGTGTGTATGTGTATGTATGTATATATGTATGTATATATATATATATATATATATATATATATATATATATATATATATATATATATATATATATATATATATATATATATATATATATATATATATGTATGTATATATGTATATATGTAGTGTGTATGTGTGTATATATATATATATTGTGTGTGTGTGTGTGTGTACTCACCTAATTGTGGTTGCAGGGGTCGAGACTCAGCTCCTGGCCCCGCCTCTTGCTGTCCGCTATTGGGTCTCTGCTCTCCCTGCTCCATGAGTTTTATCATACCTTATCTTAAAACTCTGTATGGTTCCCGCCTCCACTATATTGTTCGCTAGACTATTCCACTTCCTGACTACTCTATGGCTGAAGAAATGCTTCCTAACATCCCTTTGACTCATCTGAGTCTTCAGCTTCCAGTTGTGCCCCCTTGTTTCTGTGTTCCCTCTCTGGAACATCCTGTCACTATCTACCTTGTTGATTCCCCGCAGTATTTTGTATGTCGTAATCATGTCTCCTCTAACCCTTCTATCCTCCAGTGTTATTAGTCCTATTTCCCTCTGTCGCGTGGGTCTTGGGAGAGATATATAGGAGGTCAAAGATACTCCTTGTTGGATGGTTACGGTATATTTACAGTAAGTGAAGGAGAGTCCAGCCACCCGTCTGTCTCGCCTGTAGGTCTAACGTTAGTGAGAGAGAGTGCCTATGAGAGGCTGTGCACATGCGCTGAGCCTCTGACGTCAGCGGGTACCGTGACGTCACACGCAAAGGGACTAGCTGTATAAAAGGAAAGATACACTACACAAGTGTATATATGATACTGACACGACACCTCAACCTTTTTTCATAGGACAGTCCCCTGAGTTGTGGAACTAGCCTTGTCGCAAACCTTTGCACTTTCTTTAGTTTCTTGACGTGCTTGACCAGGTGTGGGTTACAGACTGGAGCTGCATACACTAGTATGGGCCTGATGTACACGGTGTACAGTGTCTTGAACGATTCCTTGTTAAGGTAACGGAACGCTAATCTTAGGTTTGCCAGTCTCCCATATGCTGCCGCAGTTATCTGGTTGATGTGTGTTTCCAGAGATGTGCTTGGCGTTATACTCACCCCGAGGTCTTTCTCCTTTGACGAGGTTTGTAGCCTTTGTCCACCTAGCCTGTACTCTGTCGGTGGTCTTCTTTGCCCTTCTCCAATCTTCATTTGGTGGGATTAAATTCGAGAAGCCAGTTGCTAGACCAGATGTCAAGCCTGTCCAGGTCTCTTTGAAGTCCTGCTTGGTCCTCATCCGATGTGATTCTCCTCATTAATTTCACATCATCTGCAAACAGAGACACTTCTGAGTCTATCCCATCCGTCATGTCATTCACATATACCAAGAATAGCACTGGTCCTAGGACTGACCCCTGCAGTACACCGCTCGTCACAGGCACCCACTGTGATACCTCATCACGCACCATGACTCGTTGTTGCCTCCCTGTGAGGTATTCCCTGATCCATTCCAGTGCCCTTCCTGTTATACACGCTTGTTCTTCCAACTTCTTTACTAATCTCATATGAGGAACTGTGTCGAAGGCCTTCCTGCAGTCCAGGAAAATGCAATCAACCCACCCTTCTCTCTCTTGCCTTACCTCTGTTACTTTATCATAGAACTCCAGGAGGTTTTTACACATGATTTGCCTTCCCTGAATCCGTGCTGTCTCGCGTTGATTATCCTGTTCAGTTCCAGATGCTCCACCATTCTTTTCCTGATGATTTTCTTCAAGACTTTGCACACTATACACATAAGTGACACCGGTCTATAGTTTAGTGCCTCTTTTCTGTCACCTTTTTTTAAAGTTGGGGACTACGTTGGCCTTTTTCCATACCTCAGGTAGCTGCCCAGTTTCAAGGGATGTGTTGAATATTATGGTTAGTGGCACACTCAGTACATCAGCTCCTTCCCGAAGGACCCACGGGGAGATATTGTCCGGACCCATCGCCTTTGAGGTATCAAGGTCACTGAGTTGATACACTTGATACATCCCTTGTTGGTGATGCACCCCGTTCTGTCTACCCAGCTGCCTTCCTGTCTCCACTGTGAATACTTCCTTAAACCTCGAGTTGAGCGCCTCACAGACCTCTTGATCGTTATTTGTGAGTTCCCCATCTTCTCTCCTCAGCCTTATCACCTGATCCTTGACTGTTGTCTTCCTTCTGATGTGACTGTACATCAGTTTCGGGTCAGACTTGACTTTCGATGCTATGTCAGTTTCGTACTGTTTCTGGGCCTCCCTCCGTACCTGTGCATACTCGTTTCTTGCTCTTTGACTAATCTCTTTGTTTACTTGGGTTCTATGCCTTCTGTACCTTTTCCATTCTCTGACACTCTGAGTCTTTGCCTCCCTGCACCTTTGGGTAAACCAGGGGCTCTTTCTGGCCTTCCCATTTAATCTTTTTCCTTTGGGTATACACCGTTCCTCTGCCTCCACGCACTTGTGTGTGTGTGTGTGTGTGTGTGTGTGTGTGTGTGTTGTGTGTGTGTGTGTGTGTGTGTGTGTGTGTGTGTGTGTGTGTGTGTGTGTGTGTGTGTATATATATGCACGCTCAAAATAACCACTATGAAAAAATATATATAGAAATTCCAAGCGCTTTCGTGATTACTCACATTATCAAGGAACTATAAAGCACAAAAATATAGCATTACAACTGGACAAGATTCTAATGCTCTATTTATTCATGTGAGAGATTTTAACCATCCAATTGATTTTCAAAAGGCTGAGAAAGTTGTAGCAAGTAAGTCCATGGTTGACAGAAATATAATAGAATCATGTTTCATAAAAAGCAGTTTTGAAAAATACAGTGTATTCCCATAAAGAATAATGTAAATTAGACTAGTCCTTTTAGACCCCCAAAAATACACTTACAAAAGCACTTACAAAAATACACTTACATAATTGTTCGAGTTTGGAGCATAACAAACACCGGGGGGCCAATGTAATATGAATATTTCTTTTGGTTTATATAAATTGGATTCATTTATAATTAATAAAATTTGGGAAGAATTTAATGATACATTAGATAAATCTTAATTCTTGGGTAGAGTTTCAGGTGCGTTTCACAAAGTCTGGTGCCGTCACGCTAATGTGAGGTGCGGTCTTTGTTATGATGTGATTGTGAGGTGTAGTCTTTCCCCTTTATAAGCCTTCTTGCTGATGTTTTGTGCTTTATAGTTCCTTGATAATGTTTGTGAATATTATGCCTGTTCTGCGAATTCTAAACATACATACATACATTATATATATATGGAGGTGGGAAGTACAGTGTCTGCACTCTGAAGGAGGGGTGTTAATGTTGCAGTTTTATAACTGTAATGTAAGCATGCCTCTGGCAAGAGAGTGATGGAGTGAATGATGGGGAAAGTTTTTCTTTTTCAGGCAACCCTGACTTGGTGGGAAACGGCTGATGTGCTAATAATAAAATATATATACAGTGGACCCCCGGCTAACGAACAAAATTCATTCCAGAAGCCTGCTCAAGTGCCATTACCGAACGAATTTACTTCCTTAAGAAATAATGTCATGTAGGTTAGTCTATTTCAGACCACCAAAAATACACTTCCACAAGCACTTACAATATTATACTTACATAATTGTACAATTTCTGGGGTGTTCGTTAGCCGGGGGTCCATTGT
>WNWK01002900.1:0-17500 GCA_009830355.1 Cherax destructor | reverse complement strand
ACAAAGCGTTTGAATACCGAATTGTTCGAGTAGGGAGCTGTTCGAGTACTAAGGTTCCACTCTACTTCTATTACCACCACTACTACTACTACTAGCTCCAGGTGGTTTACAGGAACATGCATCCTTAACCCTTAAACGGTTCACACATATATTTACGTTTGCTCGCCCAGTGCCCTGAATCTTTTGAAAAAAAAAAAAATTTTTTTTTTATAGAAATAAAGAGCACATTTTTTTAAGTGTTATAGGATGAAAAAAAAGAATTTGGGTCAGTAATTACCAAGATATGAGGCGGAGAAGTTGGCACTGGATGCTCACCTGACAGCAACAGGAGTCCTGCTGCTTGCAGAATCGTTGCCGATATACCTTTTTTTTTCACTTTTTTTTTATTATTTTATATAATTTTTATGTTCTATTAATCACAATTTATAGTAGTTCTTGTGATTTCATAGCCAATCTGTGTTCTGACACTAATATTAGGTTCTGAAATTGTACTCGAATAATAATAATAATGATAGTGCATAAAAATAATAATAATAATAATGATAGTGAATAATAATGATAATAATAATATAATAATAATAATAATAATAATAATAGTGAATAATAATAATAATAATAATAATAATAATAAAAGTTCCCTTGAAGCATCGCTGCCCGTTCTCATCTGATCTCCACTAATGATGACTAGTGACATTTCACGAAGGGTGAGCAGTAGTCTTATCTCTTCTTATCAGTCCAGTAATTACAGTGATGACATATGAGGAGTTTACACTGCTTCCCTTTATTTGTTAAGCAAACCTGTCTGTCTGTCTGTATCTGTCTGTCTGTGTGTCTGTCTTTCTGTCTGCCTGTGTGTCGTCTCCTTTCTGTCTGCTTGTCTCAGAGAGTAGCTCATGAACCAACTGGTATTACGCAGATCACAAGCACAGTATAACACTTTGTCTTGAATTTTTTAGTTATCCTAGGTAATTTACACTATGTATAATTGTATTTATGTATGTGTTCCTGTGAGATAGAGACAGAGACAGAAAGATAGAGACAGACAGACAGAGATAGACAGCCAATCAGGTACCCAGCTGACCAGCCAGCTGCTGGCCAGCCAGGTGGCCAACCAGCTGCTTGCCAGCCAGGTGGCCAGGCAGGCAGGCAGCCAGGTGGCCAGGCAGGCAGGCAGCCAGCTGGCCTGCCAGCCTGCCGACATCACTTTCCGCTTCAAAGGGGAGTGTTAATATGACATCAGTGAAACCTTGATGTTTGCCGCAGTGTTTGCTCTAGCTGACGCTCAATTTACCTGGTGCTCCCACAAGGTACTAAGTGGTCCCAGATTTTTTTAATATGGCGCACACCGAGTGTTAAAACCCATTCTATGCTCACCAGGCATCTCAGGCCAATCGTGCCAAATTTGGAGGCAGGAAAAATAAAACGTAAAAACACGTTTGGGGCAGTAGCAGTACTAACGTATATATACGTTTGGACCGTTTAAGGGTTAATAACCTCTAGTGTAATCAATTAGACAGACTTTAAACCAATTTTCATGGGTAAGCACTAAACCCATAGGTTTTTTTGTTTACACAAATCAATTTTATAGGCTAGGAGCTGCTTATCCTGCCTACTTTCCGGCACCACCCCTCCTTCAGAGTGCAGGCACTGTCCTTCCCATCGCCACCCCTCCTTCAGAGTGCAGGCACTGTCCTTCCCATCTCCACCCCTCCTTCAGAGTGCAGGCACTGCCCTTCCCATCTCCACCCTCCTTCAGAGTGCAGGCACTGCCCTTCCCATCTCCACCCTCCTTCAGAGTGCAGGCACTGCCCTTCCCATCTCCACCCCTCCTTCAGAGTGCAGGCACTTTCCTTCCCATCTCCACCCTCCTTCAGAGTGCAGGCACTGTCCTTCCCATCTCCACCCCTCCTTCAGAGTGCAGACACTGTACTTCCCACCTCCAGGACTCAAGTCTGGCTAACCGGTTTCCCTGAATCTCTTCACAAATATTACTTTGCTCACATGACAAATACATGCAGTAAAGATACACTCAGTATAATGACCTTCTGAAATACCAGACAAAATCCATTGGATAAACTGAACTTTTATTTTTTTTTTAAATTTTTATTGCAATTTAACAGTAAAGAATTGTGTACAGTACTATACTATGTAAACAGTAAAGCATTGTGTACAGTACTATACTATGTAAACAGTAAAGCATTGTGTACAGTTCTATACTATGTAAACAGTAAAGCATTGTGTACAGTACTATACGTACTATGTAAACAGTGAAGTACTTTACTGCTTTTTCTGAAGTTTTTAATTATTATTGTATTGTAATGGAAGTGTGGACAGTGCTCCACTAAGTCTGTTATATCGAATGTTACTGTTAAGACGTTTTTTCGGTAAATTTTAAACATTATTGTAACATAATGGGATCTCGGACAATGCCCCTCTCCTTGTTTTAGTTCATTATATATAAAGTTTACTGTAAGACTGCTGTCTCTGAAATTTTTAAAAATGATTCTAATACGTATAATGAAATCTTGGATAATGTACCTCCCCTATTTGTTTCAGTTCATTATATTGAAAGTTTACTGTAAAATAGTGATTTTTTTCTAAAATTTTTAAACATGATTCTAACATAATGAAATCCTAGACAATGCCCCCAACCCCCTTGTTTTAGACTGTTATATAGAAAGTTCACTGTAAGATGGTGCTTTTTCTGAAAAAAAAAATCAACATTATTCTAAATGTAATGGAGTTTGGACAATGCTGACACTCCCTCAGTGTAGTTCATTATAGTATATAAAGTTCACTAATACACCACTGTCATGCCCAAGGCAGGTTAAAGAACAACCTGGTTACTAAGCTCTTCTAGACGACTTTCAACAATCTCGTCATTAACATAAAAGACTCAGAAGCGAACAGTAACTGCCTGACCACTCTTACAAGTAAATTTGACTTAAGCAAAAGTAATAATAGTTGTAGTAACAGTAGTACTAGCAACAACAGCAGCAGAAATCACAGCAGCAGCAGCAGTAATGGAAGCAGTAATGGCAGCAGGTGCAGCAACAACAGCAGCAGCACCACCACCACCAGCAGCAGCAGTAGTAGAAGTATGGTATACTAGTAACTGTAGTAGTAGTAATAGTTGTAGCAATAGTAGTAGTATTAGTAACAGCAGTAGTATAAAATAAAAAATAAAAATAAAATATTTTATACTACATATATTTAACACTGACCGAAGGGGATATAATATAATAAAAAAATAGCATCGCATTATCTTAAGTGGAAGGCCACAATCTATAACTCTTCGGAATGCTATATCCTCAATTATATATAGTTTTAAAAAAAATGACAGACTTGTATTGCTAAGGTTTCTTCAAAAATCTCACTTAGTATCATGATTTAGAAAGCGATATTTTTATATTTCATTTAAACTTATTATTGAAAAAATCAAGTTTATTATGTGGTTTGAGTATTGATCTCTATATTCATGTCTGCATGTATAAGCAAGGATATAATTACGTGTGCATGTTAAGCAAGCCATATATTCACATCTGCATGTATAAGCAAGGCATATAGTATTCACATGTGCTTGTATAGGCAAGGCATATATTCAAGTGAGAATGTATAAGCCAGTCATATACGTATTCACATCTGCATGTATAAGCAAAGCATATATTTACGTGTACATGTTAAGCAAAGTATATGTGTGTTTGTTCAAGCAAGCCATATATTCATGTGTGTATGTTATAGCAATGTATAGTATATTCAAGAATATGTGCTTTGTAATGTTACATCCATGTGTGTGTAGTACGGATGTTTATATTCACAGATATGTGCGCTGTAGCGATGTTTCTATTCACATGTTTGTGTGTTGGTCTGCAGGTGTTGGTGGCCGCACAGAGCAGTGGAGACTCGGCCACCATGAAGAAGATTGGCCTAACTGTCTACTTCATGACCTCTATGGCTGTTCTCATGATGAACATGTAGAGCCTGCCACACATTTCCCACCACCACCACCACCAGCCTTCTTTCTCCTCCTGACCACCATCATCACTACAAGCTATGATAAATGTGCAACAATCTTACCACCATGAGTGCTGATACAGTACCTTCGGCTGCTATATAACGATCTTTGTTTCTACATGTAACATCGCTATTTTATGCTGCAACGACTGAATGAAAGTATCTTCCTCTATCAGGGCTTAAATATAATATTTTTAATAGAGAGTTCCTGATATTAACTTCAAAGCTGTGTTTGTGGTATTAAAATGTGTGAAGAATTGTGTCCCACAGACGGAAGCAGTGTGGGGAAGGCTGTCAGAAGGGTGCAGGAGACAGTCAGCCAGCTGGATGGCTGGCTGACTGGCTGGCCGCTAGCTGGCTGGCTTGCTAGCCACCTATATTACATCACAAGGAAACTCTTCCCTAGTTTAGTTGCAGTTTAAACAATATCACCACACAAGGGGTCAGAATCTAGCTCCATCATGTATGTAGCCTGGCTGGAAGACAACACCAACAAGATAGGTAATACAAACAAAGCAAAGTTTTATGACTTAATAAAACTCTCTGAGCAAAACGATCATGTTAAAGGCTTACTTTTGTCTGAGTGTGTTTGTATGACCCAATGTGTCGTTTGATTAAACGGCATAGTAACACTATTTGCTCCATCTACGACTTTATGGACAATCTGAAGGTGTTTATATGCCAGTATGCAATAATTGTGAACGAGAAAGAAATATGCAAAATTACCACAGGGGGAGATGTATGATAGCTCTAGGCCTTTCCTATTGTAATCAATGCACCACTGCAAGCTCCTGGTGATCTGTTAAATGCAACACGAAAGACCTAGAGGTATCACTCCCCCTTCCCCTGTGGTTATTCTGCATATGCCAGTACAGTTTAGAAGGCCAGTACTTATGAATATAACTATACTCCTGTCAGATCGAATTCAAAATACTCAAAAAAAACATTTCACTCAACTGAAAGATAAATTATCCTTATAAAACTGAAGGCAGCCTTTAATTTGTTATAAAATATAATCAACGATGCTGTTAATATAACTCCCTGAGATATAAATAGGCCAGTGTTATTCCTAGTCTCAGTTATTGAACAGATAATCAAGTGTTTGTTATGCATCCATGTCTCTAGTGTAGCTGTGGGTGAAGTTTGTGTAGCGCTGTCTTAGTTTCTTCCTTATTAACTCTTGTGAGGATGTATTGTAGTAGTCCCCAACCTTTTTAGCATGAAAGGGCCAATTTAAAAAGTAAATTTAAAGGAGAGAAGCATTTTGTAATGACTGATATTAACATTATATTTATAGTTAGCCCTTATTCAATACTGATTACATGGTTATTGTCACTAACTACACAATCACAAACACTTAAGTTCATGAGCACCTCGAGTGTTCATTTCATTCATAACACCTAGAAATTTAAATATACAGAAGAATAATTTCTAATAATCAGTGCTGATATGAACGCAGCATAGCATGTGCTACATCCACTACATGTGCTATATATGCTACATGTGCTACTAGGATAAACAGGCACTGACCACAAATGACAGGTGGTTGTTAAAGGTGGCAATAAGGTTTTGGTGTAAAATGGCTTTAAATATTTTGTAACTGACACGGTGCAATGTGAAACCTACATACAAGTGAATTCACAATTTCATGTGAGGGGCCACATTCATTTGCTAGAAGGGCCCCAGGTTGGGGACCCCTGATGTATTGTATCTAACACACTACTAACCAGTTGAACTCTGCACAAACCTGGCCCATGGCTGGGTTCTGGGAGTAAAAAAAACTCTGGCAACTCATCAGAGGTATATCACAGACAAAGGTATATATATGTGTGTAAAATATTGGTGACTCTTAGTAGGCTCATGAGATGCAGTAAATCATGGAATGAGAGATTTGAACCCATGGTAATCAAGTCCTAAAACTCACAGTTCATGCTAATATGATTTCGTGAGTCATGAGTCAAGGCCCGCTGCCAGGGGTATCCAAGATGTAGTGCATAAAATGAATCTCAGTTTGTAGGTTTACTTAATAATAATTTGATCTCAGCATGATAAAATGTTTGTACAGAGATGGTAGATGTTTTGTTGTACATGCAGAAGCCCATTGTTATGCAGAGCATTTTGGGCAAACTTAAACCTAACTTAAGACTACAATGGCAATAACTTATATATGTATACTGTGATCATGAAGAGCCTAGTGCAATACACATGAACTACTAGGCTAGTGCAACAATTCCTATCTCTTACTTTAAAAAAAATTCCTCATTTTAATAATTAACAGGCTATAATTTATAATTTTTTTTGAGGCCTACATACACAATTTTCTGGCCATGTTGCACAATATTGAAAACCTTGAATGCCCCTGTGCTGCAATGTTGCCGAACATTGCATTGTTTAGCCTAGAGCAGGATGGATACAAGCACCTCTTCCTCTCTTCCACAATTCCCCTCATAAGAGCTTCACAAAAGCTCTCTGTGTTGTACATAGCTAACATTCCACACCTGCCTCTAGTACATAAGTGTTGTACCAACAGGTATGTAGATACAAAGTTGATCACACCCAAACGTTCTTGGTACCAGCGGACAGGTAGAGAATCAGACGTGGGAGCAATTCCGCTGTCCTAAGACCCGGTGTCGACCAGTCCCTCCACAGACCCCTTGCTTCCCACCTTGTGTATATTAACCCCCTGCCCCCATACACCATGTATACCTACCTATATACAGTATATGTATACTACTGCAGGTGTAATGTGGAGGACCTGCCACCTGTCTCTCCTGTATTTATTTTGATACATCACTAGTAACTAACCCTCGCTAACCATTACCAACCCTAGTATATATATACGTATGACAATATAAACCTGGTATTTGTCTAGCTCTATTTCCCCAGGTTACATCCTTCCATTCTCTGTGCTATTCAATCTCTAAACTATTAATATTGGTAGAATTACGACATATGTTAGTAAAGGACACAATGACTAAGTGACATTTATTGTGGCAACATTTGCTCTGCAGGAGCTTTATCAAGCCATTACGCAATGGCTTGATAAAGCTCCTGGAGAGTGAAATGTTGCCACAATAAAATGTCACATTAGTTGCATTTGTGTCCTTTTACTTAATCTCTCCACTACCCTCCAGTTTTCTTAAATCAATTTTCATTAATTGTGAATTCTCTTTTTTTAAATTCTTGAGCATTTCTTTACTATCAAATTTTTATTTCCTCTCTTCTTATTTTTAGTATCTACTGTTTGCTCAATAATAACACCCATGCAGACAGAAACTCAGAAGATTGATTGATCTGTATATTCTGACCCCCTTTCGAAGTCCTCTTCAGCAGGAGAGGACCCCAGAAAGGGGTGAAAATATACAGATCAATCAATTTCCTGTGTTCCTGGCTCCATGTGGGTTATTATTGAGCACTTATAAGTGTTCATTATACTTTAGTTATTCATCTATTGTTTCTTTCAAAGTACATAATTTAATAAATTTGCTTAAATATATAACTACACAATAACTTTAAGTGGGTGAAATAGTCTTCAAGACCCTGACTACTGGTCAGGTCATCAGTGGATAGTACACACCGTGACAACCAAATGGCATACTACCAATGATAGTGGAGGATAGATGGGCTGCGGAAACTTTCATTGGGATGTTTTGCCCTGGCTAGAGTGAAACGTTGGCCTGATAGAAGGGCGTCCTGCAGCCTGTCTGCTCTTCACGTCAGTTAAGATTGTGTTGATCTTTTCATTATCACTGACATGATTTATTAAAAATGACATCTTTTATTAAAACTGACATCATTTATTATAAATGACATCATTTAATCAATTTGGTTCTTTTCACCATGGGATTATTAGTTAATAAATTCTAGCATTGTGTAAAAGTTGGTTTTATTAATTCCAAAGAATTTATTATGTGCAGCAATAAGAGAGTTTCTTTTTCAAAATATGTTGCAGAAATCCAAACCTTTACCTTGAAAGAATTAACTCTGTGGCACTTGAGGTATACTCAAGGCACATTCCCCTAAGAAAAAAGAGGAGAAGATGTAAGAGAGTTGCTCCTTCTACAGGTGAAGGTGAAGAATCACAGAGCTGCTGAAAGAGGCTAGAATATCTGAATGTGGAAGGAGGCACTGGCCAGAGAAATAGAAAATATTGAACTTAAGCTTAGGTACCCCGTGGCCTGGTTTACCTGGAGTTTATCTGGAGAGGGTTTCAGGGGTCAACGTCCCCGTGGCTCAGTCTGAGACCAGGCCTCATAGTGGATCAGGGTCTGATCAACTAGGCTGTTACTTCTGGCCGCACGCAAACTGACGTACGAACCACAGCCCGGTTGGTCAGGTACTGACTTTAGGTGCCTGCCCAGTGCCTTCTTGAAGACAGACAGGGGTCTATTGGTAATCCCCCTTATGTATGCTGGGAGGCAGCTGAACAGCCTTGGGCCCTGGACACTTATTGTGTTCTCTCTCAATGTACTCATGGCACCCCTGCTTTTCATCAGGGCAATGTTGCATCTCCTGCCGAGTCTTTTGCTTTCATAGGGAGTGATTTTCGTGTGCAAGTTTGGTACCAATCCCTCCAGGACCTTCCAAGTGTATATTATCATGTACATATATCTCTTGCCTGTGTTCCAGGGTATACAAATCAAAGACCTTCAACTGTTCCCAGTAATTTAGGTGCCTTATCATACTTATGTGTGCCGTGAAAGTTCTTTGTACGCTCTCCAGGTCTACAATGTCTCCATCAAAAGCTCTCGCTTCACATGGTGAGGGTCTGGATTCAATTCCCGGTGAAGGGGTGGAAACATCAGATGTGTTTAGTTACACCGGTTGACTATGTTCACCCATCAGTAAAATGGGTACTTGGGTGTTAGTGGACTGGTGTGGGTCGCATCCTGGGACAAAACTGACCTAATTTGCCCGAAATGCTCAGCATAACAAGCGGCTTTCTGTATAGTAGCATGTCATTGATGTCAGCTAGGACTGTATACCATGTACATGTACTTGCAGTAAATAAAGATATATATATTATTATTATTATTACAGTGGACCCCCGAGTTTCGTAAGGTTCTTACTTCAGAACATCGTGTTTCGTAAGCTTTTACGATTTCGAGAATCGTAAAACCGCTCGTGTTTCGTAACGTATTAGACCTGTCCGCCTGCTCGCGCCTGCGCAGGACGCAGGACACCGCCAGTGAAGCGTTGTTTACCATTGAGAGAACATTACCTAGCGCTCTTTCAAACATTCACACTACATTTGGTGTTTTTTGTGCTTTAGTGATTGTCACTGTGAAATAAGTCACCATGGTTCCAAAGAAGCTTCCTAGTGGCACCCTGTGGTAGCATTCATGCAGGGAGTGTAGCATTCATGCAGGGAGTGTAGCATTCATGCAGGGAGTGTAGCATTCATGCAGGGAGTGTAGCATTCATGCAGGGAGTGAGCATTCATGCAGGGAGTGTAGCATTCATGCAGGAGTGTAGCATTCATGCAGGGAGTGTAGCATTCATGCAGGGAGTGTAGCATTCATGCAGGAGTGTAGCATTCATGCAGGAGTGTAGCATCCATGCAGGGAGTGTAGCATTCATGCAGGGAGTGCAGCATTCATGCAGGAGTGCTAGCATTCATGCAGGGAGTGTAGCATTCATGCAGGGAGTGTAGCATTCATGCAGGGAGTGAGCATTCATGCAGGAGTGTAGCATCATGCAGGGAGTGTAGCATTCATGCAGGGAGTGTAGCATTCATGCAGGGAGTGTAGCATTCATGCAGGAGTGTAGCATTCATGCAGGGAGTGTAGCATTCATGCAGGGAGTGTAGCATTCATGCAGGGAGTGTTCGAAGGGGATTCATGCAGGGAGTGTAGCATTCATGCAGGGAGTGTAGCATTCATGAGGGAGTGTAGCATTCATGCAGGGAGTGTAGCATTCATGCAGGGAGTGTAGCATTCATGCAGGAGTGTAGCATTCATGCAGGGGGTGTAGCATTCATGCAGGGAGTGTAGCATTCATGCAGGAGTGTAGCATTCATGCAGGGAGTGTAGCATTCCCTGCAGGGGGTGTAGCATTCATGCAGGAGTGTAGCATTCATGCAGGGGGTGTAGCATCATGCAGGAGTGTAGCATTCATGCAGGGGGGTGTAGCATTCATGCAGGGAGTGTAGCATTCATGCAGGAGTGTAGCATTCATGCAGGAGTGTAGCATTCATGCAGGGAGTGTAGCATTCATGCAGGGAGTGTAGCATTCATGCAGGGAGTGTAGCATTCATGCAGGAGTGTAGCATTCATGCAGGGAGTGTAGCATTCATGCAGGGAGTGTAGCATTCATGCAGGAGTGTAGCATTCATGCAGGGAGTGTAGCATTCATGCAGGGAGTGTAGCATTCATGCAGGGAGTGTAGCATTCATGCAGGGAGTGTAGCATTCATGCAGGGAGTGTAGCATTCATGCAGGAGTGTAGCATTCATGCAGGGAGTGTAGCATTCATGCAGGGAGTGTAGCATTCATGCAGGAGTGTAGCATTCATGCAGGGAGTGTAGCATTCATGCAGGGAGTGTAGCATTCATGCAGGGAGTGTAGCATTCATGCAGGGAGTGTAGCATTCATGCAGGGAGTGTAGCATTCATGCAGGGAGTGTAGCATTCATGCAGGGAGTGTAGCATTCATGCAGGGAGTGTAGCATTCATGCAGGAGTGTAGCATTCATGCAGGGAGTGTAGCATTCATGCAGGAGTGAGCATTCATGCAGGGAGTGTAGCATCATGCAGGGAGTGTAGCATTCATGCAGGGAGTGTAGCATTCATGCAGGGAGTGTAGCATTCATGCAGGGAGTTTAGCAGGCATGCAGGGAGTTTAGCATTCATGCAGGGAGTGTAGCAGACATGCAGGGAGTGTAGCAGACATGCAGGGAGTTTAGCATTCATGCAGGAGTGTAGCAGGCATGCAGGGAGTTTAGCATTCATGCAGGAGTGTAGCATCATGCAGGAGTTAGCAGGCATGCAGGGAGTTTAGCAGGCATGCAGGGAGTGTAGCATTCATGCAGGAGTTTAGCATTCATGCAGGAGAGATTCAGCAGGAACATGCAGGGAGTTTAGCAGGCATGCAGGAGTGTAGCAGACATGCAGGAGTTTAGCAGGCATGCAGGGAGTGTAGCAGACATGCGGAGTGAGCTATTAGCAGGCATGCAGGAGTTTAGCAGGCATGCAGGGAGTGTAGCAGACATGCAGGGAGTGTAGCAGACATGCAGGGAGTGTAGCATTCATGCAGGGAGTTTAGCAGGCATGCAGGGAGTTTAGCAGGCATGCAGGGAGTGTAGCAGACATGCAGGGAGTGTAGCATTCATGCAGGGAGTTTAGCAGGCATGCAGGGAGTGTAACGAGCACCCCCAAAATCGTACAATTATGTAAGTATAATATTGTAAGTGCTTTTGTAAGTGTATTTTTGGGGGTCTGAAATGGACTAACCTACTTGTCATTATTTCTTAAGGGAGTAAATTCGTTCGGTAATGGCACTTGAGCAGGCTTCTGGAATGAATTTTGCTCATTACTCGGGGTCCACTGTATTTCTTTTCTTATGCCAAATCTAGGGCAAAAACCACATCCAGTATGTATTGGACCCCTGCTTAAACGAGATGGGACTTACACCGATGACAGCAAAGAAATGAGTGAGATACTGAAATCCCAATATGACTCGGTGTTTAGTGAGCCGTTAATCAGACTTAAGAGTCAACAATCTAAATGAATTTTTTATGACCGAGACTCAAAATTTGGTTAATTCAAAAATTTCTGATGTAATCCCAACACCATAGGACATTGAAAAAGCAAGAAATGACATGCCCATGCACTCTGACTCATGGAACTCAATGTTCATCAAAAACTTCAAGAAACCTCTTTCAAGTCGGTACCTGATCAGCCGGGCTGTGGTTCGTACGTTGGACTGCGTGCGGCCAGCAGTAACAGCCTGGTTGATCAGGCTCTGGTCCAACAAGAGGCCTGGTCACGGACCGGGCCGCGGGGGCGTTGACCCCTGGAATTCTCTCCAGGTAGACTCCAGGTAGACATGTGCCTTCAGCAGACATAGCCGTACTCCACAAAGGTGGCAGTAAAGCAATTACAAAGAATTACAGACTGATGGCACTAACGTCCCATACCAAAAAATCATGAAAGGGTTCAAGCAAGATCGCCAACTACGTACTTGGTTTACCAAAAACCCGCAACCCAGGGCAAGATGGGTTTAGAGAAGGTTTCTCCTGCCTCCCACAACTACTGGACCACTATAACATAGTCTTGATACACTGGAGGACAATTAAAATGCAGATGTAGTATACACAGACTTTGTGAAAGCTTCAACAAATGCGATCATGGTGGAATAGCACACAATGTGTGATAAAAGAATAGTATCGGGTAAAGTTGGTAGATTGATCTGAAACTTCCTAACACAAAGAATAATAAACAAGTAAAGTCAGAGGTAGCTAAAGTTAAAAGCTCTGTTCCACAAGGCAGTACTAGCTCTCATCTTGTTCCTCATCCTTATACTAGGGATATAGAGATGGAAGCCACACACCGTGTTTTCCCCTTGCTGATGATACCAGAATTTGCATGGCAGTGTCCTCCATTGAAGACACTGCAAGTCTCAACAGACACTAACCAAGTCTTTAAATGGGCCTCAGAAAACAATATGAAGTACAATGAAGACAAATTTCAATTACTCCACTATGGAAAACTCTATGAAATTAAAACTATGGGGAGTATAAACAAATTCCAACCACACAATAGAAAGAAAACTAAGGGAAGGACATGGGAGTAATAATGTCAGAGAATTTCACTTTCAAAGCTCACAACAATGTCTCTACCACATCTGTTAGAAAATGATAGAGAACGTTAAAAAACTGGGGATGCCAAGCCCATGATGATTCTCTTAAAGTCACTTGTTCTCTCTAGGGGGATATTGTTGCACATTAACCCGCCCCTTTCAAGGCAGGGGGATATTACAGACCTGGAGAATATGGGGCCCCCTTTCATTGCATTTATAAGTAAAATAAAGCACCTAAATCCTGGGAAGGGTTGAAGCCCCCTCAGTTTGTATTCCATGGAACACAGGTGATAAAGATGCATGATACACTTGGAAAATCCTAGCGAGATTAGTACCAAACCTACACAAAAAAACCCACTCCCTTGAAAGAAAAAGACTCGGCAGGATGCAACATTCCCCCAATGAAAAGCAGGGGCGCCACAAGTCACCGAGAAACACAATAAGTGTCAGGGGCCCAAGACTGTTCAACTGCCTCCCAACATACATAAGGGATATTACCAATAAGGCCCCTGACTGTCTTTAAGAAGGCACTGGACAGGCACCTAAAGTCAGTACCTGAACAGCCACGCTGTGGTTGCTATGTTGGACTACGGGGACCAGCAGTAACAACCTGGTTGATCAGTCCCTGATCCACCCCTGAGGAGTGGTTATGGACCGAGCCGTGGGGTCAAGGAACCCAATGGTAAGTCAGCCCAATGCTATGTCAAGGAATACAATGGTAACATGTTAAGGAATAAAATGAACATAAGAACATAAGAAAGGAGGAACACTGCAGCAGGCCTGTTGGCCCATACTAGGCAGGTTCTAAAATTCCATCCCAATTTAAAAGAATATTTTAACCCAATCTTCAATGCTACCCCAAAAAAAAGCTTTGATAATTCTATTTACTCATGTGCAATTCCCACTCAAACCAACCCCTCCTCACCTGAATTTATCCAACCTAAATTTTAAACTACCTAACGTCCTTGCTTCAAAAACCCTACTAGGCAGACTGTTATAACTATAACCATGAACTGGTTATAACTCAATGCATTAAGTTATCATAGGCAATTTAAAATAAATTACTATGATAAATGTAATTAGCTCAACTTGTATAATTGTTATGTGTAACTGTGCCTAAATAAACTTACTTAAGGACCCCAATGGAAATAAAGTAAGGATCCCTGGAATAAGTCACTCTGTCTGACTTATTTGGGTTATCCCAGGTTCTCTACACATATGCTGCTATGTATGATAATTTTATAAATGTATTTGTGTATACCTTTTAATAAACTTACTTACTTTCTTATGGACCTTTTGAAATATATAAATCACAACCCTCAAAATATTGAAGTTACTCATTACTATTCCAGGTGATTTTTCAGTTTTTCTTAATGTGATTATTAAAGATAATGGGTTTCTTGGGGTAACTAAAATTGTATCGAGGGGTGTGCACTCTGCATTTACGGTTGTAAGGGGGCTCATAGCTCATGGCCCCGACTCTTCGTTGGTATGAAAGGGAAAGTAGGCAGACAGGCAGGTAGGTGGGTAGGATGGCAGGTGGGTAGGGGGTGGCAGGGGGAGGATGGCAGGCAGGGGGGGCAGGCAGGTAGGATGGGAGGCAGGCAGGAAGGCAAACAGGCGGGCAGTGTGTTTGCTGGCATTATTCTATATGATAGTTACACAGTGGGAATAAAGCTAGTTGTGTTTCCCTGTCATATTCCATCACACAGGATGGGCACAGTGTTGAACAACCCCCCTTATTCATGGGTCACCCACGTCCCCTCAACCCCCATCGTGGGTCTTAATTTCGAGATGGGCGCCCCCAGGTTCCCCATCACCAAAGGCACAGTTATCAATTTCATGGCGGGGAGCACTAAACTATTAAGGGATCACCCCGGCGTCCGTGGGGAAAGGGGAGGGCGGCCTTTGATCCAGTGGAGGATTGAATCATTTTTCTAGGATCAAGATCCTTTCACCCCGGATCAAAGCAGGGAGAAGACACGTTCGTGAACCTTACGAACCCCTAGCAACTATATCTTTATTTACTACAGACATGTACATGGTATACAAACCATAGCTGACATCAGTGACATACTACTTTTGAAAGTCCCTTGTTATGCAGAGCATTTCGGGCAGATTAGGTCAGTGTCCCAGGATGACTCACACCCGTCGACTAAGCCGGGACCCATTTCCGATGGGGAACACAGACAACAGGGTAAAGAAAAAACGCCCAATGTTTTTGCCCTGGCTGGGAATCGGGAAACCCCGGCCCTCGCCGTGTGAAGCGAGAGCTTTAAAACCCCCAGACCACCAGAGCCTATGGGTTTAAGGTCGATTTTATAGATAAATTTTTGAACATATTTTGGGCGCCGGGAGCTGTGCCCCGGGACCCCTGAAACCACAAATAGGCCGGTACATTTTAACGCATCTGACAGTTCATTAACATTGCAGTGTTACTAATGCTGAGTGGGCTTCATTAATGCCTCTCTCCTTATTTCTTTATGTACAGTAGGCCTACTGTAATGATTTCATGACCTTGTTTCAGCCACTAATGTACAGTAGGCATACTGAAGTTCAGTCCTCATAACACCGTTCCAGTCACTAATGTACAGTGGGCCCTTTTTGGAGTAGCCCTTATAACCCTGTTCCAGTCACTAATGTACATGGGTTTCAATGAAGTACAGTCCTAACACCGTTCCACTCACTATGGTCCAGTAGGCCTACGGGAAGTAGTCCTTATAACCCTGTTCCAGTCACTAATGTACAGTAGGCCACTGAAGTACACTGCCCCCATAACCCCGTTCCAGTCCCCAATGTACAGTAGGCCTATTAATGCTTCACTTCCTTGTAACCCCTACGGGGAGGCTTTTTTTCACCTTGGGCCTAATGCGCAGTAATTAACTTTCTAAAACAGAGGTGGTTTTGGGACGCGACGCGGCGACAGCAGTTGACCGTGAAACACACACACACACACACACACACACACACACACGCCCCTAGTAGCGGTCAGTGAAGAGGCGGGGCCAGGAGGTAAGTCTCGACCCCTGCAACCACAATTAGATGAGTACAATGAGTACACACAAAAGAAACAAGGGTCACAATTAGTTGAAAATTCAGATGAGTCAGAGATGTTAGGAAGATTTCTTTAGTCATAGAGTTGTCACGAAGTGGAATAGTCTGCGTGACGTAGTGAGGCAGGAACCATCATAGAAGAAAAGGTATGATAAAGCAGGAGCAGGGGGGAGGACCTAGTAGCGACCAGTGAAAAGGCGGGGCCAGGAGCTATGCATCGCCCCTACAACCACATATAGGCAGTACACACAAAAACTTTCATCGCCGTTAATTTTCAAATAAAAAACTTTTTGTCCTAAAAAAGAGAGAGAGAGAGAGAGAGAGAGAGAGAGAGCACAGCAGCGGCAACCAAACGAGGAGATATAACTTTAAAGTAATTAAAACAGGTTAAAATTTAACCGCTCAAGGCGACAAACGAGCGAGCTCTCTGGTTGGCAAATTCTCTCATCAGCGTAGTTAGGTCATTACCAGCCACTCCCCCGTTATTTAAATTTGGGCATTATCTTCAGGATTCCCTTTTAAAATTTCTATTATAACCCCATATATAACTATTAATCAAGGGCACATATTATAATTATATATATATATATATATATATATATATATATATATATATATATATATATATATATATATATATATATATATTTATTGGCGAGTGCAGTAATCACGAACAAGCGATAAAAGATGCAAAAATTTCCGTGGAGATTGAATGATAGCTCTAGGCCTTTCTCTATCAACACATCAGGAGCTTGCATAGCAGAAATGAATAGGAACCAAAAATCTGGGCCCGGATTTCTACTTAACATTGCAAGTTACTGATGATGTGTTGATAGAAAGACACTTTGTGGCACTGGGGGTTTCCCGAGTGCCAGTATCAACACCTGGCACTCACTTGATCCTCTCTCATCCTCTTAGATCCTCTAATTGCACTGATGGTGTCCCAAAACTGCTAATTGAATACTCTTGTAAAAATGTTACTTTGTGTGTGTGTGTGTGTGGGGTATCACCTGGGGGGTTTGGGTTTCAGGTCGATTCATAGCTCCTGGCCCCGCCTTCACTGGCCTCACGGGTCACTCTCCCCGCGCCATGAGCTTTATCATACCTTCTAAAGCTATGTATGGAATCTGCCTACTACATCGCTTCCCAAACTATTCCACTTCCGACAACTCTGGGAAAAAATACTTCCTAACATCCCTGTGATTCATCTGAGTCCAACTTCCAACTGTGTCCCCCTTTTTTCTGTGTCCCATCTCTGGAACATTCTGTCTCTTCCAATTTTTCAATTCCTCTCAGTATTTTATATGTCGTTATCATGTCCCCCCCATCTCTCCTGTCCTCCAGTGTCTAGGGCGATTTCCCTAACCTCTCCTCGTAGGACATACCCCTAGTCGGACTAGTCTGTTGCAAACCTTGCACTTTCTAGCTTCTTTACGTGCTTGGCTAGATGTGGGTTGCAAAAATTGCTTTCATCTCCGTTTTGGGCCCAACGTACACAGTATACAGGGTCCCGAACGACTTTATTAGATTGAATGCTTTTTAGGTTGCAGCGTTGCGCAAACAAAAATTATTTGTTGATGCCGCTAGAGATGTGGGCCCCTTGTATAAATTTCCCAAGATCTTTTTCCTTGATTGA
>WNWK01002899.1:0-189229 GCA_009830355.1 Cherax destructor | reverse complement strand
GTACAGTTCGTCGTGACGTTCCCAGTAGTCGACTCACATTCGTCTGGAAGCACAGAAAAGGAGTTCGAAGTTTCCACAGCAGTCTCTTTCTTCTTCGTCGTTACTCCCTTCCATTCGTCTTCTTGATCTTCAACTTCGTCCCATGCTGTCCGGCCACTGCCCAGGTTACCTTCTTGACCTGAGGACTCACAACAGGAGGACTACTACGAATCCTCTTGTTTTCCCCCGTCAATCCCGTATCTCAAGCTTCGCTACCTCAATTCCCCCTTAGCTGCTGGTAAAGTTGTCAATAGGGGGCATCTTGATTCAGTCCACAGGGAGTACACTAGACACGTCTTCACTGAGCTAAGAACAGGTCACCACTGAGCTAAGAACAGGTCACCACTGGCTAAGAACAGGTCACCACTCAAGCCTAAAGACAGATCTACAAAGGGGAAGTCGTAGTTACTAACGGGTGATTCAAGGTTTCTAGGTCTGTAGTCAATTATAGTAACAAGATTCGTCCACATCAGCTCCGGACCTCCCAAATAATAATAATATTATATATATTAGGCAGAGCATTCTCTTTCCCAGACTATACAGTAAGCTGCTGGATCATTTTCTCTCAGATTATACAGTAAGCTGCAGGAGTATTCTCTCCCAGACTATACAGTAGCTGCTGGAGTATTCTCTCCCAGGCTATATATAAGCTGCTAGAGAGTTCTCTCCCAGACTATACAGTAACCTGCTGGCTCTTTCCACCAACCTGACAGTTGCAGCTGGGAGTACCGTTACGAAACATAGCGATGGAGTCCACCTAGAGATTGGGACTCACGGAAATAACTGGGCTTCCACCCTCCATGCTGAACTGTTACCTGTACTCGTTGTACGAAAGTGTTCAAGCGTGCAACCTTAATTTGTAAGTGAATATCATCCTAAGGTTAATGGGGTTTAAAGCCTATCGACTACACTAGGGTCATGAAGGCTGCACGGTAACCTTTATACCACTTTGACAGGAATACTTTTATCTCTAAAATAGAAATTAAAGTAAACTCTCAGCATATATACGCTGAAAGAAATACACCCCTCAGTTGTGTGTGGGGCATGGTTGTAGCATTATTGCGTCCATGACCAGGCACAGCTTTAGTAAAGTTATATTATTATTATTATTATTATTATTATTATTATTATTATTATTATTATTATTTAGTTTACACCTGGAAAATTGCACGGGATTTGTCCCAAACCTGCACACAGAAATCACTCCCTTCGAAAGCAAGAGGCTCGGCAGACAGTGTGAAATACCCACACTCAAAAGCAAGTTGCCGCGAATACAATTAAAAGATAATGCAATAAGTGTAAGAGGACCAAGACTTTCAAACTCTAACATAATGAAAAAGAGGAATTACCAACCTGGCTGTCTTCAGGAAGGAACTTTATAAGATCCTTGACTTTCAGGGAGTTTCGAGGGTCAACAACCTCCGCTGCTTAGCTTACTTCCAGACCATGTCTCCTAGTGAATGGCCCGATCTACCAGGCTGTTAGACTACTGCCACCTGCACTAAGTCCAGCATACGCACCATAGCCCTGCTAATCAAGAACTGACTTGAAGAAATTATTGTTCCCTTTTGAAGACAGCTAGGACTCTTTTGGTAATTCCACTTATGTATGAAGGGAGTGTTAAAAAGTCTTGGTTCTCTTAATTTTGTTTAGCCCTTAAACTCGGAGTATTCATGGCACCTCTTCTTCTCTTTAGGGGTATTTTTTCACCGTCTTTAGAACTTCTCGCTGTCGTAGGAAGTGATTTCAGTGTTTGGGTTTGGGACTAATCCTGATGTGGGATGGGTTCGAGGATATAAATGGAGAAAAATGGAATAATAAACGATTGCTCCGCTTGGGTTTATTTATTGAGAAGAAAATGGTGTGAAGTCTGCCAGCGTATCCTGCCTCACTGATGCCTGCATCGTAACTGCCCCATGCCCACGGACGGTGCCAGGATACGAACTCGTGCAGGTCAGCGTCGTTGACTTATAGTGACTCAGATTAAGCCTTTACATTCCTGTTACGTGACACTAGGTAATGACATCATACCTAACATACTGATATGGCATACCACTGACAAAGCCTCCAGAGTTTTCTAGGTATAAATTATGATGCATCCTTCTCGTCTACATGTCAAGGAGTGCAGCTCGAGAGACTTCAAACATTCATAGTAATTTAGGTGTTTCACTGAATTTATTCGGGGAGTGAAGATTGTCTACAGATTCTGCAGGTGTGCGATATCGCCTGTCTTGTTGTATACTAGAGAACAAGTGACTTGAAAAGTATCAACATCAGCTTGTCATCTCTTGTTTTAAAGGTTGTTATCCAGCTTATCATTTTCCTTGCAGTTGTGATAATGACACTGTTGTGATCCTGTAATATTATTACTCCTAAAGGCCGACATGTTCGTCTTTCACTATTGAATGCTTAATTTTATACTTTGTTCCAGTTTCTATATTCCTCAGTTTTTCCATATCTGACTGAAATTTTTCATTGAACACCATAGTCTTGTCAGTGACCCACTGGAAGACTCGGTATGTATAAGCCTGGACAGTCACTGTATCCTTAATGCATGCCACTCTCCTACAAATTCTAGTTATCATTTGTAAAGTATAATACGGTGCTATGAAATATGTCTCTGTGTTAGATATGAGAAGAATCTTAGACTAAATGGTTATAACTGTGACCATAGTTTTTAAAGGGGTGGACCGGTAAGCCAGCGGAAGGCCTCGGTCAGATGACCAAAAGCTCCAACGGCGGGTCATCATCTGACTAAGACCCGCGTCAGGAAACACTTGTCCTCTTTCGTGACGAATCTTACCTAACCTAACCAGTTAGATATGGGAATGAGAAAGAGAACGGGAACAGAGTTTTTCACTATGGCAGCCTCTGATAAAACTTTGTTCTCTTTGTATTCTGTCCATTAGAAAGTTAAAAATCCATCTGCCCCACTTTTACATTAATTAATTTGCATGCATTTTGTACGCCATTACACCATTATCGCACTTCAAGGCTTTTACACACACATCTGCATTTTGTCAGTCAGTGCATCTTTGTGGAGTGAGGCTATATCTGTTGTTTTTAATAACTCTTGTCCAGACTCCATTTCTATAGAAATAGTCTGAACCAGGCTGCAGAGACGTTCACCCCTGAAACTATATCTAGGTAAACGTAAGGTAATTCATGTATTATTATTATTATTATTATTATTGGAGAGAACCCCCTCAAGGAGGTTCCTCGACGCTGGCTAGGGGCTCTTGATCCGAAAAATTGAACCTGACCTCCCCTTCCTTGGGGCGAACCTGACTGCCTGCTCCCCCAGATGCTGTATAATTCGCCACTCAAAGTAGAAACGACACTAGCAAAACATGTGTTTATTTTGGCAAAGCTTCACTCATAGCTGAACTCGTCAAGTCTACCAAGCAATGGAGATAAATGGTATAAAATACCGACACGATAGAAAAAAATAGACACAAATGCGGTATAATGTGATCCTTTGTTGACTACGTCTGGCCCACACATTGGGCTTTATCAAGTCACAACAGATCTACCTTGGTCAAGTATATTTAGTGTGGAGAATCAGGTGGAGAATGTTGGGTGGGTTGTATGAGAGACGGACCTTCAGGACCGTCTCTAATACAACCTTTACCCAGGTAGATCTGTTTGTAACTTAATAAAGCCCACTGTGTGGGCGAAACGTAGTCAATAAAGGATTGCATTGTACTACATTTGTGTCTTATTTTTCTATCTACCAATTTATCTTACCCATTGGCTGATGTATTTTATTTTATTTTGCCCTTTCAGATTAATTCACAACTAACTGTGTCATTTTAAAGCGTGAATTAAAATGCAGGTCAGTCCCTTTTCTTTTCTGATGAGCGATTTAATTAAAGTGTCTGCTCCAAAAATAGCAGTCAGGAATTATAGAGAAATAAATGGATGTGTTTCTGTGGCTGCTCGCTCCCTAAGGTGTGTGTGTGTGTGTGTGTGTGTGTGTGAACTCACCTAATTGTGGTTGCAGAGGTCGATTCATAGCTCCTGGCCCCTCCTCTTCACTGGTCGCCACTAGGTTCTCTCCCTGCTCCATGAGCTTTAATGAAACCTCGTCTTAAAACTATGTATGGTTCCTGCCTCCGCTACATCACTTTCCAGATCATTCCACTTACTGACGACTCTGTGACTGAAGAAATACTTCCTAACATCCCTTTGACTTATCTGAGTCTTCAGCTTCCAATTGTGACCCCTTATTGCTGTGTCCCATCTCTGAAACATCCTGTCCCTATCCACCTTGTCGATTCCTCTCAGTATTTTATATGTCGTTATCATGTTCCTCCTATCTCTTCTGTCTTCCAGAGTCGTCAGGTCGATTTCCCTTAACCTCTCCTCGTAGAACATACCCCTTAGCTCCGGGACTAGTCTTGTTGCAAACCTTTGCAATTTCCCTAATTTCTTGACGTGCTTGACCAGGTGTGGGTTCCAAACTGGTGCTGCATACTCCAATATAGGCCTGAGGTACACGGTGTACAGTGTCTTGAACGATTCCTTACTGAGGTGTCGGAACGCTATTCTTGGGTTTTCTAATCGCCCATAAGCTGCAGCAGTTATTTGGTTGATGTGTGCCTCAGTAGATGTGCTTGGTATTATGCTCATCCCAAGGTCCTTTTCCTTGAGTGAGGTGTGCAGTCTTTCGCCCCCTAGACTGTATTCTGTCAGCGGTTTTCTTTGCCCTTCCCCGATCTTCATGACTTTGCACTTGGTGGGGTTAAACTCTAGGAGCCAGTTTCTGGACAAGGCTTGCAGCCTGTCCAGATCCCTTTGTAGTCCTGCCTGATTCTCATCCGGTTGAATTTTCTTCATTAACTTCACATCGTCTGCAAACAGGGAAACTTCTGAATCTATCCCTTCCATCATGTCATTCACATATACCAGAAACAGCACCGGTCCTAGGACTGACCCCTGTGGAACCCTGCTCGTCACAGGCGCCAACTCTAAACACCTCGTCACGTACCATGACTCGTTGCCGTCCTGTCAAGTATTCTCCAGTCCATTGCAGTGCCTTTCCTGTTATACCTGCCTAATCTTCTAGCTTTTGCACTAAAGTCTTTTGAGGAAATGTTTCGAAAGCCTTCTTACAGTCCAAAAAAATGCAATCTCTCTCTCTCTCTCTCTCTCTCTCTCTCTCTCTCTCTCTCTCTCTCTCTCTCTCTCTCTCTCTCTCTCTCTCTCTCTCGTTTTACTTCCGTCACCATGTCGTAAAACTCCAGTAGGTTTGTGACACAGTGTGTGTGCGCGCGCGCGCCTCAGCAACCCAACCTCGCAGGTTGTACCTGGAGGAGTCTGCATGGAGGTTGTTCTGGGGGTCAACGCCCCCGCGGCCAGTAGGCCTTCAGAAGTGCTCCTTATGTTCTTGTGATAAGTTTAAATTATGTTGGATAACTCGTGGTTACTTTAGAGTGGCCAAACTTCCCAACTGGATAACTTACCGACATCGATGAGTCTGAAAGACATGGTTTTGGGACTCACCTTTGTAGTTGTAGGGGTAGTCACAACTCTTGTTAGCCACCCAGGATAACCTAAGTCAGTGCGTTATCGAATAGCTTAGGCCAATATGTGACCTTGACCTTCATAGCATGGGCCAGTAGGCCTGCGTCAGTTCTTCTTATGTTCTTATATGA
Source organism: Cherax destructor (assembly GCA_009830355.1). NCBI lineage: Eukaryota > Metazoa > Arthropoda > Malacostraca > Decapoda > Parastacidae > Cherax > Cherax destructor. Next base: position 183,533 of record WNWK01002899.1, on the reverse strand, counting down.
AAAATTAAACAGTCAATGAAAGCTCACGAGGTGGGACCCGGTAGATGAAGCTCAACTCTACAAGCACATATACTATATGAATACACACTCCATTTCAGGATTTATACGGTACAAGCAGGTCGTAGCCCTAAACTCAACAACAACAACAACAACCTGTCTCTAGAAATCACATACCGGGTGGGGCTTGAATCCATGGCAATCATGTTACTACAATTTCGTGACACCTATCTCCAGATGTTCCCATTTCACCCTCTTCTACTTCTGGGGATGTGCTTGTAGCCTCCTCACCCCCCATGCACCGGATGCTGGCTTGCCTGGTGATGGGGCCGTGTGCTTGTGACCACCACTGTCCTCGTTGTTGATATAGTCCACATGTAAACAGCCCCTCACATGTTGCCTCTGCCTATCTCAGTGTGATCATGTCCCCGCTGCACTTCCTGGGACCTTCCTCCCACAATACTTGTGGCTCGGTTGTATTATTCTATTGCTTAAATATTCACTCCATACAACCGGAGCTCAATACTAAATACCTATCAAGGCTCAGGCACTGAAAATCTAAAAAAAAATTCCACTTCTTCAACTGTCTCCATTAAATTAGCCGCATTTGTATTAGTTGAAGATGAAGAATCGTCAGTCTTCAAGACTACTGTCCTCTTCACCAACTCCAAGGAGGATGAGGGACTGATTACCTCATCTTTTATATTCGTTCTACTGTCTTCAAGTTTTGTCCTAGAATCTGTATTGATAAAGCCACTGGATGGCGAAATGTCTGCAATAAAGATACCCAGATGTTGCACGTGTCTAATTCTTCATCTTGTCGGTATTATATACCATTTTTGTACAGAACTTGACTTGTTGTCAGGGCTAACACAGTGCTTTACAAGAAGTACATGCAGTACCTAAAGTTACTACACGATCAGCCAGGCTGTGGTTCGTACGTTGGACTACATGCGACCAGCAGTAACAGCCTGGTTGATCAGGCCCTGACCCACCGGGAGGCCTGGTCAAGGACTGGGCCGCGGAGGCGTTGATTCCCGGAACACCCTCCAGGAAGGTAGTATAACGCAGTTTCTTCTCAAGGTTGATGGATTGATCACATCATCTTTACATCTCTACTGCTTCTGCTGTCTCCCAATTCGCAACTCTCTTTTTTTCGACTGAAGAAGCCTACTGCATAGGCGAAACGTTTCGGAATATAGAAATCTTAATGTTACATATGTATCTTACTTATCTTCTTATAGGTGTAGAGCTGTATAACCCATACCGCTTTAGCTCTCTCTGTGCGAGTATAATCTCAATATTCTTGTCAGGGAAGTTGTATGTTTGCGAGAAGTATAATAGAATGTTATCCTGTCTCATTCTTTATTAAACATCTGTTTTGTGGAGTATATACCAGCTGTGTCGTCCCTGACATTCTTGTCGTGTCGTCCCTCAAGAGGAGTGTGTGTCGTCCCTGACATTCTTGATGTGTCGTCCCTCAAGAGGAGTGTGTGTCGTCCCTGACATTCTTGACGTGTCGTCCCTCAAGATGTATATACTCTGTCTTCTGAACAGTTGTTGCCGTTTTTTCCCATTGGCTATGCGGAAATGCATGACAGTTTTTGCCTTTTGTTGTGTCGTATTCAATTAAAAAAACGGAAGGGAAGACACTATGCCCAGCCCTTCTAGGGCAGGGTAGGTGCCTGAGTCAGAGCTTGCTACCGCCTGCAGCTCACAAGACTGTCATTCCCATTAGCCCCCCTGGGGCGGGGAAGATGGCAGACCAGAGAGGCCTAGCTTCTCCCTACGAGCCCCGTGAGGGCGGGGAATGGGGCTAGGCCTGGGGACAGTTGGTCCCAACGATGAGGAGGTCCTTGTACCTCCTCTCATGGCAGACATTAGTCTGAGATACTCCCGAGAAAGGGAGCCAAGGCCGGGCCACCACTTGGAACAGGCCCGGGCCACCACTTGGAACAGGCCCGGGCCGGGAGTGTACCGGTGAATCAAGAAGAAGAATAAAAAAAATGTACACCCATCATCTATAATAATGGTGTAAGAGACAGTAGTTTATCATTACATTTCTACCGTAATATGTACAATTATTTAGTATTAAGTAAATAAGTAAGTTTATTTAGGTACAGGTACACATAAATCCAGTTACACAAATTATCATACATAGTTACATATATGTAAATTACTAAGGATAACCCCAAGTAAGACACAATGACCTAGTTCCATTGGGGTCATTGTAATATCTTAAATAGCTAACTTATTTGTATCAAAATCAACATAGATCAGCTCATACCCATGCTGAGGGTATGAGGAAACGTTTCGCCACTAGTGGCATCCAATGGTGAAACGTTTCCTATGATAATTGTCCCAAACTGTTCATAAATGTCGTTTTTTCCACATCTTGTCGGTAGTATCACCAGAGTATTTTTTCAATTACAACAGTAGTACACAATGGGTCCAGGAGCTATGTCTTATTGTCACAGCAACAAGAAGTTATACACAACCCGCACGTCACTCTGACTTTTTTGAGTTACCTGGAATTACCTGGAGAGAATTCCAGGGGTCAACGCCCCCGCGGCCCGGTCTGTGACCAGGTCTCATGTTGGACCAGAGCCTGATCAACCAGGCTGTTACTGCTGGCCGCACGCAGTCCAACGTACGAACCACAGCCTGGCTGGTCAGGTACCGACTTGAGGTGCCTGTCCAGTGCCTGCTTGAAGACAGCCAGGGGTTTGTTGGTAATCCCCCTTATGTATGCTGGGAGGCAGTTGAACAATCTTGGGCCCCTGACACTTATTGTGTTGTCCCTCAACGTGCTAGTGGCACCCCTGCTTTTCATTGGGGGGATGTTACATCGTCTGCCGAGTCTTTTGCTTTCGTAGGGAGTGATTTTCGTGTGTAAGTTTGGTACTAATCCCTCGAGAATTTTCCACGTGTATATAACAATGTATCTCTCCCGCCTGCGTTCTAGGGAGTACAGGTTTAGGAACTTCAAGCGTTCCCAGTAATTGAGGTGGTTTATCGCACTTATGCGTGCGGTGAAGGTTCTCTGCACATTTTCAAGGTCAGCAATTTCACCTGCCTTGAAAGGTGCAGTTAGTGTGCAGCAATATTCCAGCCTAGATAGAACAAGCGATTTGTAAAGTGTCAACATGGGCTTTGCATCCCTGGTTTTGAAGGTTCTCATTATCCATCCTGTCATTTTTCTAGCAGATGCGATTGCTACGGTGTTATGGTCCTTGAAGGTGAGATCTTCTGACATGATCACTCCCAGGTCTTTGACATTAGTTTTTCGCTCTATTGTATGGTTGGAATTAGTTTTGTACTCCGATGAGATTTTAATTTCCTCACGTTTTCCGTATCTGAGTAATTGAAATTTCTCATCATTGAACTTCATATTGTTTTATGCAGCCCATTTAAAGATTTGGTTTATGTCTGCTTGGAGTCTTGCAGTCTTGCAGTTATCTTAGATTCTCTACACATATGTTGCTATGTATGATAATCTATGTAACTGTATTTGTGTATACCTGAATAAACTTATTTACTTACTTAGGAGAGAAAGCTTATGGCGATGTTTCGGTACGACTTGAAACATTAATAAGTCACAAGCAGAGGGTCACTTGTTAATGGTCCAGAAGAAATACACCTCACAGTGTATATACACCGAGAGGTGTATATACACTGAGAGGTGTATATACACTGAGAGGTGTATATACACTGAGAGGTGTATATACACTGAGAGGTGTATGTCTCTCGGTGTATATACACTGAGACGTTACTTTAATCCTTAAAATAGGGGTTCAAGTATTCTTGACTATTGGTGAAAGGTGACATGCAGCCTTAATGACCCTCGTGGAATCGATAGCTTATATAAACTTTAGTCAATCTTGGCGGTATTTACAGTACCTTGACACGATCTTACAGTTCCTTGACACCATCTTAAAGTTCCTTGACACCATCTTAAAGTTCCTTGACACCATCTTAAAGTTCCTTGACACGACCTTAAAGTTCCTTGACATCATCTTTAAGGTTCTTGACATGATCTTAAAGGTCCTTGACCACTCACGGTACGTCAACCTCACTGACACAACTGAACTCACTGACACATCAACTTCACTCACTGACGTGTACATTCCCCATGATATTGCCAGTATTAATACCAACAATTACACCAGTAATTGCCCCAATAATTACACCAATAATTGCCCCAGTAATTGCAATACACCAGCAGATTGGAGCACTTTATCAACGTCTGTGTATTACAACAAACATATAATAAACTGGAAGAGCACATTACCAGATGTCGAGGAGGATGAGAACCAGAGAAGAAGAGTCCTTGAGTTTGCATTCATTAACATCTTGAGGCACAACAGTGGCATTTACAGCTAAACCTTCTTATTAGAAAGCTTCAAGGATGTTTGAAAGTGACGTGACGCACTGTTCAGGTGATCATCTCACCGCTCTCAGTAATATGTGTTCGAAAATAGTATGGTGGTTCCGACGAGATGGTCTACCTGACACACGAAATCGTAATGACACGATTGCAAACAAACGATCTGGAGTTTTATGACTGATCGCGGGTTCTATCCCCACCCGTGGTATGGTTTGTGGTCTACCTACCTAGAGTCTTCCTGGAGGGTATTCCGGGGATCAACGCCCCCGCGGCTCAGTCCACGATCAGGCCTCCCGGTGGACCAGGGCCTGATCAACCAGGCTGTTACTGCTGACCGCACGTAGTCCGACGTACGAACCACAGCCCTGCTGATCCGGCACCGACTTTAAGTATCTGTCTAGTTCCCTCTTGAAGGCAGCCAGGGGCCTATTGGTAATTCCCTTTATGCATGGTGGGAGGCTGTTGAACAGTCTTGGGCCCCGGACACTTATGGTGTTTTCTCTTAGTGTACCAATGGCGCACACTTCGAGGACAGTTATGTACAGTTCAGGACATTTATTAGAGAAAGAAGTCACTCGTGGTGAAACCTTTCCTGTAATAAATGTGAATTGTGCATAAGTGTATTTTTCTACACTATGTTCACCCTCCCTGTTTATGAGCTGATAAACCTCACTATATGGATTATATACATCGGCATTTGTCTACCACAAATATAGACAAAGGTGCAGGAGAGTACTCCGGGACGAAGGCACAACGCCGTGTCTACACAACGCTATCATTTTTATTTACAGATCAGTTTTCCAAGTTAAGAGCTGCTATCCTACCTCAGCTCACTCTGTAGCCCAGCTCTATCTTAGTATACTACCCCCCTCCCTGGGATGCCACCCACAACAGTCTTCTAGCACCCAGCTCTATCTTAGTACATACTACCACCCCCCTCAGGATGCCACCCACGACAGTCCTGAAGCTAGCACCCAGCTCTATCTTAGTGTACTACCTTCCCCCTCAGTATGCCACCCACGACAGTCCTGAAGCTAGCACCCAGCTCTATCTTAGTGTACTACCACCCCCTCAGGATGCCACCCACGACAGTCCTGAAGCTAGCACCCAGCTCTATCTTAGTGTACTACCACCCCCTCAGGATGCCACCACGACAGTCCTGAAGCTAGCACCCAGCTCTATCTTAGTGTACTACCCCCCCTCAGGATGCCACCCACGACAGTCCTGAAGCTAGCACCCAGCTCTATCTTAGTTACTACCCCCCTCAGATGCCACCCACGACAGTCCTGAAGCTAGCACCCAGCTCTATCTTAGTGTACTACCGTCCCCTCAGGATGCCACCCACGACAGTCCTGAAGCTAGCACCCAGCTCTATCTTAGTTACTACCGTCCCCTCAGTATGCCACCCACGACAGTCCTGAAGCTAGCACCCAGCTCTATCTTGTGTACTACCTCCCCTCAGATGCCACCCACGACAGTCCTGAAGCTAGCACCCAGCTCTATCTTAGTGTACTACCTTCCCCCTCAGGATGCCACCCACGACAGTCCTGAAGCTAGCACCCAGCTCTATCTTAGTGTACTACCTCCCCAGGATGCCACCCACGACAGTCCTGAAGCTAGCACCCAGCTCTATCTTAGTGTACTACCGTCCCCCTCAGGATGCCACCCACGACAGTCCTGAAGCTAGCACCCAGCTCTATCTTAGTGTACTACCGTCCCCTCAGATGCCACCACGACAGTCCTGAAGCTAGCACCCAGCTCTATCTTAGTGTACTACCGTCCCCCTCAGATGCCACCCACGACAGTCCTGAAGCTAGACCCAGCCTATCTTAGTGTACTACCCCCCTCAGGATGCCACCCACGACAGTCCTGAAGCTAGCACCCAGCTCTATCTTAGTGTACTACCCCCCTCAGGATGCCACCCACGACAGTCCTGAAGCTAGCACCCAGCTCTATCTTAGTGTACTACCACCCCCTCAGTATGCCACCACGACAGTCCTGAAGCTAGCACCCAGCTCTATCTTAGTGTACTACCTTCCCCCTCAGTATGCCACCCACGACAGTCCTGAAGCTAGCACCCAGCTCTATCTTAGTGTACTACCTTCCCCCTCAGTATGCCACCCACGACAGTCCTGAAGCTAGCACCCAGCTCTATCTTAGTGTACTACCTTCCCCCTCAGTATGCCACCCACGACAGTCCTGAAGCTAGCACCCAGCTCTATCTTAGTGTACTACCTCCCCTCAGTATGCCACCCACGACAGTCCGAAGCTAGCACCCAGCTCTATCTTAGTGTACTACCTCCCCTCAGTATGCCACCACGACAGTCCGAAGCTAGCACCCAGCTCTATCTTAGTGTACTACCTTCCCTCAGTATGCCACCCACGACAGTCCTGAAGCTAGCACCAGCTCTATCTTAGTGTACTACCTTCCCCTCAGTATGCCACCACGACAGTCCTGAAGCTAGCACCCAGCTCTATCTTAGTGTACTACCTCCCTCAGTATGCCACCCACGACAGTCCTGAAGCTAGCACCCAGCTCTATCTTAGTGTACTACCTCCCCTCAGTATGCCACCCACGACAGTCCTGAAGCTAGCACCCAGCTCTATCTTAGTGTACTACCTCCCCTCAGATGCCACCACGACAGTCCTGAAGCTAGCACCCAGCTCTATCTTAGTGTACTACCCCCTCAGGATGCCACCACGACAGTCCTGAAGCTAGCACCCAGCTCTATCTTAGTGTACTACCCCCCTCAGGATGCCACCCACGACAGTCCTGAAGCTAGCACCCAGCTCTATCTTAGTGTACTACCTTCCCCAGGATGCCACCCACGACAGTCCTGAAGCTAGCACCCAGCTCTATCTTAGTGTACTACCTTCCCTAGTATGCCACCCACGACAGTCCTGAAGCTAGCACCCAGCTCTATCTAGTGTACTACCCCCTCAGTATGCCACCCACGACAGTCCTGAAGCTAGCACCCAGCTCTATCTTAGTGTACTACCCCCCTCAGTATGCCACCCACGACAGTCCTGAAGCTAGCACCCAGCTCATCTTAGTGTACTACCCCCCCTCATATGCCACCCACGACAGTCCTGAAGCTAGCACCCAGCTCTATCTTAGTGTACTACCGTCCCCTCATATGCCACCACGACAGTCCTGAAGCTAGCACCCAGCTCTATCTTAGTGTACTACGTCCCCTCATATGCCACCCACGACAGTCCTGAAGCTAGCACCCAGCTCTATCTTAGTGTACTACCGTCCCCCTCATAATGCCACCCACGACAGTCCTGAAGCTAGCACCCAGCTCTATCTTAGTGTACTACCGTCCCCCTCAGTATGCCACCCACGCAGTCCTTAAGCTAGCACCCAGCTCTATCTTAGTGTACTACCACCCTCAGTATGCCACCCACGACAGTCCTGAAGCTAGCACCCAGCTCTATCTTAGTGTACTACCGTCCCCCAGTATGCCACCCACGACAGTCCTGAAGCTAGCACCCAGCTCTATCTTAGTGTACTACCACCCCCCTCAGTATGCCACCCACGACAGTCCTGAAGCTAGCACCCAGCTCTATCTTAGTGTACTACCTTCCCTCAGTATGCCACCACGACAGTCCTGAAGCTAGCACCCAGCTCTATCTTAGTGTACTACCACCCCCAGTATGCCACCCACGACAGTCCTGAAGCTAGCACCCAGCTCTATCTTAGTGTACTACCACCCCCTCAGTATGCCACCCACGACAGTCCTTAAGCTAGCACCCAGCTCTATCTTAGTGTACTACCACCCTCAGTATGCCACCCACGACAGTCCTGAAGCTAGCACCAGCTCTATCTTAGTGTACTACCTTCCCCCTCAGTATGCCACCCACGACAGTCCTGAAGCTAGCACCCAGCTCTATCTTAGTGTACTACCACCCCCCTCAGTATGCCACCCACGACAGTCCTGAAGCTAGCACCCAGCTCTATCTTAGTGTACTACCGTCCCCCTCAGTATGCCACCCACGACAGTCCTGAAGCTAGCAGCCAGCTCTATCTTAGTGTACTACCGTCCCCCTCAGGATGCCACCCACGACAGTCCTGAAGCTAGCACCCAGCTCTATCTTAGTTTACTACCGTCCCCCTCAGTATGCCACCCACGACAGTCCTGAAGCTAGCACCCAGCTCTATCTTAGTGTACTACCACCCCCCTCAGTATGCCACCCACGACAGTCCTGAAGCTAGCACCCAGCTCTATCTTAGTGTACTACCTTCCCCCTCAGTATGCCACCCACGACAGTCCTGAAGCTAGCACCCAGCTCTATCTTAGTGTACTACCACCCCCCTCAGTATGCCACCCACGACAGTCCTGAAGCTAGCACCCAGCTCTATCTTAGTGTACTACCACCCCCCTCAGTATGCCACCCACGACAGTCCTGAAGCTAGCACCCAGCTCTATCTTAGTGTACTACCACCCCCCTCAGGATGCCACCCACGACAGTCTTCTAACACTCAGGTACCTACTTCCTGCTAGGTGAACACGGACATCAGGTGTAAGGAAACATGTACAACATATCCACCCGTGCCGGGAATCAAATCAGTGACCCTCTGTATTTGAGCTGAGTGCGCTGCCAACCGAGCCACGGGACATCCATTTACCGTTGAGTGCCCCGTAGCTCGGGTGGTAGCGCACTCAGCTCACACACTGAGTGTCCGTGGTTCGATCCCCGATACGGGTGGAAATAATGGACGTGTTTCCTTAAGACACCTGCTGTCCATATTCACCTAGCAGTAAGTAGGTACCTGGGTGTTAACCGACTGGTGCGGGTCGCATCCTGGGGACAAAATTGTCCGAAATTCTCTGTATAACCAGGGTCTTTCTATATAGTATGTCATTGATGTCAGCTATGGTCTGTATAAGTTGTATCACGTACTTGTAGAAATAAAGATTATTATTATTATTATTGAGCAGACACGCTGAATGTATTTGCTTGTAATTTTTTCTTTTTCTGCAACAATGAAAGCTCCTGATGATGTGTTGATTGCAACACGAAAAGGCCTAGAGCAATCATTCAACTCCCCCCGTGGTTGTTTTGCATTTCATGTCGCTTGTTCGCGATTATTGCATAACCAAAGCAGGATTTATACCTCATTACAAAAGTACCAGTACTAGTATTCATACTTCCAGAAGCGTTACGGTCAAAGAGTACTCACAATACGGTACCAACACTGGAATGTCCAAGGTCATGGACACTGGGAACAAAGAGTACTCACAATACGGTACCAACACTGGAATGTCCAAGGTCATGGACACTGGGAACAAAGAGTACTCACAATACGGTACCAACACTGGAATGTCCAAGGTCATCAAGGACACTGGGAACAAAGAGTACTCACAATACGGTACCAACACTGGGAATGTCCGATACGGTACACTGGACACTGGGGTCAAAGAGTACTCACAATACGGTACCACACTGGAATGTCCAAGGTCATGGACACTGGGAACAAAGAGTACTCACAATACGGTACCAACACTGGAATGTCCAAGGTCATGGACACTGGGAACAAAGAGTACTCACAATACGGTACCAACACTGGAATGTCCAAGGTCATGGACACTGGGGTCAAAGAGTACTCACAATACGGTACCAACACTGGAATGTCCAAGGTCATGGACACTGGGAACAAAGAGTACTCACAATACGGTATCAACACTGGAATGTCCAAGGTCATGGACACTGGGGTCAAAGAGTACTCACAATACGGTACCACACTGGAATGTCCAAGGTCATGGACACTGGGAACAAAGAGTACTCACAATACGGTACCAACACTGGAATGTCCAAGGTCATGGACACTGGGAACAAAGAGTACTCACAATACGGTACCAACACTGGAATGTCCAAGGTCATGGACATTGGGGTCAAAGATCTGGATAAGACACATGTGCAACAGTTAGGTATCTTTATTCTGAAACGTTTCGTGTACACAGTAGACTTCTTCAGTTGAGTACAGAAGAGGCAGCAGAAGTAGTAAAGATGTGAAGACGATGTCATCAGTCCATCACCCTTGAAGACTATGTTTGATGTGGTCAGTCCCTCAGGCCAGGCTGAGGGACTGACCACGTGTCAGGAAACACTTGTCCTGTTCTTGTGACTCAGGAAACACTTGTCCTGTTCTTGTGACTCAGGAAACACTTGTCCTGTTTCCTGATAAAACTTACATGACGTATTTCATGAATAAGACACACGCAACACTCTGGGTATATTGCCCAAGTGTTTCGTCTTCCCAGGAGGCTTCTTCAGTCGAATATAGGCGGAAAAAACCCTGTTGTACTGGAGAGACCTTTCTGGAATGATGTCCCAAGTGTTGTACACGTGTCTCAGTCATCAACTAGTTGTTATTATATATATCATCAATACTATGATAATAGGTACTTAAATAACCCTCGCATTGGAGAAAGAGACTTATGACGACGTTTCGGACTGACTTAGACTATTAACTAGACACACACTAACTTTAGTGTGTGACTAGTTAATGGTCTAAGTCGGACCGAAACGTCATCAGTTTCTTCCTGCTATGTGAAGGTTATATGTGCATTGTCGATAAATGGCTCAGAGAACCGACAAGTTGATAAATTAGACACATGTGCAACACATGGGTATGTGTATTGGACTGAGGAAGCCACTGCGGGGCGAAACGTTCCCACAATAAAGATACCCAAGTGCTGTACATGTGTCTAATTTATCTATTAGTGTATTTATCTATTTGTGACGTTTTGTTCTCCATGACAGTAGCTCAGTGTCTCGAACAGCTGACGGTCTACAATTCTAAATCAGCACTCATGTAAAGTTTGTGACTCGGGGCCAGGAGCTATGAATCGGCACCTGAAACCATAGTTAGGTGAGTTAGGCGAGTTCAGTACGCTGTGGCTAGCATTCACACCAGGTACTTTATGAATTGACAAATTGATTGAAGTCCCTGTTAGACCAGACTTCTGTATAGAATGAGATAAATCACATACTCTCATACATACACTCATACTCTCATACATACACTCATACGTACTCTCCTACATAATCTCATATACACTCATACACACTTGTTGGTATACTCTGTTGTTGATTTATAGATATCTAAACCCGACCATCAGGTAATATACATGATGGAACGGGCAGTCTTCCACACGGTGTCAGTCCTCTACACGGTGTCAATCCTCTACACGGTGTCAGTCCTCTACACGGTGGCAGTCCTCTACACGGTGTCAATCCTCTACACGGTGGCAGTCCTCTACACGGTGTCAGTCCTCCACACGGTGTCAGTCCTCTACACGGTGGCAGTCCTCCACACGGTGTCAGTCCTCTACACGGTGGCAGTCCTCCACACAGTCTCAGTCTGCCATACGGTGTCGTCCGTCAGACGGTGTCAGCCGGTCCACTCCTGGTCCACTTCTGGTCCACTCGTGATCCACGCCTGGTCTACTCCTGGTCCATTCCTGGTCCACTTCTCGTCCACGCCTGGTACACTTCTGGTCCACTTTGGTCCACTTCTGGTTCATTTCTGGTTCATTTCTGGTCCACTCCTGGTCCACGAGTTCCACTTCATTATATTTTACGTCAACAGTGTTGGTGTTGACGGTGGTGACATCTCGCGGCCGAAGAAGAAAGAAAAGAAATTGAAGGTAATTTGAGAACGACTCGTGTTGCAGACACCAGGATGCTGCTGTCTGTGTGTGACACGCACACGATAGTGGCTCTGCTGGCACTCTCAACCACAGCGTGGCTCTCCTGGCACTCTCAACCACAGCGTGGCTCTGCTGGCACTCTCAACCACAGCGTGGCTCTGCTGGCTCTCTCAACCATAGCGTGGCTCTGCTGGCACTCTCAATCACAGCGTGGCTCTGCTGGCACTCTCAACCACAGCGTGGCTCTGCTGGCACTCTCAATCACAGCGTGGCTCTGCTGGCACTCTCAACCACAGCGTGGCTCTGCTGGCACTCTCAACCACAGCGTGGCTCTGCTGGCACTCTCAACCACAGCGTGGCTCTGCTGGCACTCAATCATAGCGTGGCTCTGCTGTCACTCTACCACGACGTGGCTCTGCTGGCACTTTCAACCACGACGTGGCTCTGCTGGCACTCAACCACGACGTGACTCTGCTGACACTCAACCACAGCGTGGTTCTGCTGGCACTCTACCACGACGTGGCTCTGCTGGCACTTTCAACCACGACGTGACTCTGCTGACACTCAACCACAGCGTGGTTCTGCTGGCACTCTACCACGACGTGGCTCTGCTGGCACTCTCTACCACGACGTGGCTCTGCTAGCACTCTCAACCACGACGTGGCTATGCTGACACTTTCAACCACGACGTGCCTCTGCTGGCACTCAACCACAGCGTGGCTCTGCTGGCACTGTCAACCACGACTAACAAACTGATGATTGTTTGGTGGTCAAGGTGTTCCTGGCCAACCAAGTCATTACCACACACAAAAATTCTATAGCTTAGCAAAGAACTCTTAAAGACGCGTAACTTAAGAATACGTGCCCTAGAAGGGCTCTTGATGCAAAGAACTGGATTTATCCTCCCCTTCCTTAGATCTAGCCTGAATGTCTCCCATTCCCCAGGCGATATATACCCCCAACTGGTTTAGCGTTTCCTTCCTGATTAATCATAAACAAAGGCAGGTTTAGAACCCTCGGAGTGACCTGACTACCTCGGCGAGCAGTGATCAGTATCACGAGGCTACTCACTGTTGTCATTATTTATTTCTTCCTTTTAAAAATATCACTGGAGGCCTCACAGTACCTGTAGCTCAGGGGCCTCACAGTACCTGTAGCTCAGGGCCTCACAGTACCTGTAGCTCAGGGGCCTCACAGCACCTGTAGCTCAGGGGCCTCACAGTACCTGTAGCTCAGGGCCTCAGTACCTGTAGCTCAGTACCTCACAGTACCTGTAGCTCAGGGGCCTCACAGTACCTGTAGCTCAGGGGCCTCAGTACCTGTAGCTCAGGGGCCTCACAGTACCTGTAGCTCAGGGGCCTCACAGTACCTGTAGCTCAGAGGCCTCACAGTACCTGTAGCTTAGGGGCCTCACAGTACCTGTAGCTCAGGGGCCTCACAGTACCTGTAGCTCAGTACCTCACAGTACCTGTAGCTCAGGGGCCTCACAGTACCTGTAGCTCAGGGGCCTCACAGTACCTGTAGCTCAGAGGCCTCACAGTACCTGTAGCTTAGGGGCCTACAAAAATCTTAATCCTGCTCAGCAAAGAGGAAACAGGTATTGACCCAACAAGTAATTCAGAGCTTAGAAAAGGATTCATATATGTGTGGTAATATTAGCAAGGAGTGTCGAGCACTACATCCATACTTCTCTAAGTCACGAGTCTCGGCTTGCTTGGTTAATAAGGGTTAAAGTCTGTCGAGGGTCATCAAGGCTGCATGACACCTGTTCACTACCAGTCAAGAATACTTTAGTAACTTTAAATGGGAAGTAAGTTACACTCTGTGTTTACACGATGAGAGACTGACGGGAGTGGTCATCTGTGTGTACATGATGACACTCTGTGTTTACACGATGAGAGACTGACGAGAGTGGTCACCTGTGTGTACATGATGACACTTGTGTTTACACGATGAGAGACTGACGGGAGTGGTCACCTGTGTGTACATGATGACACTCTGTGTTTACACGATGAGAGACTGACGAGAGTGGTCACCTGTGTGTACATGATGACACTTGTGTTTACACGATGAGAGACTGACGAGAGTGGTCATCTGTGTGTACATGATGACACTTGTGTTTACACAAGGAGAACCACTTGTGGTGAGGCACACAGCTTCATAGTGGACTTGTGATGGACGAATACTGTGACACCAGTGTAGTGTAACGGTGACCATGACTGCCACACTGTTGTAGTGTGACACGCACACACACACACACACACACAGTAGCGGACAGCGAAGTGGGGGGACCAGGAGCTGAGTCTCGACCCCTGCAACCACAATTAGGTGAGTACAATTAGGTGAGTACACACACACACACACATCTAACACACCTGCATGGAGCAGGGAGAGAGAGGACCTAGTAGCGATCAGTGAAGAGGCGGGGCCAGGAGCTATGTCTCGACCCCTGCAACCACAAATATGTGAGTACACACACACGACAGTGAAGGTAGTGTTGCGTGTTGGTGTGGGTTCGTACTCTGCTACCCCAGGTGTTCTCAGGCTCTCACACTATCAGTTTTTGGTGGTTCATTGAATATAGTATGGTTAATATTGAGTTTAGGGTCTCGGTTATGAGCTTAGCAGAGTGTTACATAAGTTTCTAATGCAACTAAATATTAGCGTTGAAGAGGTGAAGCATGTCAGAAGTGCAGTTCACAAGTTATCACACGAAAATCACTCCCTGTGAAAGCAAAAGACTCGGCAGGAGATGCAACATTTCCCCGATGAAAAGCAGGGGTGCCACGAGTACACTGAGAGACAACACCATAAGTGTCCGGGGCCCAAGACTGTTCAACTGCCTCCCAGCATACATTAGGGAGATTAACAATAGACCCCTGGCTGTCTTCAAGAAGGTACTAGACAGGTACCTAAAGTGAGTACCTGACCAACCGGGCTGTGGTTCGTACGTCAGTTTGCGTGCGGCCGACAGTAGCAGCCTGGTTGATCAGACCCTGATCCACCATGAGGTCTGGTCTCAGACCTGGCCGCGGGGGCGTTGACCCCCGAAACCCTCTCCAGGTAAACTCCAGGTAAAAACTAAAATACTAATTCCTTCAACAAAATTGCAATTAGGGCATAAACAGTCCAAGACAGAATCAAACCTCCCACCAGGATAATACACCAGTTGTGAAGATAAACTGAAGAGGTAGTTTAATGTCTTTATTATTCACCCCATACCCATGGTGGGAGCGGTAGTCAAAAGATTACAAAGGTACATAATGGAAAAAAAAGAACGGTACAGGTGGAGATCGAAGTCACGCGAGTGAGTGGTAAAACTCCAGGTCAGTGTGTAAGATGGCTACAATAAGCCACTGGGCCAGCTGGCTCCAATAAGCCACTGGGCCAGCTGGCTACAATAAGCCACTAGGCCAGCTGGCTACAATAAGCCACTGGGCCAGCTGGCTACAATAAGCCACTGGGCCAGCTGGCTCCAATAAGCCACTGGGCCAGCTGGCTACAATAAGCCACTGGGCCAGCTGGCTCCAATAAGCCACTAGGCCAGCTGGCTACAATAACATTAATCCAACTACGTATATTTAATAAGGAGGCTAGCATGAGACACACTGTGACCACAAATGCAAGTTTTTATGGATGAATCTTCCGCCAGCCTGACCGTGACGAACTCTAGCTCAAGTCCCCTCAAAGCAATCGTGTTATTACGATTTCGTAAGTACATAATGGGTCCAGATACTGGGCCGCAAAGTTCTGATAGCTGGACAAGTTACAGTGGCTATGAACTGTTTACATGTTTATATCTGGTCACAATAATAATGAATTATTTAGGCAGATATAAAGTAAAGCACACACACGCAATGCTTTATTTACAGTGAGCAAAGTCAGTGTGTTTTTTTCAGAGTGGTTTGTAATATACCACTGTGGATAAAATACTTCGACATTTCTGGAATATTTGAAGAGGTATTCTTTATTATCCAGAAATATTTAAAATACACCAGCACATTAAGTTTGAAGCCGTTCAGAAGCTGCATTACCAAGTTATGTATGTCGAAGCGTGAAGCCAGTCAGGCAAAACACAAGGAAATTATCACATGCTAATAATAGTAGAATTACCGACACAATGTTAGGTAAGTGGACACAACAAGTGCAACTAATGTGACAGTTTTATTGTGGCAACGTTAGGCTCTCCAGGAGTGGCGTCAAGATGCTGGGAGTGGCTTCAACAAGTTTGGTCATAGGGCGCCTGTAAAGCTAGGTGTGCATGGCACCTAACCATAGTTATCGTAAACTAGCGTTGACAATTTGAAAATTGATTGGATGAGGCGTTGTGATGTTATCAGCAAAGTCAAGTCGAAACGTTCGAGGAAGAGAAACGTTCAGGCAACAACTTAAGTTTCCCCTTCGTGACCATAATTTTTAAAGGGGGTGGACTGGTAAGCCAGCGGAAGGCCTCGGTCAGATGACCCAAAGCTCCAGCTGCGGGTCATATGACTAAGACCCGATATGAAAATAGGAAATATAAAATGAGCGCTTTCATTTGCTTACACACACATCTTCAGAGGAATAAGAAGAATTATTATAGTCAAAATAAACGCTAAACCATAAGGGTTATACAGCGCGGCGGAATAAGAAGAGGCAAGAAAAGCAAGAGAAGGTGACAACACCTCACTCTTAGAAGGTGACAACACCTCACTCTTAGAAGGTGACAACACCTCGCTCTTAGAAGGTGACAACACCTCACTCTTAGAAGGTGACAACACCTCACTCTTAGAAGGTGACAACACCTCACTCTTAGAAGGTGACAACACCTCGCTCTTAGAAGGTGACAACACCTCACTCTTAGAAGGTGACAACACCTCGCTCTTAGAAGGTGACAACACCTCACTCTTAGAAGGTGACAACACCTCACTCTTAGAAGGTGACAACACCTCACTCTTAGAAGGTGACAACACCTCACTCTTAGAAGGTGACAACACCTCGCTCTTAGAAGGTGACAACACCTCGCTCTTAGAAGGTGACAACACCTCACTCTTAGAAGGTGACAACACCTCACTCTTAGAAGGTGACAACACCTCACTCTTAGAAGGTGACAACACCTCGCTCTTAGAAGGTGACAACACCTCGCTCTTAGAAGGTGACAACACCTCACTCTTAGAAGGTGACAACACCTCACTCTTAGAAGGTGACAACACCTCACTCTTAGAAGGTGACAACACCTCGCTCTTAGAAGGTGACAACACCTCACTCTTAGAAGGTGACAACACCTCGCTCTTAGAAGGTGACAACACCTCGCTCTTAGAAGGTGACAACACCTCACTCTTAGAAGGTGACAACACCTCACTCTTAGAAGGTGACAACACCTCGCTCTTAGAAGGTGACAACACCTCGCTCTTAGAAGGTGACAACACCTCACTCTTAGAAGGTGACAACACCTCGCTCTTAGAAGGTGACAACACCTCGCTCTTAGAAGGTGACAACACCTCGCTCTTAGAAGGTGACAACACCTCACTCTTAGAAGGTGACAACACCTCACTCTTAGAAGGTGACAACACCTCGCTCTTAGAAGGTGACAACACCTCGCTCTTAGAAGGTGACAACACCTCGCTCTTAGAAGGTGACAACACCTCACTCTTAGAAGGTGACAACACCTCACTCTTAGAAGATGACAACACCTCGCTCTTAGAAGGTGACAACACCTCACTCTTAGAAGGTGACAACACCTCACTCCTAGAAGGTGACAACACCTCGCTCTTAGAAGGTGACAACACCTCGCTCTTAGAAGGTGACAACACCTCGCTCTTAGAAGGTGACAACACCTCGCTCTTAGAAGGTGACAACACCTCGCTCTTAGAAGGTGACAACACCTCACTCAGAGGTGACAACACCTCACTCAGAGGTGACAACATAAGAACATAAGAACATAAGAAAGGAGGAACACTGCAGCAGGCCTGTTGGCCCATACTAGGCAGGTCCTTCACAATCCGTCCCACTAACAGAATATTTGCTCAACCCAATTTTCAATGCTACCCAAGAAATAAGCTTTGACAATTCTACCCACTCATGCGAGAGTCCCACTGAAATCCAACCCCTCTCACTCATGAATTTATCCAACCTAAATTTGAAACTACCCAAGGTCCTAGCTTCAATAACCCTACTAGGCAGACTGTTCCACTCATCAACTACCCTATTTCCAAACCAATACTTTCCTATATCCTTTCTAAATCTAAACTTATCTAACTTGAATCCATTATTGCGGGTTCTCTCTTGGAGAGATATCCTCAAGACCTTATTTATATCCCCTTTGTTAATACCCATTTTCCACTTGTATACCTCGATCATGTCTCCCCTCATTCTACGTCTTACAAGTGAATGTAATTTTAGGGTCTTCAATCTTTCTTCGTAAGGAAGATTTCTAATGCTATGTATTAATTTAGTCATTCTACGCTGAATGTTTTCTAACGAATTTATGTCCATTCTGTAATATGGAGACCAGAACTGAGCTGCGTAATCTAGGTGAGGCCTTACTAATGATGTATAAAGCTGTAATATAACCTCTGGACTTCTGTTGCTAACACTTCTTGATATAAATCCCAGTAATCTATTTGCCTTATTACGTACGCTTAGGCATTGCCGTCATGGTTTAAGGTTGCTGCTTATCATCACCCCCAAGTCCTTCTCGCAATATGTATGGCTAAGTTCTACGTTATTTAACTTATAAGTGCTTGGGTTATGGACACTCCCGAGCTTCAGAACCTTGCATTTATCTACATTGAACTGCATCTGCCACTTTTCTGACCACGAATTAAGTTTGTCTAAATCTTCCTGAAGTTCTATGACATCTATGTTTGAATCAATTATCCTACCTATCTTCGTGTCGTCGGCGAATTTGCTCATATCACTAGTAATTCCCTCATCAAGGTCATTGATATATATTATAAATAACAATGGGCCTAAGACTGATCCCTGTGGAACACCACTTGTTACAAGTCCCCATTCGGATTTAACCCCATATATGCACACTCTCTGCTTCCTATTGGTGAGCCATGACTCGATCCATGACAGCACTTTTCCCCCAATGCCATGAGCTGCCACTTTCTTTAACAGTCTCTGGTGCGGTACTCTATCAAAAGCCTTACTAAAGTCTAAATAAACAATATCGAATTCTTTATCGTGATCAACAGCCTCAAAAGCTTTACTGAAGAAGGTTAATAAATTAGATAGGCAGGAACGGCCCTCGTGAATCCATGCTGGGTATCATTAATCAAATTATGGTTATCTAGATGGCTTCTAATAATATCAGCTATAATTGACTCTAGTAATTTGCCTACAATTGAGGTCAGGCTTATTGGGCGGTAGTTTGACGGTAGTGACTTGTCGCCTGCTTTAAAAATAGGAATTACATTAGCCATCTTCCACATATCAGACACTACACCTGTTTGAAGAGATAAATTAAAAATGTTAGATATTGGTTCACAGAGTTCCATTTTGCATTCCTTAAGAACCCTTGCAAAAAGCTCATCAGGACCCGGCGATTTATTTTGTTTCAGTCGATCCAGCTGTTTCATAATCATTTCGCTAGTGACTGTGATATTACATAATTTATCTTCTTCTGGGCCTCTGTAAAAATTAATTACTGGGATATTATTAATGTCTTCCTGTGTGAAAACCGAGAGAAAATAATTATTAAAAATAGAGCACATATCATTCTCCTTGTCAGTAAGATGCCCAAAGTTATTTTTAAGGGGACCTATCTTATCCCTAACTTTTGTTCTATAAACCTGGAAAAACTTTTTGGTTAGTTTTTGAATCCCTAGCAACTTTAATTTCATAGTCCCGTTTAGATTTTCTTATTCCCTTTTAACGTCCCTCTTAATGTCAGTATACTGATTTATAAGATGACCCTCACCTTTTTATGCGCCTATAAATTCCTTTCTTCTGCCCTAAAAGATATTTGAGCCTATTATTCATCCATTTTGGGTCATTTCTACTTGATCTAATTTCTTTATACGGGATAAATGTTCTTTGGGCAGCCTGTATAGTGTTAAGAAAACTGTCATATTGATACCTCTCTTCTTCACCCCAGTCCACAGTTGATAAGTGTTCTCTAAGTCCATTATAATCTGCTAAGCGAAAATCTGGGACCATTACTGAATTATCCCTACTATCATACATCCATTCAATGCTAAAGGTAATTGACTTGTGGTCGCTTGAGCCGAGTTCCTCTGTAATTTCTAAATTATTAACAAGGGTTTCCTTGCTTGCCAGAACCAAGTCAAGTAGGTTATTTCCCTTGTAGGTTCTGTTACAAACTGCTTCAAAAGCAATCCTGAACTACTTCTAAAAAGTCGTTAGATTCTAAATTCCCTGTCATGAAATTCCAATCAATCTGACTAAAGTTAAAGTCCCTAGAATTACTACGTTATCGTGTCTTGTGGCCTTAACAATTTCCTCCCAAAGTAGTCTCCCTTGTTCCCTATCTAAGTTTGGAGGACGTTAAATCACGCCTAAAATCAATTTTTCACACCCTCTGAAAATTCTATCCAGACAGACTCTGTATGTGTTAATTCAGACTTTATACCCGTTTTTATGCAACAATTTAAATGATCACGGACATAGAGTGCCACCCCACCCCTTTCCCGATACTTCTGTCTACTTGGAACAATTTAAAACCCTGAATGTGACATTCGGCAGGCAAGTCCCGATTTTTCATATTAAACCATGTTTCAGTTATTGCAAAAACATCAATATTACCCGTACTTGCAACTAATCTCAACTCGTCCATCTTATTCCTAGCACTACGACTATTGGTGTAATATATATTTAGAGACCCTCCTTTCTCTTTACCCTTCCTGCTCATCTCTGTTTTTTCCCCTATACCTATTACTGTCCTTGTCATCTAGTGTCACTAGCTTTCCACTATCCACCTTATTCTGCCTATTACTAGTTCTCCTACAACTTATAATATTACTACACTGGGACTTCTCTGTTTTCCCCCCAAAACCCATACCACTAACTATTTCTAGTTTAAAGCCCTAACAGCTCCCTCCACTGCAGTTGCCAGTGCCCCCACCCCAGACCTGAATAAGTGAACCCCATCCCTGGCATACATGTCATTTCTGCCATAGAAGAGGTCCCAGTTGTCAATGAATGTTACTGAATTTTCCTTACAGTATTTGTCCAGCCAGCAATTGACACCAATTGCCCTGGACAGCCATTCATTTCCAACTCACTCAGAGGTGACACCTCACTCAGAGGTGACAACACCTCACTCAGAGGTGACAACACCTCACTCAGAGGTGACAACACCTCACTCAGAGGTGACAACACCTCACTCAGAGGTGACAACACCTCACTCAGAGGTGACAACACCTCACATAAACCCGTCCTGCACATACATTTGTCCAACATCGAGTTAAATTGTTCCTGTGACAAAGAACACACAATGTATTTTTGTGATAAATATTTTTACCTCTAAGATTATGAAGACTATTGTGGACAATAAGATTGTCAAGTTTATAGATACTAGAACTCAACTTTGAAATATGTTATGCATCATGCTTGATAACAGATGATTCCACAGTATTTCGTTGAGTTGTAGAATTACAAGGAAGTAATTCTTTGGCATTAATCCAATCTACACAATGGCTTGCATCCCTTACACTTATGAACAAAACGCTGGATTCTTCTCCAATAGATAGTGCATATTTATGCGTAACTGATTTCAAGAGATTTGCCAGTTTGTTGTAAATAAAAGGTCTCACAACTTATATATGGGATGGAGTATACACAACCTGCAGATTCCTTGGCAGAATTTTTAATTAATTTTTGGTTCAGGGTATTGTCATATTTAAAGACAACTTTAACATTAAAGTATTCAAGAGGTTGTGGGAGGTGAGAGAGATTTTCATTATATACTAAAAAAAAAAAATCTCAGGTATATACTCATTATTAGGTTCTGTCTTGTAGAATGTTTTTTCTTTTAACTTTATGAGAAGCTTTATCAAGAATTATTCGTGGATATTGTAAGTTTGAAACAATTTCATAGATTTTTCTAATTTCCCTTTAGAATTCATGGTGATTGGAATATTAATGTATGAAAATATGTTAGTAGGCTTGTGATAAACATTGAACTTAAATGTTCTACCAGATCTATGAATATGTATATCCAGAAATTGAATTATTCCATTTACCTCACTTTCCATAGTGAATTTAATGGAAGGACCAGTGAGTTTAATCTAGGTAGAAAGTCATCAGGATTCTCATCATAAGGCCACAGACAGAGCACATCATCCACATACCTCAACCATTTGGTATTTTGAGGAAGGATGTTTTTGAGTATTTTGGTCTCAAACTACTCCATGTACAAATTAAACACATGAGACAGGATTACCCATAGCCATGACAAATTTTCTCAGGTTTGCCAGGCGCCCATATGCTGCAGCAGTTATTTCGAGATGTGCTCGGTATTATACTCGCCCCAAGATCCTTTTCTTTGAGTGAGATTTGCAGCCTTTGATCCCTTAGTGTGTACTCCGTCTGCGGTCTTCTTTGACCTTCCCCAATATTACGAACACAGGTAAGAATTGCCTGTGACCTGATCGTAATGGGTTTGGAGCAAAACAAATTCATCAGTAATATTTAACTTATATTTCCTTCACCAGATATATGTATACAATTATGTACACTATGTACAAGAGTTTGAATATAAATGTAGCACACGGTGACAAAGGGCAAAGGCAAAGCCAGAGAGAGAGCACCATGCTTCAACCAGCTAGAGGCAAGTCTGGCAAATGCTGACTAGGAGTGAACTACGTCACCTCAGCATTTGGCGGGCTCACCTGTGATTGGACAATGAACCAAGGTACTGATTTAACGACGGGTACCCTTAATATCGTTAAAACCTTAGCACCCGGTTCGCTGGTTGGGAGGCAGCCTATATGGGAGTGTTCACATACGCCAAATATATTGTAACATACTCTTTGCATGCCACACCCAAGCTTCATGAGTTTTCACTTGGTGGGGTTAAACTCCAGGAGCCAGTTGCTGGACCAGGCTTGCAGCCTGTCCTGATCCTTTTACAGTCCTACCTGATCCTCGTTCTCTCGAATTCTCTGCATTAGCTTCACATCGTCTGCGAACAGGGACACCTCTAAATCTGTTCCTTAGGTCATGTCATTCACATATACCACAAACAGCACCGGTCCTAGGACTGACCCTTGTGGAACCCTGCTCGTCACAGGCGCCACTCTTGACACCTCGTCACGTACCATCACTCGTTGTTTCCTTCCTGTCAGGTGTTCCTTGATCCATTGCAGTGCCTTTCCTGTTATACTTGCCTGATCCTCCAGCTTTTGCACTAATGTCTTGTGTGGAACTCTGTGTGTGTGTACTCACCTAGTTGTACTCACCTAGTCGTGGTTGCAGTGGTCGAGACATAGCTCCTGGCCCCGCCTCTTCACTGGCCGCTACTGGGTCACTCTCTCTGCGCCATGAGCTTTATCATACTTCTTCTTAAAGCTATGAATGGATCCTGCCTCCACTACATCGCTTCACAAACTATTCCACTTCCTGACAACTCTGTGACTGAAGAAATACTTCCTAACATCCCTGTGATTCATCTGAGTCTTCAACTTCCAACTGTGTCCCCTTGTTGCTGTGTCCCATCTCTGGAACATTCTGTCTCTGTCCACCTTGTCAATTCCTCTCAGTATTTTATATATCGTTATCATGTCCCCCCTATCTCTCCTGTGTGTTAGTTACCATTTTGTCCTAGGCACATGTCAATTTGACACTAGGCCTGTTGTATGTATGTATGTGAGTGTGTGTGTGTGTGTAAGGAAACACTTCGAAATGTTTCCGCCCCGTGTGAGTGTGTGTGTGTGTGTGTGCGTATGCGTGTGTGTGTGTGTGTGTGTGTGTGTGTGTGTGTGTGTGTTTCCTTGACCTTCAGACTGCAGCCTTTTCGCCACCCCCCACTGCTGTATTTGTTCTTGTTGTTATTGCTGCTGCTTACGTTTGTTCATGTTGTTGTTGATATTTGTACTTGTTGTTGATCTTATTCACTTATCATTGCACATACACAGATGTATACAAGTTTCAAATATTTCTCACTATATATAACAGTTGTTTCCCAGAGCACAAACACAGGTGTATGTCGCAGAGTATATTCACAAATGTGAATATATATTTATATCTGTGTAAATACACTAATATATACACACAAGTATATTCCTCACTATTATACATATGTACGTATTTCCGTGTATATAAACAGGAGTGCATCTCAAGGTATATTGACAGAGGTATATTCCGTTGTGTATACACACACACACACACATACACACACACACACACACACAATGGAACTACCTGGCACAAATGTGGTAGTGGCAGGTTTCATACATATCTTTGTCAATAGGTACGACAGGCCTCACGAAGCCAGGAAAGAGTGAAGCCAGTGAGGCATGAAGCCTGAGGTCCCTGGTGGACCAAGCAGGGCCAGGAGCTGCGACTCTGCCTCTGTAACCACTGTACATCTAGTTGAGTACAAGTGGGTGAGTACACGCTAGAGTAACTCACAGTCTAGAAGTACAAGCTGGGAGAGTACTACCGTGTGTCCAGGGTGATTCCCAGACAGTGTCAGCAGAGGGAGAAAGACAGCAGACACTGTCAGCACGGAAGGAAGTGTCAGAATGACAGCAGAGCGTGTCGGCACGGGAGTGTCAGAAAGTCAACCAACAGTGTCAGCACGGGAGGAAGTGTCAGAAAGAGAGCAGAGTGTGTCAGCATGGGAGGAAGTGTCAGCAAGGGCGAGAGTAACAGGTGTGGTGGCCACTATTGTTCCTAATATACAGAGCTTTCTTTATTTAGTAAAACTGTATACATCCGCAGTGTGATGCTACCTTGCTCTTACAGTACATGACAGTTACACAGTGGTGACAAGCTAGCTGTGTCTCACTGTTACACAGTGGTGACAAGCTAGCTGTGTCTCACTGTTACACAGTGGTGACAAGCTAGCTGTGTCTCACTGTTACACAGTGGTGACTAGCTAGCTGTGTCTCACTGTTACACAGTGGTGACAAGCAAACTGTGTCTCACTGTTACACAGTGGTGACAAGCTAGCTGTGTCTCACTGTTACACAGTGGTGACAAGCAAACTGTGTCTCACTGTTACACAGTGGTGACAAGCAAACTGTGTCTCACTGTTACACAGTGGTGACAAGCTAGCTGTGTCTCACTGTTACACAGTGGTGACTAGCTAGCTGTGTCTCACTGTTACACAGTGGTGACAAGCAAACTGTGTCTCACTGTTACACAGTGGTGACAAGCTAGCTGTGTCTCACTGTTACACAGTGGTGACAAGCTAGCTGTGTCTCACTGTTACACAGTGGTGACAAGCAAACTGTGTCTCACTGTTACACAGTGGTGACAAGCAAACTGTGTCTCACTGTTACACAGTGGTGACAAGCTAGCTGTGTCTCACTGTTACACAGTGGTGACAAGCAAGCTGTGTCTCACTGTTATACAGTGGTGACAAGCTAGCTGTGTCTCACTGTTACACAGTGGTGACAAGCTAGCTGTGTCTCACTGTTACACAGTGGTGACAAGCTAGCTGTGTCTCACTGTTACACAGTGGTGACAAGCTAGCTGTGTCTCACTGTTACACAGTGGTGACAAGCTAGCTGTGTCTCACTGTTACACAGTGGTGACAAGCTAGCTGTGTCTCACTGTTACACAGTTACACAGTGGTAACAAGCTAGCTGTGTCTCACTGTTACACAGTTACACAGTGGTAACAAGCTAGCTGTGTCTCACTGTTACACAGTTACACAGTGGTAACAAGCTAGCTGTGTCTCACTGTTACACAGTTACACAGTGGTGACAAGCTAGCTGTGTCTCACTGTTACACAGCTTGTCACCACTGTGTAACTGTCATGTACTGTAAGAGCAAGGTAGCAGCACACTGCGGATGTATACAGTTTTACTAAATAAAGAAAGCTCTGTATATTAGGAACAATAGTGGCCACTACTAGTATCAGCCAGGAGCTGGCAGATTTCAGTAGTGTCAGCCAGGAGCTGGCAGATTTCAGTATGTCAGCCAGGAGCTGGCAGACTTCAGTAGTGTCAGCCAGGAGCTGGCAGACTTCAGTAGTGTCAGCCAGGAGATGGCAGACTTCAGTAGTGTCAGCCAGGAGCTGGCAGACTTCAGTAGTGTCAGCCAGTAGCTGGCAGACTTCAGTAGTGTCAGCCAGGAGATGGCAGACTTCAGTAGTGTCAGCCAGGAGCTGGGAGACTTCAGTAGTGTCAGCCAGGAGCTGGCAGACATCAGAAGTGTCAGCCAGGGGCTGGCAGACCTCAGTAGTGTCACCCTGTCAACCAGGAGCTGGCAGACCTCAGTAGTGTCAGCCTGTCAGCCAGGAGCTGGCAGACCTCAGTAGTGTCAGCCTGTCAGCCAGGAGCTGGCAGACCTCAGTAGTGTCAGCCTGTCAGCCAGGAGCTGGCAGACCTCAGTAGTGTCAGCCTGTCAGCCAGGAGCTGGCAGACCTCAGTAGTGTCAGCCTGTCAGCCAGGAGCTGGCAGACCTCAGTAGTGTCAGCCTGTCAGCCAGGAGCTGGCAGACCTCAGTAGTGTCAGCCTGTCAGCCAGGAGCTGGCAGACCTCAGTAGTGTCAGCCTGTCAGCCAGGAGCTGGCAGACCTCAGTAGTGTCAGCCTGTCAGCCAGGAGCTGGCAGACCTCAGTAGTGTCAGCCTGTCAGCCAGGAGCTGGCAGACCTCAGTAGTGTCAGCCTGTCAGCCAGGAGCTGGCAGACCTCAGTAGTGTCAGCCTGTCAGCCAGGAGCTGGCAGACCAGTAGTGTCAGCCTGTCAGCCAGGAGCTGGCAGACCTCAGTAGTGTCAGCCTGTCAGCCAGGAGCTGGCAGACCTCAGTAGTGTCAGCCTGTCAGCCAGGAGCTGGCAGACCTCAGTAGTGTCAGCCTGTCAGCCAGGAGCTGGCAGACCTCAGTAGTGTCAGCCTGTCAGCCAGGAGCTGGCAGACCTCAGTAGTGTCAGCCTGTCAGCCAGGAGCTGGCAGACCTCAGTAGTGTCAGCCTGTCAGCCAGGAGCTGGCAGACCTCAGTAGTGTCAGCCTGTCAGCCAGGAGCTGGCAGACCTCAGTAGTGTCAGCCTGTCAGCCAGGAGCTGGCAGACCTCAGTAGTGTCAGCCTGTCAGCCAGGAGCTGGCAGACCTCAGTAGTGTCAGCCAGGAGCTGGCAGACCTCAGTAGTGTCAGCCAGGAGCTGGCAGACCTCAGTAGTGTCAGCCAGGAGCTGGCAGACCTCAGTAGTGTCAGCCAGGAGCTGGCAAACCTCAGTAGTGTCAGCCAGGAGCTGGCAGACCTCAGTAGTGTCAGCCAGGAGCTGGCAGACCTCAGTAGTGTCAGCCAGGAGCTGGCAGACCTCAGTAGTGTCAGCCAGGAGCTGGCAGACCTCAGTAGTGTCAGCCAGGAGCTG
Organism: Cherax destructor; assembly: GCA_009830355.1. Classification (NCBI taxonomy): domain Eukaryota; kingdom Metazoa; phylum Arthropoda; class Malacostraca; order Decapoda; family Parastacidae; genus Cherax; species Cherax destructor. Next base: position 156,002 of record WNWK01002899.1, on the reverse strand, counting down.
GCAGACCTCAGTAGTGTCAGCCAGGAGCTGGCAGACCTCAGTAGGGCAACGAGAATATCGTCAGGTATTCCATTAAAGGTTCATCAGCTACGACACCTTCATAACTTCGTTCAAGGAGAGTTAAACTTACTTGGGAATCACGCTTTCTCTGGATGATATATATATATATATATATATATATATATATATATATATATATATATATATATATATATATATATATATATATATATATATATATATATATATATATATATATATATATATAAGATTCAGATGAATCACAGGGATGTTAGGAAGTATTTCTTCAGTCACAGAGTTGTCAGGAAGCGGAATAGTCTGGGAAGTGACGTAATGGAGACAGGATCCATGCATAGCTTTAAGAATAGGTATGATAAAGCTCATGGAGGAGGAGGAGTGACCCAAGCGACCAGTGAAGAGGCGGGGCCAGGAGCTATGAATCGACTCCTGCAACCACAACTAGGTGAGTACACACACATACACTCACTAATGGTAGTTTTCATTATGCTGCTTATCCATCACTGATAATTTTTGCTAAACATTTTGTGGTTACACTCATAATTATCATGCTAGTTAAAAAAACATCATTTTCACCCACAGTGTATTGAAACAAGAAGAAATGTTTGAAAAGTTGTCTGTCCTATGTTTGTTTCATTAAAGTTAATGAGTATGTAAAGTCTTTCATATACACTGTCTCTCTCTCTCTCTTTTTATGTATGTATGTATATATATATATGTATATATATATATATATATATATATATATTATATATATATATATATATATATATATATATATATATATATATATGTATATATAGTTATTTGGTAATGTGAGAAGTCACGAAAGCGCTTGGAATTTCGCTATTTTTTTATTGTGGTTGTTTTGCATATATATATATATATATATATTTTTTTTTTTTTTTTTATTAACACATCGGCCGATTCCCACCAAGGCAGGGTGGCCCGAAAAGAAAAACTTTCATCATCATTCACTCCATCACTGTCTTGCCAGAGGGTGCTTTACACTACAGTTATAAAACTGCAACATTAACACCCCTCCTTCAGAGTGCCGGCACTGTACTTCCCATCTCCAGAACTCAAGTCCGGCCTGCCGGTTTCCCTAAATCCCTTCATAAATGTTACTTTGCTCACACTCCAACAGCACGTCAATTATTAAAAACCATATGCCTCCATTCACTCCTATCAAATACGCTCACACGCTTGCTGGAAGTCCAAGCCCCTCGCACACAAAACTTCCTTTACCCCCTCCCTCCAACCTTTCCTAGGCCGACCCCTACCCCGCCTTCCCTCCACTACAGATTTATACACTCTCGAAGTCACTCTGTCTCGTTCCATTCTCTCTACATGTCCAAACCACCTCAACAACCCTCCTCAGCTCTCTGGACAATCGTTTTGGTAATCCCGCACCTCCTCCTAATTTCCAAACTCCGAATTCTCTGCATTATATTCACACCACACATTGACCTCAGACATGACATCTCCACTGCCTCCAGCCTTCTCCTCGTTGCAACATTCATCACCCATGCTTCACACCCATATAAGAGCGTTGGTATAACTATACTCTCATACATTCCCCTCTTTACTTCCATGGACAAGGTTCTTTGTCTCCACAGACTCCGAAGTGCTCCACTCACCCTTTTTCCCTCATCAATTCTATGATTCACCTCATCCTGCATAGACCCATCTGCTGACATGTCCACTCCCAAATATCTGAATACATTCACCTCCTCCATACTCTCTCCCTCCAATCTGATATCCAATCTTTCGTCACCTATTCTTTTTGTTATCCTCATCACCTTACTCTTTCCTATATTCACTTTCAATTTTCTTCTTTTACACACCCTACCAAATTCATCCACCAACCTCTGCAACTTCTCTTCAGAATCTCCCAAAAGCACAGTGTCATCAGCAAAAAGCAACTGTGACAACTCCCACTTTGTATTTGCTTCTTTATCTTTTAGCCCAACACCTCTTGCCAAGACCCTCGCATTCACTTCTCTTACAACCCCATCTATAAATATATTGAACAACCACGGTGACATCACACATCCTTGTCTAAGGCCCACTTTTACTGGGAAATAGTCCCCTTCCCTCCTACACACTCTAACCTGAGCCTCACTATCCTCATAAAAACTCTTCACTGCTTTCAGTAACCTTCCTCCTATTCCATACACCTGCAACATCTGCCACATTGCCCCCCTATCCACCCTATCATACGCCTTTTCCAAATCCATAAATGCCACAAAAACATCTTTACCCTTATCCAAATACTGTTCACCTATATGTTTCACTGTAAACACTTGGTCTACACACCCCCTACCTTTCCCAAAGCCCCCTTGTTCATCTGCTATCCTGCTTTCTGTCTTACTCTTAATTCTTTCAATAATAACTCTACCATACACTTTACCAGGTACACTCAACAGACTTATTCCCCTATAATTTTTGCACTCTCTTTTGTCCCCTTTGCCTTTATACAAAGGAACAATACACGCTCTCTGCCAATCCCTAGGTACCTTACCCTCTTCCATACATTTATTAAATAATAGCACCAACCACTCCAAAACTATATCCCCACCTGCTTTTAACATTTCTATCTTTATCCCATCAATCCCAGCTGCCTTACCCCCTTTTGTTCTACCCACTGCCTCACGAACTTCCCCTACACCCACAACTGGCTCTTCCACACTCCTACAAGATGTTATTCCTCCTTGCCCTACACACGAAATCACAGCTTCCCTGTCTTCATCAACATTTAACAACTCCTCAAAATATTCTCTCCATCTTCCCGATACCTCTAACTCTCCATTTAATAACTCTCCTCTCCTATTTTTAACTGTCAAATCCATTTGTTCTCTAGGCTTCCTCAACTTATTAATCTCATTCCAAAACTTTTTCTTATTTTCAACAAAATTTGCTGATAACATCTCACCCACTCTCTCATCTGCTCTCTTTTTACATTGCTTCACCACTCTTTTAACCTCTCTTTTCTCTCCATATATATATATATATATATATATATATATATATATATATATATATATATATATATATATATATATATACTATATCAATAACAACACTGCGACTAGCCGAGGTTTCGAACCCAAATTAGGTGTGTTACTCTTGGTCCGAGTACATACGGTGGTGTGGGTGACTAAGCTAATTTCATTCTTATCCCCGTTGGGGTTACTGGCCCCCACAAGCAGTATATATATTATTGTCACCACGAACAAGTGATATTGAATCAATAACAACACTGCGACAAGCCGAGGATTCGAATCCATGTCGTTTTGGCCCTGCCTTGTGGTGAGCGAAAATCACATGACGCCTTAGTGGGCTTGGCTGGGTGCTTGGTTCTTGTAGGATTGTGTGGTCCTGTGGGCTAAGGCGTCATGTGATTTTCGCTCACCACAAATCAGGGCCAAAACGACATGGGTTTGAATCCTCGGCTAGTCGCAGTGATTCAATACCACTTCTTCGTGGTAACAATAATATATATATATATATATATATATATATATATATATATATATATATATATATATATATATATATATATATATATTAAAATCAACTGGCATTGTACATGCGCTTGAGACATACGATATCGTTGTCCGTGTGTGTATATAGTGTACCTGTGCACTCCGTGTCTACACACGGAACTAAACTGTGAATATCATGTGTTATGCTGAGGGCTGGAGGTAACCCCGGGCTTACATTCGAACTACCGTGCTGAACCTTATGTTCTTCACTGGTGCTGAACGTTTTGAACCTCTGACTGGCGCAGTGGTTATCAAGCGTGACTGGGAACTCTTCACGGCCAGTTCGATCACCGCCAGTGCTTATTTTACCCTAATTTTGGCGTTACCCACACAGGTGGCTGTGTAACGCAGGTGAGGTGTACAAAAACGCAATGTGTTGTAGTTTGTTATGTACAGTGTGTACAGTGAGAGGTGTGTGGTGAGAGTAACAGTACACGATACTGAGGAATTGAGTCATAATGCTGAGGGACTCATTACCTTATCTACTGTCTTGTGTATAGAGTTCTGCAAGGTAACCGGGAGGTCGTTCCGGGGGTCAACGCCCCCGAGGCTTAGTCCTTGACCAGGCCTCCCGGTTGATCAGGGCATGATCAACCAGGCTGTTACTGCTGATTTAGGGACTGATTACCTCATCTTCTGATGTCTTCGTATGTCATCTTTGTATCGATTTGAAAAAGTCACAGATTGGTTCTACTCTTCCAAATAAAGACACCCAGGTGTTGCCAGTGGGAGACGTGTATTTCCCAGTGTATGCACACCATGTGTGTCTTAGTTCATATAAACTAAAAGATTTGCATTAATCATTGTTTACACTATATATTATATGCATTTAAGGACTTCTGATGTCCTTGTTAGTGCGGACAACAAGGCAGTTGTGACCTTAATGACCCACCAACACTTCATACAGCTTCAACAAAAATTGTGGTGCAAAACTACCACAGGGGGAGTTGGATGATAGCTCTAGGCCTTTCGTGTTTCAATCAACACGTCTTCAGGAGCTTTCAGTGTTGCAGAAATGAATAGGAAGTCCATTCCTTCAACTCCTCCTGTGGTTGTTTTGCATTTTGTATAGCTTATTCGCAATTATTGCCAAAATTGTGGTGAAAAATACTTTGCATAAGCGATCTATAATAGTTTTCATATGTTGCGATTCATTGATTTGACAATAGTCTAGTACTCTAGTTAGTGTACTAACACGTAGCTATAAACTTTACAGTAATATTAAACAAAAGACGAGCGTGGTAGCTATAAGGTCTACATTAATATTAAACGAGAGAGAGAGAGAGAGAGAGAGAGAGAGAGAGAGAGAGAGAGAGAGAGAGAGAGAGAGAGAATATCATCTGGGAATTAGGTATCAGAATATGTAAGGCTTGACATTAATTGCTGTCGTGTATACTGGGAGTATGCACTTTGTTGAGCTGCACAGGGAATGTGCACTGGGGTGTGTGTACTGGGCGTGCGTACTGGGCTAGTGTACTGGGCGTGCATACTGGGCGTGCGTACTGAACGTGTGTACTGGGCGTGCGTACTGGGAGTTCGTGCTGGGAGTGATGTACCTGTGATTGGGTTTGAGAATGCTCGTGCAACACGACCTCTAGGCCAGGCTTGTCTGGTGCTTGCCTGGTGAACTAGACTGTTGCTGCTGGAGGCCCATGGCCCCACATATCTATCACAGCCTGGTTGATCTGGCACCTGTTGAAGATACTTATCCACTTTCCTCTTGAAGACTTCTACACTTGTCCTAAGAGTGTTTCTGGTAAGATATTGAATAGGTTGGGGCCACAGATGTTGATACAATGTTCTCTTATTGTGCCCACGGCGCCCCTACTTTTACCGGGGCTATTTTGCACTTCCTCCCATATCTCTCACTCCAGTATGTTATTATGGCAGTGTGCAAGTTTGGGACAAGGCCCTCAAGTACTTTCCAGGTATACATGATCACGTATATCTCTCTCTATCTCTCTTCTCCAGCGCGTACATATTTGGACTCTGAGGAGTTCCCAATAATTTAAATGCTTTATTGGTTCTATGCGGGTCGTAAATGATCTTTGTATCTGTTGCAGCTCTGATACCTCGCCTGCCCTGGATGGAGCCGTCAACACTCAACAACACTTTAAGGGGCACGTCAGTTTTCCTGTCTTCTAATAATATGTTATTTTCCCCTATAATCTACCTTGTTCATTATTACTATCGCATTTGCTTTGTCTGCTTTCGTAAGGTGAAGACCAGGATCTTTCCTTAATTCATGGTATAACTTAACAATTCTTTGATGACAATTGTGTTGCAGAGGTGTGAGCACCTCTCCAACACTTTTGTTATACCATGAATTAAGGAAAGATCCTGGACTTCACCTTGTGAAAGCAGACAAAGCAAATGCGATAGTAATTATGGACAAGGTAGATTATAGGGGGAAAATAAACATGATATTAGGAGACAGGGAAACTCAGGCGCCTCTTAAGCAAGAGAGCACAAGTGATTTGAACAGTGTTACCATTGGCACTATTTCCCTTGTTTTGAAAGTTCTCATTATCCATCCCGAGAGTAAACTGTTGCGCTCTTCAAATTTTGCCAAACTCTCGAAGAAAGAAATTCACAGCAACGAAGCTGCAGCACCTCATTTCAACACACAAACTGAAATTGAAAAGTTTCACTGGCGCCTCTGTAATGATCCCAGATGAACCGAAACGTCGCACAGTTTCCATTCCCAGTTTGTGGTGTTGGTGTGAATTTAACACTTTGTAGGTGGGTGGGTGACCAGGGTGGTAGTGGGTGGGTGTCACCTTGCTCGTGTTTACCTACATTGATCGTCGTCAGCCTGGCCTCTCACTTTCATCCTTCCCTCCGGCGAGTGTGTCAATAATGACTTCCAGATTCAGAAAGTGTGAAGGCTCGGCCGCCACAGACCTGTTTCACCAGTTTTTTTCATTCTTGCAGCCAGGCCTGAGGCCAGGATTCCCCGGTGACTGCCTGCTCAGCCAGGTTATGGCTGACCATGGCTGGCGTAGCCATCATAAACTAGTTAATCCGGCTCCTGAAGGAACCTGTCTGGCTCCTTTATGAAGACTAAATAAAGCTGGCTACAGCAGCAGTGTACTGTTGATGGTTAAGACGATTTCAGGTCACCGCTTTAGCGGCCCGGTCCTAGGCCAGGCCTCCTGGTTGATGGCCTGATAAACCAGACTGTTGGTACTATCCCAACTTAGGCACCGAAGCCCAGCTGATCGCGAACTATCTTGAAGAACTTATCCAGTTTACTCTTGAAGACAGCCAGGTGTCTGTTGGTAATTTCCCTTTTGTATGAAGAGAGGGTATTGAAGAGTCTTGGTACCTTTATGCTTATTGAATTATGTCCTAGTGTAATCATGGCATGCCTGCTTTTCATTAATGGTATTTTGCACCGTCTGTCGAATTTCTTGCTCCCTGGAAAGTACTCGAGGGCCTGGTCCCAAATCTGCATACTGCGATAGCAACATACTGGAGCGAGAGATATGGGAGGAAGTGCAAAATAAACCCAGTGAAAAGAAGGGGTGCTGTGGGCACAATAAGGGAACAATGTATCAACATCTTATCAGAAAATATCACAAACACTGGGACAAGTGTAGAAGTCTTCAAGAGGAAGCTGGACAAGTATCTTCACCAGGTACCAGGTCATCCAGGCTGTGATGGATAAGTGGGTCAGCGGGCCACCTGCAGCAACAACTTGGATGACCAGACAAACACTAGACGAGTTTGGCCCAAAGGCCGGGCTCCGGGAGTAGAAAAACTTTCAGAATTCATCAAAGGAATATCAAAGATAAGGGTACTTAATTACACAGAATGGGTTTCTTACAGCTTACATCAGTTCAGTACGAACCACAGCCCGGCTAATCCGGCACTGACTTTAGGTATCTGTCCAGCTCCCTCTTGAAGACAACCAGAGGTCTACTGGTAATGTCACTTAAATCTGGTGGGAGGCTGTTGAACAGTCTTGGGCTCGGGACACTTATTGTGTTTTCTCTTAGTGTACTAATGGCAACCCTACTTTTCATTGGGGGTATGTTGCACCGCCTGCCAGGTCTTTTGCTTTCGAAGGGAGTGATTTCCCTGTGCAGATTAGGGACCAGTCCCTCTAGGATTATATCTCGCATGCGCTCCAGTGAGTACAAGTCAAGTGCTTTGCAATTTCACCTGCTTTGAACGGAGATGTTAATGTACAGCAGTATTCCAGCCTAGAGAGAACAATTAATTTAAAAAGGATCATCATTGGCTTGGGATCTCTTGTTTTGAACGTTCTCATTATCCATCCTATCATTTTCTTCGTAGATGTGATAGTGGCACTGTTGTGATCTTTGAAAGTGAGATCTTCATACATTACCACTCCCAGGTCCTTCACATTACTTTTCCGTTCTATTGTATGATCAGAGTTTGTAGTATACTCAGTTCTAGTTTTTATCTCCTCCAGTTTTCCATAACGGAGTAGTTGAAATTTGTCTTCATTGAACATTATATTGTTTTCCGTTGCCCATTTGAAAATTTGGTTTATATCTTCTTGGAGGTTAACCGTGTCTTCAATGGATGACACTCTCATGCAGATCCTAGTATCGTCTGCAAAGAATGATACAGTGCTATTGTTTACATCTCTGTCTATGTCTGATATGAGGATGAGGAACAGGACAGGGGCGAGCACTGTACCTTGTGGAACAGAGCTTTTCACTATGGCAGCTTCTGATTTAACTCTGTTTACCACTACTCTTTGTGTTCGATTGGTTAGAGAGCTGAAGATCCATCTGCCCACTTTGCCAGTTATTCCTTCAGCACGTATTTTGTGTGCTGTTACACCATGATCGCACTTGTCGAAGGCTTTTTCAAAGTCTGTGTATACTACATCTTCGTTATGTTTGTCTTCCGTTGCATCCAAGACCCTATCATAGTGGTCCAGTAGTTGCAAGAGGCACGAGTTACCTGCCCTGAACCCATGTTGCCCTGGATTGTGCAGTTTTGGGGAATCCAAGTGGTTTGCAATCATGCTTCTTAGTACTCTTTCAAATATTCTTTATGATGTGGGCCGTTAGCTATCTTAGCTAATGCTTTGCTGCCACCTTTATGGGGAGGGGCTATATCCGTTGTTTTAAGTGACTGTGAGATTTCACCCATGTCCATAGCATACTTAGAGTACGCAAAAGGGGTTTCTTGTAGTTGTTAATGAACACAGAGTTCCATGAGTCTGGGCCTGGGGCTAAGTGCATGGGCATATTGTCCATGGCTTTCTCAAAATCTAGTGGAGTTAGGTTTATGTCAGAAATTTGGCATTCATTGACCGGTGTTTTGGGTTTCATTCATGAAAAAGTCATGTGGATTGTCAATCTTTAGACTGATTAGTGGCTCGCTAAACACACTAGTATTGAGATTTCAGTATCTCGCTCATTTCTTTGTTGTCATCTATGTAAGTCCAGTCTTGTCTGAGCAAAGGCCCGATGCTAGATATGGTTGTTGTTGTTTTTTTGCATATGAAAAGAAATATTTCGAATTTCAATTTCACTAATCGCTTTTAGCTTCTTCTGTCTCTCATGGATCCTGTATGAGTCCTTTAACTTAAGTTCGATACTTTCCACTTCCCTGGCTAGTGCTTCCTTCCGTGTATCAGATAATCTAGCGTTCTTGAGGAGCTCGGCGATTCTTCGTCGTTTTCTGTAGAGGGAGCACCTTTCTCTCTCCAGTTTACCTCTTCTCTTCTTCTTAGGGTAATATGCCTTGAACATACTTCAACTGCCAGGAAGTTGATCCTTTCAAGGCACTGGTTTGGATCCATGTTATTTAAGACATGGTTCACCTGGTCCCAGTTGATGTTCTTATTGTTCTAGTTGAATTTGTTGAAGACACCTTCACAGCTACGTGCATTTTGCTGATCGGGACTCCTGTGCATGTAAGTCTGAACTTCGATTAGATTGTGATGGAAAAGTATACATACCAAAAATTCTCAGGGTTTAGCCAGCATATTTTTTTTAAAGAGAAAGTAAACTGGCGTAACGCTGTCGTTACTTTGGTCTAGACAGCTGTCAGGATGGTAAAGTAGAAGGCTCTCTCCCCACTGCCACCATGGAGAAGGGAATTGTTATTCAGAAGTGTAAAATGTACCTGGAGATTTCATAGGCAAGAAGAATGAATTAAAAAAACAGGAGTAGAGAGAGAGTTTTTGTGTCATTGTTGTGTTCTATGTAGAGCTTAACTTAATAAAGCTTGACATGGAGCTAAACATGACTTCATAAAGCTTTAAACGAAATAAAACATGACTTGATAAAGGTCTACACAGAACAAAACATGACTTGATAAAACTACATAAAGTGAAACGTTGCAGCAATGAAAGTTTACTCTCCATCTGTGTTTTTCTTTACTCTGGGCAGTGAGAATTCGTATTCTGAGAGAGAGAGAGAGAGAGAGCTGTTAGAGATGACAGGTGGAATGACAGGTGTGCGGCCAAGGGATTTGCCAGGTAATTACACCTCACAGCTCTCAAGGGACATCCACTCAGTTGTCTGGGGTTTTATATATCACGTTCTCTGGCACTTTGGCTCTCTCTCTCTCTCTCTCTCTCTCTCTCTCTCTCTCTCTCTCTCTCTCTCATTTTTTACAAGAACTTACGAAGTTCTCACAGGAGCCTGACATGCAGGGAGGCCATTGAAGATCCTCGCAGTTTTCCTACTCTTTATCTCTCAGTGAAAGTACTGCTCACTTGATTTTCACTGGTGGTACATATTACTCCTTGTTGCACATTGCCTCCCGCTCTGGTAAGGGGCAACTCAGTGTGTGGATTTAGAAGCCCGGCCCTCCAGTTTTTTCCAGTTGTGAATTATGATGTAGGTGTCTTGGCTGCACTCCAGTGATTACAGTTCCAGGGATCTTGAAGGGAGGTGCTCCTAGGAGGTTCTCTCTACATTCTTCTGATCTCTGAATTCGCCAGCTTATACGACACATGTGCAGCACTTTGGTATCTTCATTGTTGAGACGTTTCGCCTGTGCAGCAAGCTTTATCAGCCTGAGCGAAACTTAGCCAGCATTTACTAGCTGTTAGTTTACAAGTTGTCTAAACAGGTCATCACTAGCTTCCTCTTGGGAGGTTCCATTTCCCCGGTCCACTATTGTTCTTGTAGCTGTGATAATAACATAGTCGTGTTCTCTCTCAGTGTAACACCTTCCTACATGCTCATTCCCACGTCATTCTACTCCAATTTTGATTTCGTATTTTTTTTTCCATAGCGGAGGAGCTAAAATTTCCTTTTCGTAAACATGACACAGTTGTCTGTGACGACATGAAGGACATGTCACACAAGCAGTGTTGCCCACCCTGGACGCTGCCCACCCTGGACGTTACACGCCCCTGGTGGACATTTGCAGAATTAATCTATTGCTTGCCGATCGGCATTTCTTTTTTCGCCTCAACAACACTAACTTTCCTTGTACAGGATTCATGTTTTACTTAAATGTATTGAAGGGTCGGGGGGCGGGGGCGGGGGCGGTGTCGGGGGCGAGGTCTATGGACATTAACCCCTATTGTTAAATAAAAATATACACAGGATAATAATAGCATACACAAGATAATAATATTATACACAGGATAATAATATCATACACACAGGATAATAATATCATACACACAGGATAATAATATCATACACACAGGGTAATAATATTATATTACTCTTAGTGTTGACTATTACTTCTATGTTGAATATTACTTCTATTAAGTAATGTTTCACTCTACATAGAGCTTTCCAATCCATGTTTCACTCTACATAGAGCTTTCCCAAGTCATGTTTCACTCTACATAGAGCTTTCCCAAGTCATGTTTCACTCTACATAGAGCTTTCCCAAGTCATGTTTCACTCTACATAGAGCTTTACCAAGTCATGTTTCACTCTACATTGAGCTTTACCAAATCATGTTTCACTGCATAGAGCTTTACCAAGTCATGTTTCACTCTACATAGAGCTTTACCAAGTCATGTTTCACTCTACATAGAGCTTTACCAAGCCATGTTTCACTCTACATAGAACTTTACCAAGTCATGTTTCACTCTACATAGAGCTTTACCAAGTCATGTTTCACTCTACATAGAGCTTTACCAAGTCATGTTTCACTCTACATAGAGCTTTACCAAGTCATGTTTCACTCTACATTGAGCTTTACCAAGTCATGTTTCACTCTACATAGAACTTTACCAAGTCATGTTTCACTCTACATAGAGCTTTACCAAGTCATGTTTCACTCTACATAGAGCTTTACCAAGTCATGTTTCACTCTACATAGAGCTTTACCAAGTCATGTTTCACTACATTGAGCTTTACCAAGTCATGTTTCACTCTACATAGAACTTTACCAAGTCATGTTTCACTCTACATAGAGCTTTACCAAGTCATGTTTCACTCTACACAGAGCTTTACCAAGCCATGTTTCACTCTACATAGAGCTTTACCAAGCAATGTTTCACTCTACATAGAGCTTTACCAAGTCATGTTTTACTCTACATAGAGCTTTACCAAGTCATGTTTCACTCTACATAGAGCTTTACCAAGTCATGTTTCACTCTACATAGAGCTTTACCAAGTCATGTTTCACTCTACATAGAGCTTTACCAAGCCATGTTTCACTCTACGTAAAGCTTTACAAGCCATGTTTCACTCTACATTGAGCTTTACCAAGTCATGTTTCACTCTACATAGAGCTTTACCAAGCCATGTTTCATTCTACATAGAACTTTACCAAGTCATGTTTCACTCTACATAGAGCTTTACCAAGTCATGTTTCACTCTACATAGAGCTTTACCAAGTCATGTTTCACTCTACATTGAGCTTTACCAAGTCATGTTTCACTCTACACAGAGCTTTACCAAGCCATGTTTCACTCTACATAGAGCTTTACCAAGCAATGTTTCACTCTACATAGAGCTTTACCAAGTCATATTTCACTCTACATAGAGCTTTACCAAGTCATGTTTCACTCTACATTGAGCTTTACCAAGTCATGTTTCACTCTACACAGAGCTTTACCAAGCCATGTTTCACTCTACATAGAGCTTTACCAAGCAATGTTTCACTCTACATAGAGCTTTACCAAGTCATGTTTTACTCTACATAGAGCTTTACCAAGTCATGTTTCACTCTACATAGAGCTTTACCAAGTCATGTTTCACTCTACATAGAGCTTTACCAAGTCATGTTTCACTCTACATAGAGCTTTACCAAGCCATGTTTCACTCTACGTAAAGCTTTACAAGCCATGTTTCACTCTACATTGAGCTTTACCAAGTCATGTTTCACTCTACATTGAGCTTTACCAAGCAATGTTTTACTCTACACAGAGCTTTACAAAGTCATGTTTTTCTCTACATAGAGATTTACCAAGCCATGTTTCACTCTACATAGAGATTTACCAAGCCATGTTTCACTCTACATAAAGCTTTACCAAGCCATGTTTCACTCTACATAAAGCTTTACCAAGCCATGTTTCACTCTACATAGAGCTTTACCAAGCCATGTTTCACTCTACATTGAGCTTTACCAAACCATGTTTCACTCTACATAGAGCTTTGTCCAATCAACAATGTCCTCTTTTGTGCTGTTTACCCAGGATTAACCAGGTTTAGATTTCGGGGGGTCATCGCCCCCGTGGCCCGCTCCCGCTGGTTCACCTGACCTCTCTTACCTACACGTGGGAGTATTTTACACAGGTGTGTGTGTGTGTTTGTGTCACGTCAGCATTGTGCGTGTGTTATGTTGTGTAAGTAACCATGTTGTAGCAGGGACTGTTTTTGGCTTTACGCCCATGTTTCTCTGGCTTTTGTAAATGTTGTGATTGCCTGTGTTTTGCAATCTTCATAGCACGGTTTGTGTGTGTGTGTGTGTGTGTGTGTGTGTGTGTGTGTGTTTACAGTGAGTTGTCTTTGAGAGGTTCGAAGCACTGATGAACCCCGTCTCTTAAAAAATAATCTACAATACTGTGGCTGGAACAATTCACATATAATCTACAATACTGTGGCTGGAACAATTCACATATAATCTACAATACTGTGGCTGGAACAATTCACAAATAATCTACAATACTGTGGCTGGAACAATTCACATATAATCTACAATACTGTGGCTGGAACAATTCACATATAATCTACAATACTGTGGCTGGAACAATTCACATATAATCTACAATACTGTGGCTGGAACAATTCACAAATAATCTACAATACTGTGGCTGGAACAATTCACAAATAATCTACAATACTGTGGCTGGAACAATTCACAAATAATCTACAATACTGTGGGTGGAACAATTCACATATAATCTACAATACTGTGGCTGGAACAATTCACATATAATCTACAATACTGTGGCTGGAACAATTCACATATAATCTACAATACCATTTCTTGAACAGTTCATAAATAACCTTCACTTGGGAGAAAAATCTTAAGAAAACGTTTCGGTCCCTCCTGGGTTATCTTGGTCGAAACGTGCATGACTAGTGGATGCTTGACTCTCATACCTCTTCTTAAAGCTGTGAATGTAGGGAGCTTCCTTCACCTCGTCTACCTCATTCCACTTGATAATGAGATCCAACCAACACTTTCGATCGGTAGCGTACTCAGCTCACACACTGAGGTCCGGGATCGATCGAGTCCCCGGTACGGCTGGAAAACATTAGGACGTGTTTCCTTAAGCCCCTGCTGTCCTTGTTCACCCATCAGTAAAATGGGTACGTGGGCGTTAGTAGACTGGTGTGGGTCGCATCCTGGGGACAAAATTGACCTAATTTGCCGGAAATGCTCTGCATAACAAGCGGCTTTCTACATAGTAGTATGTCATTGATGTCATTTAGACCTGTATACCTTGTACATGTACTTGTAGAAATAAAGATATTATTATTATTTATTATTATTATTATTATTGTACATGAATGGTATACCGTACCGACAGGATGACGAATTATACATGTGCAACATCTGGGTATCTTTAATTTGTAGACGTTTCGCCCTCCAGTGTTTATTAATACAATACATGGATATAATGTGAAGACTGTAGAAGTAGTTACAAATGAGGAGGTAATCAGTCCCCAGCCTGGAGTCGATGTGTTCAGTCCCGGTCAAGGTTTACATTTCTCAGTATTTATACTTCTGTCATGTCGAAAACACTAGTCTCCAGTATGAGGAAACCTCGTGAGGTTACCATGAGGAAACCTCGTGAGGTTACCATGTTTATATTGTGTCATTGTTTTACGATGATATCTGGTAAGTGTTTCAGTGTTGCTTCCATCAAGAGCTCTTGATCTGAGGAAGTGGATTTGTGTTCTAATTCCTTCACTCCAGTCTGAATGTTTCCTTCACCCTTCCCCCAGCCCCCCTCCCTCATGCCCCCAGGTGCTATGTGACCCCTACGGCTTTACTACTACTACCCCATAAATATAACAACAACAATAATAATAATAATGCTAATAATACTAATAGAAATAATAAGAATAGAAATAATAGTAATAATAATAATAATAATTATGGAAATAATAATAATAATTTATTTATTTACTAATTTCTAAAGTGTAAGTACACTGGCAAGGACTAACTCATTTTTATTTCATTCAGATTTTTATATTGTTGTGTAGGCGAAGGCATGTTTAGTCCAGGAGGTGAGAGTTCAGGGTGTCCAGAGAGTCGTGTTTTTGTGGGGTCTCTGGTCGCTTGTAGTACTTAACGGTACTCCTTGTCCTCCTTCCCTTCCTCCTCGCTCCTCTCCTCCTCACTCCTCTCCTCTTCGCTCCTCTCCTCCTCGCTCGTCTCCTCCTCACTCCTCTCCTCCTCACTCCTCTCCTCTCCAACGTTCTCTTGCTTCCCCAGAACTGGTGACACACTGAGCTCTGGGGTGAGGCTCCATACACTGCACATGTGAGCTCAGTGGATGAGGTAATTTGTGCGACTTGAATAGTCTGTGGAGAATATGAGGAAGAATAGAGGTTATAATACGTTACGTTGTTAGGATGAGTTAGGTTAAGTTGCGTTTGGTTATGTTGGGTGAAGTTAGGTTAGGCTATGTTAGGTTACGTTAGGTTACGTTAGGTTAGGTTATGCTAGGTTACGTTATGTTTGGTTAGGTTAAGTTGTGTTTGCTTATGTTGGGTTATGTTAGGTTACGTTAGGTTAAGTTGTGTTTGCTTATGTTGGGTTACGTTAAGTTAGCTTATGTTATGTTAGGTTAGGTTAGGTTAAGTTGTGTTTGTTTATGTTGGGTTACGTTAGGTTAGGTTACGTTAGGTTATGTTAGGTTAGGTTAAGTTGTGTTTGCTTATGTTGGGTTAAGTTCGGTTTGGTTAGATTACAGTTGCAACAACAGAAGTATCTAGGAGTAAGATTCACTCACTGAGTGTTGGAAGGACAGGTTAATGTTGCTGCTGCACCATTATAGTGACCACAACACTGAACCATCATCCTCTAAGAAACATTCGTGTCTGGTCAGGTTCTTCCTCACGCTCGCATCAACAACAGCAACAAAACCAGTTCTTATTGTTGCAACTTTGCCGTGTTGTGTGACCACGCATGTTGATATAGCGTGCGTGTTGTTCCCGGTTGTTACCAGGAGCATGGTGAACACCAGGAGCATGGTGAAAACCAGGAGCATGGTGAAAACCAGGAGCATGGTGAACACCAGGAGCATGTATCCACCTCCACCGCCAGGCCTGGTCATGGTCCTGGCCTCGGGGGCGTTGATCCCTGGAATACCCTCCAGGTAGACTCCAGGTATGTAGATCTGTGACTTATAAGGGCCACTGTGTGGGCGAAAAGTAGTCAATAAAGGATTGCATTATTCTGCATTTGTCTTTATTTTTCCATCTATTTTTATAGTTAATGGAAATGTTGGCTTCAGTCAGGCTACTGAGCAGTGTGTTGCACTCATCTACCACTACTGGCTGCAACTTGTCCCTGTCCTGTGTTTCGGACCTGCCTAGCATGGGCCAATAGGTGACCTGAACCTGCCTAGCATGGGCCGGTAGGTGACTTGGACATGCCTAGCATGGGCCAGTAGGTGACTTGGACTTGCCTAACATGGGCCAGTAGGTGACTTGAACCTGACTAGCATGGGCCAGTAGGTGACTTGGGCCTGCCTAGCATGGGCCAGTAGGCCTGCTACAGTGCTCCTTCGTTGTTATGTTTATTCTTGGATCAGTTTTATGCTACTGGAGAGTGAGGAGAGTGATCTGCAGAGGAGAGGAGTGGTGAGAGGAGAATAGGTGAGTGGGGGGAGAGGGGGGATTATAGAGCGGCCTGTGGTCAGAGATAAGGTTCTTTGTGGCTGTGAAAGGGACGAGGGAGAGGGTAGGAGGGACGGGGAGAGGGGAGGAGGGATGGGGAGAGGGGAGGAGGGACGGGGAGAGGGGAGGAGGGACGGGGAGAGGGGAGGAGGATCTGCACACGGAAATCACTCCCTTCGAAAGCAAAAGACTTGGCAAGCGGTGCAAAATACCCTCAATGGCGCCCCGCTATTAATATACTAAGAGAAAACACAATAAGTGTCCGGGGCCCAAGACTGTTCAACAGCCTCCCACCAGCCATAAGGGAAATTACCAGTAGACATCTGGTTGTCTTCAAGAGGGAGCTGGACAGATACCTAAAGTCGGTGCCGGATCAGCCGGGCTGTGGTTCGTACGTTGGTCTGCGTGCGGCCAGCAGGAACAGCCTCGTTGATCAGGCCCTGATCCACCGGGAAGCCTGGTTGTGGACTGGGCCGCCGGGGCGTTGATCCCCGGAATACCCTCCAGGTAGACGGGGAGGGGAGGAGGGACGGGGAAAGGGGAGTATGGAAGGGGGGAGGGTAGATCAGGGAAATTTTAATCAAAATTGTATACATCAGTATTGTGCTGGTGGTGCTGGTGCTGCTGTGGTGGCGGTGCTGCTGTGGCGGTGCTCCTGTGGTGGTGCTGCTGTGGAGGTGCTGCTGTGGTGGTGGTGGTACTGTTGTGCTGGTGGTGGTGGTGCTGCTGTGGTGGTGGTGCTGGTGGTGGTCAGTATGAAGGCTTCACAGTGAAAACAGACAATAAGTTATACTTGTGTTTCTTTGATATTCCATCACACGGGATGGATTTATTACTTGTAGCCAGCACTAACAACTTGATTAATCATGCCCTCCCTGGAACTGTTTACAGGTAAACTACAAGATTTAGAAGCTAAGTGAACTTGTACGAGCAGCTTTTCATTATAACAAAATGTATGTTTCTAAGACAGTCAAATGGGTGATTGTTTATTAACAGAATGTATCTGTTTCTAAGACAGTCAAATGGGTGACTGTTTAGACAGTGACTGTGCTGGTTGGATCAGTTTTCTGGTCGCGCGTCTGAATTTTTTTTATCGTCTTTATCTTATATTTCACTTATTGCCCTTATGGCATGTTGTAACTGCCTGTTTATCTTGATAGACGACCACACTCTAACTTGACCTATCCTAACTTAACATGACCTAATAAGCGTAACCTATCCAAACTTAACCTAACTAAGCGTTACCTATCCTAACTTAACCAAAGTCATGTAATTTGAGAAATTTACTGGAAACTGTAAGTGAGAAATGCACATACAACCTGTGAGGAGGGGTTGTAGGGGAGAGGTGGGGAGGGGTTGTAAGGGAGGGGTTGTAGGGAGAGGTGGGGAGGGGTTGTAAGGGAGGGTTGTGGGGAGGGTTGTAGGGGAGAGGTTGTGGGGAGGAGTTGTAGGGAGGAGTTGTAGGGGAGAGCTTGTAGAAAAGAGGTTGTGGGGTAGGGGTAGGGGAGAGGTTGTGGGGGAGGGGTTGTAGGGGAGAGGTTGTAGGGGAGAGGTTGTGGGGAGAGGTTGTGGGGAGAGGTTGTGGGGGAGGGGTTGTAGGGGAGAGGTTGTGGGGGAGGGGTTGTAGGGGAGCGTCTTACTGAGAATGTGTGACGTGTACTTCTTCTAAGGCCGCCGAGATATATTATAAGTTATCCCTGGACACTCCTAGAGAGACTGCACACATAAATCACTCCCTGTCTCACGAAATCGTAATGACACGATTGCAAACAAACCATACCGCGGGTGGGGTTAGAACCCGCGATCAGAAAGTCTCAAAACTCCAGACCGTCGCGTAAGCCACTAGGCCAGCTAGCTTCAATAAGATTCATCCAACTAGGTATATTTCTACACCATAGGAAGGTTAGCATAGGCACCACTGTGTCCACAAATGCAAGTTTTTACAGACGAATCTCCCGCTAGCATGGCCGTGACGAACTCTAGCTCAAGTCCCCTCAAAGCCGTCAACATGACTCCCGGTGAAAGCAAAATACTCTGCAGACGGAGCAACGTACCCCAGTGAAAAGCAGGAGTGTGGTGAGTACACCTAAAGAAAGCACAATA
Source organism: Cherax destructor (assembly GCA_009830355.1). Classification (NCBI taxonomy): domain Eukaryota; kingdom Metazoa; phylum Arthropoda; class Malacostraca; order Decapoda; family Parastacidae; genus Cherax; species Cherax destructor. The sequence continues at coordinate 137,047 of WNWK01002899.1, read as the reverse complement.
AGAGTAAGGGGTCCAAGGCTGTTCAACAGCCTCCCATCATACATAAGGGGGAATTACCAAAAGACCCCTGGCTGTCTTCAAAAGGGAGCCGGACAGACACCTGAAGTCAGTACCTGACCAGCCGGGCTGTGGTTCGTACGTCGGCTTGCGTGCGGCCAGCAGTAACAGCCTGGCTGATCAAGCCCTGATCCACAATGAGGCCTGGTCACGGACCTGGCCGCGAGGGCGTTAACCCCCCGGAACAGCCTCCAGGTAGACGCCAGGTGTGTAGGGATGGTGGTGGGGAGTCACAGTAGAGTGACGACAGGAGAGTCACTCACCACTGAGACCTTCATGATAACTGTATGTCAGATAACATAGATATTAACTCTGTGCAACACCATACACCTGCTCTCTCATCAAGGTCACTTAGACACTTGCTCTATCATCAAGGTCACACATCCGCTCTATCATCAAGGTCACACATCCGCTCTATCATCAAGGTCACACACCTGATCTATCATCAAGGTCACTCAAGCACTTGCTCTCTCATCAAGATCACTCAAACACTTGCTCTATCATGAAGGTCACACCTGCTCTATCATCAAAGTCACTCAAACACCCGCTGTATCATCAAGGTCACAAACCTGCTCTATCATCCGGGTTACTCACCTGCTCTCTCATCAAGGCCACTCACATCTGCTCTCTCATCAAGATCACACACACCTGCTCTCTCATCAAGGTCACACACACACTACTCTATCATCAAGCTTTCTCACACACCTCTCTCATCAAAGTCACTCACACACCTGCTTTATCATCAGGGTTACTCACACCTGCTTTCTCATCAAGATCACACACACACACACACACACACACACACACACACACACACCTGCTCTCTCATCAAGGTCATTCACACACTTGCTCTATCATCAAGGTCACTCACGCACCTCTCTCAACAAGGTCATTCACACACCTGCTCTATCATCAGGGTCACACACCTGCTTTATCAAGGTCATACACCTGCTCTCAAGGTCACACACACCTCTCATCAAGGTCACACACACACCTCTCATCAAGGTCACACACCTCTCATCAAGGTCACACACACACCTCTCATCAAGGTCACACCTCTCATCAAGGTCACACACACTCTCATCAAGGTCACACACACCTCTCATCAAGGTCACACACACACACCTCTCATCAAGGTCACACACACACACCTCTCATCAAGGTCACACACACCTCTCATCAAGGTCACACACACCTCTCATCAAGGTCACACACACCTCTCATCAAGGTCACACACACACATCTGCTCATCAAGGTCACACACCTGCTCTGTCATCAATGTCACACACATCTACTCATCAAGGTCACACACCTGCTCTGTCATCAAGGTCACACAATTATTATTTTAAAAGCATCATTACACAGGCTTTTTGTGCAAAGAATAATTTATCGGCGTTTAACACATATAATTTACAGACAACACATATATTTACAGATAACACACTTAATTTACAGACATATATTTACAAACAACACATATAGTTTACAGACAACACACTTAATTTACAAACACATATATTTCAGATAACACATAATTTACAGACAGTACATATATTTACAGACATATATTTACAGAAAACACACATAACTTACAGACGACATATAAAATTTACAGACAGCACGTATAATTTACAGACATAGCACGTATAATTTACAGACATAGCACGTATAATTTAGACATAACATGTATAATTTACAGACATAACATGTATAATTTACAGACATAGCACATTCACAGACATATAGCATAGAATTCAAAGTGTAAAAATAAGTAGAGGAAGTGAGGTATATCTGGAGGTTGTTGCGGGGGTCAGCGCCCCCGCGGCCCCCGAGATCCCCTCGACCCCCGCGGCCCGGTCCAACGATGTAATTGAGTTGGCTGAGGAGAGTTATTGAGGTGGTTTGGGTACTAAGAGAAGGTGGAGCAGAATAGGATGACCGAGACAGTGTGTAAACCTGGGGTAGACGGAAGTGTTGGAGTCCTCCCGGGAAGGGTTGCAGGCAGGGGGTGGGTGAAGGCTGCTTTGAGTCCTGTGGGCTTGAGCATCCAGCAGGCTTGTGTGAGCGTATTACATGGGGATGAATTGTGACGAGTGGTTTTCATGGTTCGACGTACTGTTGGAGTGTTGGACGTACTGTTGGAGTGTTGGACGTACTGTTGGAGTGTTGGACGTACTGTTGGAGTGTTGGCTAAGTAAATATTTACGGAGGGATTCAAGGATAGTCGGTTAGCCGGACTTGAGTCCTGGAGGAGGTAAGTGCAGTACCTGCACTCTGGAGGAGGGGTGAGAATATTGCAGTTCGGAGGGTCATTTGAGTGATGATGTCTACACAGGTTAGGTTAGGTAAGGTTCGTCAGGAAACAGGGGAAGTGTTTCCTGACGCGGGTCCTAGATTATGACCCGCCGTTGAAGCTTTTGGTCATCTATTAAGACAGCTTATGGCATGGGAAGAGTATGTTACATTTATTCGAGGTATGTCACATGCCCATAGCATGCCCTCCCTACCAGCAGTCCAGCTGTTAAGGGTATGACAGGGTAGAGAGGACAAATGTTATGCTAAACAGCTGGGTTCAAGGCGCCAATCACAAGGAGGCTCACCACAGTTGCCAAGCGATGACTGGGACTCGTAAACAACGTTGTCAGATTTACCTCTCACGTCTGTCTCTTGTTTACAAACTTGTTATTCTCAACATTGTACATATATTTGCACGTTTATTTGGTGAATTAAATACATATTAAGTATTTACTCTACGCTGCCTTCTTGTTCCTTCCTGCCCTTGGTTATCGTGCTGACGCAGTGACGCTCAGGTGTACACACCACAAGACTACACCTGTGTTCGTAATACAGCTATTGAATGAATGATGCTAAATGTGTTTCTTTTTTATGGGGGGGTCAGGGGGGGTCACTCTGCGTTGATGGGAAACTGCCGATGTGTTAAAAAATATATATAACAGTGACAAATAATGATTTACGAACATTATTGGGCAACACCAGCAGAGAGGGAGACACCTGTCTGTCTGTCAGTCCCATGTGTTGGGTCACGACTTTCACTCCAGTACTCTACACTAAGTCCTCAAAGTCTCAATGGATAAGATCTACGCCATTGATTTTTACAGTCTAAGAGCTGTTATCCTGCCTCAGATCATTTACAGGCTAAGAGCTGTTATCCTGCCTCAGATCATTTACAGGCTAAGGGCTGTTATCCTGCCTCAGATCATTTACAGGCTAAGAGCTGTTATCCTGCCTCAGATCATTTACAGGCTAAGAGCTGTTATCCTGCCTTAGATCATTTACAGGGTAAGATCTGTTATCCTGCCTCAGATCATTTACAGGCTAAGAGCTGTTATCCTGCCTCAGATCATTTACAGGGTAAGATCTGTTATCCTGCCTCAGATCATTTACAGGCTAAGAGCTGTTATCCTGCCTCAGATCATTTACAGGGTAAGATCTGTTATCCTGCCTCAGATCATTTACAGGCTAAGAGTTGTTATCCTGCCTCAGATCATTACAGGCTAAGAGCTGTTATCCTGCCTCAGATCATTTACAATCTAAGAGCTGTTATCCTGCCTCAGATCATTTACAGGCTAAGAGCTGTTATCCTGCCTCAGATCATTTACAGGCTAAGAGCTGTTATCCTGCCTCAGCTAATTCGCAAGCTAAGAGTTATCGTACTTACATTCACAGTTAACAACTACTAATTGATTATCCTAATTTTTAAAGGGATGGACCGGTAAGCCAGAGGAAGTCCTCGGTCACATGACCAAAATCTCCACTAGCGAGTCATTATATGACTTCATTACCTTTGTAACTTGTGAGTTCATTACCTTTGTAACTTGTGAGTTCATTACCTTTGTAACTTGCTCAGCTATCAAAACTTTGGGGTCCAGTCCCTGGACCCATTATGTACCTCTGTAATCTTTTGACTACCGCCCACAGAATGGGTATGGAGTGCATAATAAAGATATCAAACTAAACCTGTTTCCTGACGAATCTTACCTAACCTAACCTACTCAGATCATTTCAAAACTCAGATATACTACCACTCTTCAGGATGCCACTCACAGCAGTGGGTAAACACCTAAGTGAAGACTCAGACACATGTGCAACATCTGGGTATCTTTAATTTGTAGACGTTTCTCCATCCAGTGGCTTTATCACATTATAAGGACATAATGTGATGCCAGTATGTAAGCTCCAATCTTCCTGCCTGTGCTTCAGATTCTTCAGGTCTACGGTGCTCATCACCTGCTCCTAGGCTGAGGGACTGATTACCTCGTCTTTTGTTTGTACTTCTACAGTCTTCACATTATGTCCTTTTATTGTATTGATAAATCACTGGATGACGTAACGTCTACAAAATAAAGATACCCAGATGTTGCACATGTGTCTAATTTCTCATCTTGTCGTTATTGTATACCATTCACGTAGAAACACCTAGGTGTCTGCCTGTCGCTAGGTGAATAGTAAGGAACCACACGTAGTTTACCGTCCCACGTCACGGTTTCTTTGTTCTAAAACAATATACAATGTACTCACCTAGTTGTGGTAGCAGGGGTCGATTCACAGCTCCTGGCCTCTTCACTGGTCGCTACTAAGAGTTCTTCATTCTTTCCACATGTGAACAGTTGGTGTTTGCTACCACTGAGCATCATGTTGCAAAACTGTATATCCTCCAGCAGTTTTTTCCATGTCGTCTGATGAAGTGGCTTTTCATGTTTAATTTTTGTATCGTTCGCAAAGGATCACACGAAGCTGTGGTGAGTTTTTTCTGTCCTCAGTGAGGACGAGCAACAGTGAGGGAGGCAGGATCGTGCCTTGGGCTACTGAGGCGCCTGTTACTTTGCTTTCTTAAGGCTAGCCTGTTACTTTGCAAAGGATATCCTTTGCTTTGCTAAAGCTAGCTTCCGCCTTGTTTACTGCTATTCTTCCCGTTCTGTTAATCAGAAAGTTGAAAATTTGATGTGATATCAACTCAGGATCACATTAGTCAGAAGCCTTGGGAAAGTCCGTGCACGCTGCGTCTGCATTCTGGTGCTCTTCCAGAGTCTCCGTGATTTTGTCGTTATGGTTTAGTAGCTGTGACCAGCAGGATCTTCAAGCTCTATATCTACGCTGGCTTGGATTGTACACGTCACGCTTTTAATTAAAGTTCCTAACTTGGCCTCTCATCATCCTTCCAGAGACTTATGATGTAACTTTTTTGCCAGCTCTCTACTGCCTGTTTTGTGTACAGGAGATATGTCTGCACGTGTATGAGCCGTGTATGACCTGTGTATGACCCGTGTATGACCCGTGTATGACCCGTGTATGAGTAAAGGAATACCGAGTGCTCGTATTAGTGGTATTTTGCACTTTATTGTAAACAAGGATCTTCATTAATGCTGTCCAGGTACTGCATGACTGGCGGTCCAGGTACTGCATGACTGGCGGTCCAGGTTGCTGCTCTAGGTAACCTGTACTGGCTACAGGATATGCCTTGACTGGCTAAGTACTTCACGCTTTTTACTGCTACTCGTCCGTTCTGTTAATCAGGTTGAATTGATGTGATATCAACTCAGGATCACATTAGTCAGAAGCCTTGGGAAAGTCAGGTGTAGCTGCGTCTGCATTCTGGTGCTCTTCCAGAGTCTCCGTGATTTTGTCGTTATGGTTTAGTAGCTGTGACCAGCAGGATCTTCAAGCTCTATATCTACGCTGACTTGGATTGTATACGTCACGCTTGTGTAAGGTTCCTAACTTGGCATCTCATCATCCTTTCAGAGACTTATGATGAACTTGTGCCAGCTCTCTACTGCCTGTTTTGTGTACAGGAGATATGTCTGCACGTGTATGACCGTGATGACCTGTGCATGACCGTGTATGACCCGTGTATGGAGTAAAGGAATGCTGAGGTGCTCAGTATGTAGTGGTATTTGCATTATTGTACAGGATCTTCATTAATGCTGTCCAGGTTCTGCATGACTGGCGGTCCAGGTACTACATGACTGGCGGTCCAGGTACTGCATGACTGGCGGTCCAGGTACTGCATGACTGGCGGTCCAGGTACTGCATGACTGGCGGTCCAGGTACTGCATGACTGGAGGTCCAGGTACTGCATGACTGGAGGTCCAGGTACTGCATGACTGGCCACATTTTCTATTTGAAAATCTAATACTACGGGATTCGTGTTTAATTTTTGAGAAAGCAGAGGCAGTAAAAATGCTGAGTGTAGCTCCACTGTACCTCCATCACACTGTGTAGCCTCCACTGTACCTCCATTACACTGTGTAGCCTCCACTGTACCTCCTTCATCACACTCTTAAATCTGAAAAATTCCCTCACATCTTTCTCATCAATATATGAAACTTCTGTGTAAAATTTCGTATTTTTTCTTCTGTAATTTTTTTTGTTCTCCCTCAATACACGATTTTTTTTTTTGCAGGCTTTCTTATGGGGACATATTTTATAGTGGCTGAGATGGCTATCAACAGCAACAGTCTGGTAGAACAGACGCTCAACAGAAAAACCTTGACCCAGAGCTGTCTGTCTGTATGACCCCGTGTATGAGTCATGTATGACCCCGTGTATGAGTCATGTATGACCCGTGTATGTATGTATGACCCCGTGTGAGTCGTGTATGAACCGTGTATGAATCTTGTATGAGCCGTATATGACCCCGTGTATGAATCATGTATGACCCGTGTATGATCCAGGTGCTGTAGTAAGCAACATTAACAGCAACTTACCTGCCAAATTAGGCAAAACAATGTTGCAATGTTGCCAATACAGGTGATATGTCAAAAACCTGACTTATGTTATGGAAGAGTTGGTCACCTTTATTCCCTCCCTCCCTCACTCTTCTCTCTCCCTCCCTCACTCTTCTCTCTCCCTCCCTCTTCTTCCTTCCTCTTACCCCCTTCCTCTTCTATATATAATTTCTCTTGTTTCCGCTCTGGTATGATGGAAATATCTCCATAAAAATTCTATTTCTGGTGTGTATGGGATGGGTCATCGTAATGCCCAAGTGATAGTAACTCCAGTTCTGCTGGAAGGTGACCCTTGAAGCTGTTGTAGCTGATCAACCTTTAATGGAATACTTGACCGTATCTTCATTGTCCTACTGAAGTCTGCCAGTTCAGGTTGACACTACTGAAGTCTCCCAGCTCATGCTGACGCTACTGAAGTCTGCCAGTTCAGGTTGACGCTACTGAAGTCTGCCAGTTCAGGTTGACGCTACTGAAGTCTGCCAGTTCAGGTTGACGCTACTGAAGTCTGCCAGTTCAGGTTGACGCTACTGAAGTCTGCCAGTTCAGGTTGACGCTACTGAAGTCTGCCAGTTCAGGTTGACGCTACTGAAGTCTGCCAGTTTAGGCTGACGCTACTGAAGTGTGCGAGTTTAGGCTGACACTATTGAAGTCTCTCAGCTCAGGCTGACACTACTGAAGTCTCCCAGCTCATGCTGACGCTACTGAAGTCTGCCAGTTCAGGTTGACGCTACTGAAGTCTGCCAGTTTAGGCTGACGCTACTGAAGTGTGCGAGTTTAGGCTGACACTACAGAAGTAGTGCCAGTTTAGGCTGACACTATTGAAGTCTCTCAGCTCAGGCTGACACTACTGAAGTCTCTCAGCTCAGGCTGACACTATTGAAGTTTCTCAGCTCAGGCTGACACTACTGAAGTCTCTCAGCTCAGGCTGACACTATTGAAGTCTCTCAGCTCAGGCTGACACTACTGAAGTCTCTCAGCTCAGGCTGACACTACTGAAGTCTCTCAGCTCAGGCTGACACTACTGAAGTCTCTCAGCTCAGGCTGACACTATTGAAGTCTCTCAGCTCAGGCTGACACTACTGAAGTCTCTCAGCTCAGGCTGACACTACTGAAGTCTCTCAGCTCAGGCTGACACTACTGAAGTCTCTCAGCTCAGGCTGACACTACTGAAGTCTCTCAGCTCAGGCTGACACTATTGAAGTCTCTCAGCTCAGGCTGACACTACTGAAGTCTCTCAGCTCAGGCTGACACTATTGAAGTTTCTCAGCTCAGGCTGACACTATTGAAGTCTCTCAGCTCAGGCTGACACTACTGAAGTCTCTCAGCTCAGGCTGACACTACTGAAGTCTCTCAGCTCAGGCTGACACTACTGAAGTCTCTCAGCTCAGGCTGACACTACTGAAGTCTCTCAGCTCAGGCTGACACTATTGAAGTCTCTCAGCTCAGGCTGACACTACTGAAGTCTCTCAGCTCAGGCTGACACTACTGAAGTCTCTCAGCTCAGGCTGACACTACTGAAGTCTCTCAGCTCAGGCTGACACTATTGAAGTCTCTCAGCTCAGGCTGACACTACTGAAGTCTCTCAGCTCCAGGCTGACACTACTGAAGTCTCTCAGCTCAGGCTGACACTATTGAAGTCTCTCAGCTCAGGCTGACACTACTGAAGTCTCTCAGCTCCAGGCTGACACATTTCAGCACTATGTATGTGTGTCATGTATGCGCATCATAACTGTTACAATCCCACAGCCTGGAAATGTTGGGGTCAAGAAGCTGACCCCTACGTTTTAAAGTTCGTCCCTTGGGCGTGCCTGGTTTCCTTAGTCGTGATATAGCTACTGGAGAGGGCAGACGTAGAGGGCAGAAGTGGATGGCAGACAGCATAGCAGAACTTAACCAATATACCACAGAACAAGTGCTGCTGTGATATCCTTTACAACTATCACTCAATGAACACAAATAGTCGCTGCCACCATTTTTGTCGTGCCCTCTACTTCTGCCATCTACGTCTGCCCTCTACATCTACCCTCACCAGTATCTACATCACGACTAAGGGGACTGGACACACCAAAGGGGCGAGCTTTGAAAACTAGGGGTCAGCGTCTTGACCCCAACATTCCCAGGCTGTGGGAGTGTAACAGTTATAATGTACATACACTGGAGCGCAGGCGAGAAAGATACATTATAATCTACACCTGGAAACTCCTAGAGGGACTTGTCCCTAATCTGCACACACAAATCACTCCCTACGAAAACAAAAGACTGGGCAGGCGGTGAAACATACACCCAATGAAAAGTAGTGGCGTCATTAGTACACTAAGAGAAAACAGTAAGTGTCAGGGGCCCAAGACTGTTTAATAGCTTCCTACCAGCCATAATGGGAATTACCAACAGACCCCTGGCTGCCTTCAAGAGGGAGCTGGACAGATACGTAAAGTCAGTGCCGGATCATCCGGGCTGTGGTTCGTACATTGGACTACCTGCGGCCAGCAGTAATAGCCTAGTTGATTAGACCCTGATCCACTGGGAGGCCTGATCATGGACCGGGCAGCGGGGGCGTTGATCCCCGGAATACCCTCCAGGTAGACTCCAGGTAGACATGTGACCCATCCTGTGTGATGGACGTGAGAGTGAAACAGCTAGCTTTAGTTCTTCATGTGTAACTGTCGTATATAATAATGTAGCAGCACACTACTGAAGTATACAGCTTTACTAAAATAGTCTAACCACGTTCCTTATAACCGTAGTGGACCCCTCCACCTCCCTTCTTCCCTTCCTCCCTCCTCCACTCCTTCTCCCTCTTAAGTCTTAAGCGTCTTATTCTTTCCAAATTTTTTAATGTTTTTCCTTTCAAATTCTTCTTTTTCTTCGTCTCCTCCTCGTCCTCTCCCTCGTCCTCTCCCTCGTCCTCGTCCTCGTCCTCCACCTTGACAGAGGCTGTAGCTTGCTGACAGTCGCAGGGTAGGTTGGGGGTTGACTAACCTTAAAGGAGTAGGAGACTCGCTAGACCAGGATGACTCTAGGAGGAGGACAGCCTAAACACTCAGTTGAGGCACTCACAGGTAGACCTCTACATGGCACTCATGAGGAACACTCACTACATGGCACTCACTGAGGAACGACGCACTACATGGCACTCACTGAGGAACGACGCACTACATGGCACTCACTGAGGAACGACGCACTACATGGCACTCACTGAGGAACGACGCACTACATGGCACTCACTGAGGCACCACGCACTACATGGCACTCACTGAGGAACGACGCACTACATGCACTCACTGAGGCACGCACTACTGGCACTCATTGAGAACGACGCACTACATGGCACTCACTGAGGCACACGCACTACATGGCACTCACTGAGGAACGACGCACTACATGCACTCACTGAGGCACGACGCACTACATGGCACTCATTGAGGAACGACGCACTACATGCCACTCACTGAGGCACGACGCACTACATGGCACTCACTGAGGAACGACGCACTACATGGCACTCACTGAGGAACGACGCACTACATGGCACTCACTGAGGCACCACGCACTACATGGCACTCACTGAGGAACGACGCACTACATGGCACTCACTGAGGCACCACGCACTACATGACACTCACTGAGGAACGACGCACTACATGCCACTCACTGAGGCACGACGCACTACATGGCACTCATTGAGGAACGACGCACTACATGGCACTCAGTGAGGCACTCCACATACATGATATAAAATATGGCCCAAGAACTGGAGCTCAATATTTTTCGATGAATGTATAGTTATATTTTCACTTTTGTGTGTATAAAAGAATGTATATATATTAGTACCTTGAACTTTTATCAGTTTTAAGGGAACTGTATATTGATTATAACGTTTAATGTTATGTAGAGTGAATCCTATATACCCGTGTTTACCTGTGGGTGGTTTCTAGGGTTCTCCTAGTCTCGCAGCCTGGCCTGAGTTTAGTCTTGTTTGTTGGTCAACCCTGCTGTTAGTGCTAGCAGCTAGAGGCACAGTCTCCTGCTGCTCCAGCAGTTGTAGCAGGAAGCTGTGCACCTTATTGATAAATTCCTTTATCGTTCATCTCCTTGTAGTATACTGAAGAGTCTTGGTCCACTCATGTTAACATATATAAGAGGAGGAATTATCAACAAACTCCTGTTCTTAATGAGACGGGCTGTGATGCATACATTAGACTCTCTGTATGCTGATAAATTAGACACATGCAACTCTTGGGTATCTTTATTGAGGAAACGTTTCGCCACACAGTGGCTTCATCAGTCCAATACAAAGTAGAAAGTTGTAAGGAGAGGAGGAGTTTGAGGTAATCAGTCCCTCGGCCTGGAGTCGATGTGTTCAGTCCATCAATCTTGTAGTAAGTACAGCACAGGGCAATAGAAGTTGCTTATATACTGTAGACAGGTGAGGCGAAGCAGCAGGAGGCGGGGTCATAGTGGTACCATCCACTAGTCGAAGTAGGTCTTCGTCCAAAGGTTGGACAAGTGTTGAAGAATCCGTTTGTATCAAGATCCCAAGATGTTGCAGTGTCAGACAGGATGTAGATGAATGGTTCAGAGAACCGACAAGTTGATAAATTAGACACATACCCAAGAGTTGCATATGTGTCTAATTTATCAACTTGTCGGTTCTCTGAACCATTCATCTACATCTGTGTGCTACTGTCATCAACAGTCTGGTTGATCAGGCCTGGTGTAGCACTGGGACGCAGGGTGATGACTCGTGAAATAGACTACATATAAACTACAGCCAGACAGACACCTCAGCAGATATAAACAGTCAAACACACACACACACACAACACACACACACAACACACACACACACACACACACACACACACACACACACACACACACACACACACACACACACACACACACACACACACACACACACACAGCAGCTGCTGCTGTCCTGCAGCATTGAACGTATACATAAATTCACCACTCATAATATAATAAATTTCCTGTGACAAGTGTGACCAGCATTGATGGTGTTCCTTCCCTGGCTGTCCTACCTCTGCCTCACTACTGATTCAAATCAGATCAAAATTTTATTTCTCTATGTATTATACAAACTGTAGTTTACATGTAATAGTGTTGTTATGAGCCAGGAAAGCCACTAGCATGCGTGTGCACATCCGGCACACTGAGTGCACATTACATTCTGCCGCCAAGTGGCTAGTTTATTGTGCACACTACATCCATCCTGGGGATGGTAGTGGCTAGTTTATTGTGCACACTACATCCATCCTGGGGATGGTAGTGGCTAGTTTATTGTGCACACTACATCCATCCTAGGGATGGTAGTGGCTAGTTTATTGTGCACACTACATCCATCCTGGGGATGGTAGTGGCTAGTTTATTGTGCACACTACATCCATCCTAGGGATGGTAGTGGCTAGTTTATTGTGCACACTACATCCATCCTGGGGATGGTAGTGGCTAGTTTATTGTGCACACTACATCCATCCTGGGGATGGTAGTGGCTAGTTTATTGTGCACACTACATCCATCCTGGGGATGGTAGTGGCTAGTTTATTGTGCACTACATCCATCCTGGGGATGGTAGTGGCTAGTTTATTGTGCACACTACATCCATCCTGGGGATGGTAGTGGCTAGTTTATTGTGCACACTACATCCATCCTGGGGATGATAGTGGCTAGTTTATTGTGCACACTACATCCATCCTGGGGATGGTAGTGGCTAGTTTATTGTGCAACTACATCCATCCTGGGGATGGTAGTGGCTAGTTTATTGTGCACACTACATCCATCCTGGGGATGGTAGTGGCTAGTTTATTGTGCACACTACATCCATCCTGGATGTAGTTACATGTTATTGTGGCCAGCAACCATCCTGGATGGTAGTGCTATATGGTGCACTACATCCACCTGGTGGTAGTGGCTATTTTTGCTCACTGCATCCATCCTGGGGATGGTAGTGGCTAGTTTATTGTGCACACTACATCCATCCTGGGGATGGTAGTGGCTAGTTTATTGTGCACACTACATCCATCCTGGGGATGGTAGTGGCTAGTTTATTGTGCACACTACATCCATCCTGGGATGGTAGTGGCTAGTTTATTGTGCACACTACATCCATCCTGGGGATGGTAGTGGCTAGTTTATTGTGCACTACATCCATCCTGGGGATGGTAGTGGCTAGTTTATTGTGCACTACATCCATCCTGGGGATGGTAGTGGCTAGTTTATTGTGCACTGCATCCATCCTGGGGATGGTAGTGGCTAGTTTATTGTGCACACTACATCCATCCTGGGGATGGTAGTGGCTAGTTTATTGTGCACTACATCCATCCTGGGGATGGTAGTGCAAGAATATGTGGATACACAGAGGACCTAGGTGTTGTAAGTGGGTTCAAAGACCATACTGGAGGTGTTGGAGTATACCTGGAGAGGGTTTCGGGGGTCAACGCCCCCGCGGCCCGGTCTATGACTAGGCCTCGTGATGGATCAGGAACTGAACAACGAGGCTGTTACTGCTGGCCGCACGCAAACCGACGTACGAACCACAGCCCGGCTGGTCAGGTACTGACTTTAGGTACCTGTCTAGTGCCTTCTTGAAGACAGCCAGGGGTGTATTGGTAATCGCTGTTCGTGGTTTATTGGACAGGTGGTGTTGATGACAGCTAGCACGTTTGATGTTTCTGATGCCTACATCGTAGCTACCCATGCCCGCTGGGCAGTGCTAGGGTGTGACCTCGTTCAGGCCAGCGTTGCTGACCTTTCAATGACTCAAACAACTGTCGCATTCTTATACCGTGACACTAGGTAATGGAATGGACTCCTATTTACAACCTAACATACCATTGACAGCTGGGATCATGGTACGTACAGGTGACTCCGTCATACTGGCATCTAATACATACACTATAAATGAACTGACACATGCCAGAGGAGTATCAGTCAGTGATTCTATTCAATGCAAAAAAAAGTTGTACAACAACTCATCATACTCGTAGATTATATTGGAAGTATAATGAATCTTAGTGGATCATAGTCGGACACAGCGGAAATTGATCATTCGCTGTCGAGGTGGTCCATTGGTTCTGGAGTAAATTATATACAAAAGAGTAAAGAGTACGTGTAACCTGGTGCACGCAAGTCACATCTGTTAATGTTCACAACTGGTGGAGGACATAAATAATGTACAATAGAAATTGACCCACAGTTTAATAGATTGACGCACAGTTATGTAACATGTACCAGTTGTACCAGGTTACTGGGGGAAGACACTAGTATTAGTCTAGTACCAGTTATACCAGGTTAATGGGTGAAGACACTAGTACTGGTCTAGTACCAGTTATACCAGGTTACTGGGGAAAGTCTAATACCAGGTTACTGGTATTAGACTAGTGAAGCAGTAGTGTAAGGAGCATGACCTCGCACCTCAAGCATTGCTCTTGCTTGATAATGACCCAGGCCACTCTGAGAATCTTGACACCCTTCGTGCCTTCCTTCCTCTAAAAGTGATGTACCTTCCATCCAACACTATTACTCCACCCTGTGGATCATGGAGTAATATCGAATTTTCAATATACCACCTTCGTTGCACATTGAGGCAACTCGTAGAGGAAACAGATGGTCAGGACAAACAGTCCGTCTGGCAATTTTTGGAAACACTACAACGTCATGAAAGATGTAGACAGCATGAGAGCAGCCCGGGAGGAACTACAACTGTATGACGGGAGTTGGAATAGTTACCATTTGTCTACGCACTGTCAATTAGCACTCAGGCCTGTGTAAATGTAGTGTATGTGTATGTAGGAAACACTTGAAATGTTTCTGCTACGGGAATTGAACCCGGCCCCTCCGTGCGTCAAGCAAGAGCTTTACCCACTAGGCCACCGGGGGCTGTGGAAGAAGCTGTGGTCAGTAACATGCACCGCCTTACAAGTAGTCCACCAGGAACCAGACATCCAAAACATCGTCCAAGTGACAAGTGTAGCAGGATTAGTTGGTGTTAATGATGGTTGAAGGGTTGCTGCAGTCTCATGGTGAGAGCCTTAGTAATTAAGAGCTTCGAGAATTGGCAGAGCAGCGCATTCTAAATGAACTTCTGATCAAACACGCATCACAGATCGAAACACCAGCATCACCACGACAAACACCAGCATCACCACGATCAAACACCAGCATCACCACGCACACTACGATCAAACACCAGCATCACTACGATCAAACACCAGCATCACCACGATCAAACACCAGCATCACCACGATCAAACACCAGCATCACCACGATCAAACACCAGCATCACCACGATCAAACACCAGCATCACCACGATCAAACACCAGCATCACCACGATCAAACACCAGCATCACCACGATCAAACACCAGCATCACTACGATCAAACACCAGCATCACCACGATCAAACACCAGCATCACCACGATCAAACACCAGCATCACCATGATCAAACACCAGCATCACCACGATCAAACACCAGCATCACCACGACAAAACACCAGCATCACCACGATCAAACACCAGCATCACCACGACAAAACACCAGCATCACCACGATCAAACACCAGCATCACCACGACAAAACACCAGCATCACCACGATCAAACACCAGCATCACCACGATCAAACACCAGCATCACCACGATCAAACACCAGCATCACCACGACAAAACACCAGCATCACCACGATCAAACACCAGCATCACCACGATCAAACACCAGCATCACCACGATCAAACACCAGCATCACCACGATCAAACACCAGCATCACCACGACCAAACACCAGCATCACCACGATCAAACACCAGCATCACCACGATCAAACACCAGCATCACCACGATCAAACACCAGCATCACCACGATCAAACACATCACAGACCAGTTCATGGATCATGACCCTGACTATGAGCGAAGCAACAAGACAATGAAAGGTGTTCTGCACATGACTTCCTGCCACCAAGAACTGCTTCATGAGAGGAACCTTCTGAAGAGACAATTAAGAGGCGTGTGAGTTTTCCTGTCACTTAATATCATGCTTATTTTTAGCCTATAATCTACCTTGTACATAATTATCGTCCTATTTGCTTTGTCTGCTTTCGTAAGGTGAAGTCCAGGATCTTTCCTTACTTCATGGTATAACTTAACAAATCTTGAGGACAATTGTGTTGTAGAGGTGTGAGCTTTGCTCACACCTCTACAACACAGTTCCTGCACCAACGAGTTCCCTGCACCAGTGTAAACACTGTCTTCCCTATACCAGTGTAAACACTGTCTTCCCTATACCAGTGTAAACACTGTCTTCCCTACACCAGTGTAAACATTGTCTTCCCTGCACCAGTGTAAACACTGTCTTCCCTATACCAGTGTAAACACTGTCTTCCCTATACCAGTGTAAACACTGTCTTCCCTACACCAGTGTAAACATTGTCTTCCCTACACCAGTGTAAACATTGTCTTCCCTGCACCAGTGTAAACACTGTCTTCCCTATACCAGTGTAAACACTGTCTTCCCTATACCAGTGTAAACACTGTCTTCCCTACACCAGTGTAAACATTGTCTTCCCTGCACCAGTGTAAACACTGTCTTCCCTACACCAGTGTAAACATTGTCTTCCCTGCACCAGTGTAAACACTGTCTTCCCTATACCAGTGTAAACACTGTCTTCCCTATACCAGTGTAAACACTGTCTTCCCTACACCAGTGTAAACATTGTCTTCCCTGCACCAGTGTAAACACTGTCTTCCCTACACCAGTGTAAACATTGTCTTCCCTGCACCAATGTAAACACTGTCTTCCCTACACCAGAAGAAACTTTCCCTAATTGGTACCTTCAGTCATTTTTTTTTAATTCCTGAATTCTTCCCCGGTCACTCAACCTGCCTTAATTGGTGTCTCATTTTTCCCCTGGTCCTTAGGGATCTTTCCCCTAGTTGGTCATTTGATCTTCCTTTCTTCCCCAACTCTCACAAAACCTTCCCTTAATGCTTTTACTTTGAGTCTCACTTTCTTTCCCCACAACTAAGGGAAGTTTCCCTAGTTCATTCATGTTTTTTCTCCCTGCGATAACGCAGGGTTTCCCTGTTTATGTCTTGCGGGTATTTTAAAACAGTTTCTCTCAGCTGTAACTTGCACAATGAATGGCTTTAATAATAAGCTTGGTCTAGGGGGGGTCAAAGGTCACTGGGAAGGTCAAAGGTCACTAGGTAAGGAGGAGGGAGGTACAAGGTCAACACTGGCCACAGAGGGGTATTTTACCTGCTCACCCTGACTTGTATTAGCGGAGGTCACGATCATTATGAGAGAGAGAGAGAGAGAGAGAGAGAGAGAGAGAGAGAGAGAGAGAGAGAGAGAGGGACAAATCAGTCAGTTTTCACACATTCCTTACCCCTTTTTCCAACACAATATAACAGCACCCCCACTCTGTCACTACCCTTCCTCCACCACTCCCACCACCCCACCATCACTCCCACCATCCCACCATCACTCCCACCATCCCACCATCACTCCCACCACCACCACCTCACAATCAGCACAAACTATCAACAATCAGTAGCTAGACTTATTCATCTCTTGGTATATCCAACTTGTGAGCCACAGCACTGAACCTTAACCAGCTTGTACTCAGTATCATATACAATACCCACATCATGAAGAATTAAAACACATGTACAACATCTGGGTATCTTTATTGTCTACGTTTCGCCCTCCAGTGGCTTTATCAGTACAAATTCAAGGACATAATTGGAAGACAGTAGAACTTATACAAAAGATGAGTTAATCAGTCTCTCTGCCTTGATATAAGGTGGTCAGTCTCTTTAGCCTTGATAGAAAGTGGTTAGTCCCTCCTTGATAATAGGTGTTCAGTCACTTCAGCATTTAATAGAAGGTGGTCGTCCCTTTAGCTTAAACCAGAGGCAGGAGGCCAGAGACTTCTGAACTAGAGCCGGAAGCGAGGTGAAGCAAAAAAGTCATCAGCTAGGAGTGAGACACACAGATATTACAGCTACAAAACAAAGAAGTCTTCTAGCAGACAATGGAAAACACTACAATGTTCACTGCTGACAAATTCCATTTGCTCAGACGTGGAAAAAATGAAGAGCTCAAAAGGAGCACTGAATACAAAACAAAAGAGGATCATCTCATAAGACTTGTTTACAACAGTGTCAGATGACACTATCACTTAGAGAACAAAATAAAGCAAATGCCTGGAAGGTTAGATAACTGACAGGCTGGATAATGAAATCTTCAAAACAAGATAAATAATGACTGTGGTGATAGTGTTCAAATCACTTGTGCTCTCTTGTTTAGATGTCACAGCTGGAGAGGATCCACAGATGGTTCACAACCCGCATAGTTAATAACGCATTTAAACTCTCGGAATGCCTTAAAGTACTTTGAATTTACATTCTCAGTGGAGCGAGTAAAATATAGCTATGTAGGTAGTACACTCAGCTCACACATTGAGGTTCGTGGTTCGATCCCCGGTGCGGGTGGAAATATTAGAGTGCGTTTTCTTAAGACATCTGTTGTCCATGTTCGCCTAGCAGCAAGTAGGTACCTGGGTATTAACCGACTGGTATGGGTTGCATCCTGGGGACAAAATTAACCTAAGTTGCGTGAAATACTCTGCGTAACCAGGGGCTTTCTATATAGTGTGTCATTGATGTCACCTATGGTCTGTATAAGTTGTATCATATACTTGTAGAAATAAATATTATTATTATTATTATTATTATTAAGTGCCTAGTTACCATCACAGCAGTGTAACCATAACAACGTACTCTGGCGGCACAGGAAGCAAACACCACGGTCACCTTGTTTCATCTATATTTATTTTGATTATCACAAGTGTTTTATTATTCCAAGGAATGAGCTCAGAAGTTGGCGAGAGTCGCAAGCGCTAAGCTCTGCACAATTTTGTTTTTGTTTTTGCCTCCCTGCGGCGGCTTACTGAATATTTTAACTTTCTTGTTTCCCCGACAGTTGTACACACACAAACACACACACACAAACACAAACACACACAAACACACACACACAAACAAACAAACACACAAAGGTTTGCAACAAGACTAGTCCCGGAACTGAGGGGTTTGTCCTACGAGGAGAGGTTTAGGGAACTCAACCTGATGACGCTAGAGGACAAGAGGGACAGGGGGGACTTGATAACAACATATAAAATACTGAGAGGAATTGACAAGGTGGATAGGGACAGAATATATTCCAGAGATGGGTCACAGCAACAAGGGGTCACAGTCGGAAGCTGAAAACTCAGATGAGTCACAGGGATGTTAGGAAGTATTTCTTCAGTCATAGAGTTGTCAGGAAGAAGTGGGGCCAGGAGCTGTGAATCGACCCCTGCAAACACAAATAGGTGCGTACACACCGAAATCAGTATTTGAGAATAGAATAATATATTGGTACAAAGTTTGCCTAAGTTGTTGACAGTATCTGCGGGGAAAATAGATAAGCCGTATGAGATTAAGCAAGTGTGTTGTTACAGCAGCAGCACCAACAGTATACTGGTATACACGAGTGTATACAACACTGGACAAGGGTATACAACACGACAAGGGTATACAACACTGGACAAAGGTATACAACCCTGGACAAGGGTATACAACACTGGACAAGTTTATACAACACTGGAGAAAGGTATATAACACTGGACAAGTTTATACAACACTGGACAAAGGTGTATACAACACTGGACAAGGGTATACTACACTGGACAAGGGTATACAACACTGGACAAAGGTATACAACCCTGGACAAAGGTATACAACACTGGACAAGTTTATACAACACTGGAGAAAGGTATACAACACTGGACAAGTTTATACAACACTGGACAAAGGTATACAACACTGGACAAGTTTATACAACACTGGACAAAGGTATACAACACTGGACAAGTTTATACAACACTGGACAAAGGTATACAACACTGGACAAAGGTATACAACACTGGACAAGTTTATACAACACTGGACAAAGGTATACAACACTGGACAAAGGTATACAACACTGGACAAAGGTATACAACACTGGACAAGTTTATACAACACTGGACAAAGGTGTATACAACACTGGACAAGTTTATACAACACTGGACAAAGGTATACAACACTGGACAAGTTTATACAACACTGGACAAAGGTATACAACACTGGACAAAGGTGTATACAACACTGGACAAGTTTATACAACACTGGACAAAGGTATACAACACTGGACAAAGGTGTATACAACACTGGACAAGGGTATACTACAGCTGAACAAGTAAATACCAAAACTGAACAAGTAAATACCAGAATTGAACAAGTAAATACCAGAACTCAACAAGTAAATACCAGAACTGAACAAGTAAATACAAGAACTGAACAAGTGAATACCAGAACTGAACAAGTGAATACCAGAACTCAACAAGTAAATACCAGAACTGAACAAGTGAATACCAGAACTGAACAAGTAAATACCAGAACTGAACAAGTAGAATCCAGAATGAACAAGTAATACCAGAATCCAACAATAAATTCCAGAAGCACTGAACTAAAGGAATTCCAGAATCACAATAAGACTCCATGAATACACATGAATGGATCTCGAACAGATAACAACTGAACATAAGGAATCCAGAATCGTGAACAGTGAATCCAGAATGAAAGGAATCTCCAGAAGTCACATAAAGTCTCCATAATCCAGATGAAAAGTTAGAGTCCACATAAAGAGTCTCTAAGTCACGATGAAGTCTCGACATGAAGTCCACGATGAAGGAGTCTCCATGAAGTCCACGATGAAGGAGTCTCCATGAAGTCCACGATGAAGGAGTCTCCATGAAGCCACGATGAAGGTCTCAGAACCACGTTGAGGTCTCTGACACCTGTGAGACTCTCGCTGAACCCTGAGGACTCAGTGAAGTCAGAGAAGTCTCCTGACACCTACGGAAGCCAGCTACGCATGAATCTGCAGAAACGGATCTCTCTGAACTGCTCACGAGAACAGTCTCTGACACTGTGAAGGACTACCATGAAGTCCACGTGAAGATCTCCAGAAGTCCACGATGAAGGATCTCCATGAAGCCACGATGAAGGAGTCTCCATGAAGCTGCTCGACACGTGAAGGACAACCATAGTCTCCTGAGCACACGATGAAGGAGCTCCATGAGTCCACGATGAGGATCACTGCTCATGAGGCAACCTACTGCTGGACACTGCTGCGGACAACCATACTACTGCTGGACACTGCTGCGGACAACCATACTACTGCTGGACACTGCTGCAGGAAACCATACTACTGTGGACACTGCAGGACAACCATCTATTGGACACTGCTGCAGGACAACCATACTACTGCTGGACACTGCTGCAGGAAACCATCACTGCTAACTGGACATCTGCTGCATGAGGACAACCATACTACTGCTGGACACTGCTCAGGACAACCATCTACTGCTGGACACTGCTGCAGGACAACCATACTACTGCTGGACACTGCTGCAGGACAACCATCTACTGCTGGACACTGCTGCAGGACAACCATACTACTGCTGGACACTGCTGCAGGACAACCATCTACTGCTGGACACTGCTGCAGGACAACCATACTACTGGACACTGCTGCAGGACACCATACTATCTGGACTGGCAGCACTTGTGCTGGAGCAACCATACTACTGCTGGACACTGCTGCGGACAACCATACATGCTCTGCGGACACTGCTGCAGGACAACCATACTACTGCTGGACACTGCTGCAGGACAACCATACTACTGCTGGACACTGCTGAGGACAACCATACTACTGCTGGACACTGCTGCAGGACAACCATACTACTGCTGGACACTGCAGGACAACCATACTACTGCTGGACACTGCTGAAGGAGGAAACCATCTACTGCTGGACACTGCTGAGGACAACCATACTACTGCTGGACACTGCTGCAGGACAACCATACTACTCTGGACACTGCTGCAGGACAACCATACTACTGTGGACACTGCTCAGGACAACCATACTACTGCTGGACACTGCTGCAGGACAACCATACTACATTGCTGAATCAGACAACCATCTATGCTGGACACTGCGGACAACCATACTACTGCTGGACACTGCTGCAGGACAACATACTACTACTGGACACTGCTCAGGACAACCATATCTGGACACTGCTGGACACATACTAGCTGCATGGGACAACATACTACTGGACATGGAAAACCATACTACTGGACACTGCTCAGGACAACCATACTACTGCTGGACACTGCTGCAGGACAACCATACTACTGCTGGACACTGCTGCAGGACAACCATACTACTGCTGGACACTGCAACGGACAGCTGGGACAACCATACTACTGCTGGACACTGCTGCAGGACAACCATACTACTGCTGGACACTGCTAGGGACAACCATACTACTGCTGGACACTGCTAGAGGACAACCATACTACTGCTGGACACTGCTGAGGACAACCATACTACTGCTGGACACTGCTGAGGACAACCATACTGCTGGACACTGCTGAGGACAACCATACTACTGCTGGACACTGCTGCAGGACAACCATACTACTGCTGGACACTGCTGAGGACAACCATACTACTGCTGGACACTGCTGCAGGACAACCATACTACTGCTGGCACTGCAGGACAACCAATACTGCTGGACACGCTGCAGGAAACCATACTACTGCTGATGAGGACAATCTGCTGAGCTGAGGACAACAATACTACTACTGGACACTGCTACAGGACAACCATACTACTGTTGGACACTGCTACAGGACAACCATACTACTGCTGGACACTGCTACAGGACAACCATACTACTACTGGACATTGCTGAAAGACAACGATACTACTGCTGGACACTGTTGCAGGACAACCATACTACTGCTGGACACTGCTGCAGGACAGCCATACTACTACTGGACACTGCTACAGGACAACCATAGTACTGGACACTGCTGCAGGACAACCATACTACTGTTGGACACTGCTGCATAATAACCATACTACTGTTGGACACTGCTGCCGGACAACCATACTACTGCTGGACACTGCTGCAGGACAACCATACTACTGCTGGACACTGCTGCAGGACAACCATACTACTGCTGGACACTGCTACAGGACAACCATACTACTACTGGACACTGCTGCAGGACAACCATACTACTGCTGGACACTGCTGCAGGACAACCATACTACTGCTGGACACTGCTGCAGGACAACCATACTACTGCTGGACACTGCTGCAGGACAACCATACTACTACTGGACACTGCTGCAGGACAACCATACTACTGCTGGACACTGCTAGAGGACAACCATACTACTGCTGGACACTGCTGCAGGACAACCATACTACTGCTGGACACTGGGTGATGAGTAAACAATCTGGTGATGAGTAAACAATCTGGTGATGAGTAAACAATCTGGTGATGAGTAAACAATCTCTGGTGATGAGTAAACAATGTCTGGTGATGAGTAAACAATCTCTGGTGATGAGTAAACAATCTCTGGTGATGAGTAAACAATGTCTGGTGATGAGTAAACAATCTCTGGTGATGAGTAAACAATCTCTGGTGATGAGTAAACAATCTCTGGTGATGAGTAAACAATCTCTGGTGATGAGTAAACAATCTCTGGTGATGAGGGCATCAGAGTTACCTTTAAACAACCAGTTTAGTTTTCTGAACTGGAGAAAAACTTAAATTTTAGTTGACTAGTGTTTTAAAGTAGGTAATCTTACCTTTGATGTACCTTTGATTAGTTCCGAGAGTTTTTCTGCTCCCGGAGCTCGGCCGTGGGCTACACTTGTTTGGTGTTAGGCTGGTCAACCAGGTTGTTGCTGCTGCTGACCCACATGTCCATCACAGCCTGGTTGATTTGGTAACCCTAGCACGTGTTTACGCAACGGGACTGATCTCCCCTGAAAACTCCTACTACTTCAAGGTTGATGGACTGATCACATCTGTACATCTCTATTGTTTCTGTTGTCTCCATATGTAGTCAACTCTGACTGAAGAAGCCTACTGTGTAGGTGAAACGTTTCGGAAATAGATACCTAATCATTGTTCATGTCTAACTCATCTGCCCACTCCATGTGCACATGTGTTACTCATCCATCCCGTCCATATGCACATGTTACTCATCCATCCCGTCCATGTGCACATGTGTTACTCATCCATCCCGTCCATGTGCACATGTGTTACTCATCCATCCCGTCCATGTGCACATGTATTATCCACCCCGTTCATATGAACATGTATTATCTATCCCGTTCATGTGCACATGTGTTACTCATCCATCCCGTCCATGTGCACATGTATTATCCACCCCGTTCATGTGAACATGTATTATCTATCCCGCCCATGTGAACATGTATTATCTATCGCGTCCATGTGCACATGTATTATCTATCCCGTCCATGTGCACATGTATTATCTATCCCGTCCATGTGCACATGTATTATCTATCCCGTCCATGTACACATGTATTATCTATCCCGTCCATGTACACATGTATTATATATCCCGTCCATGTGCACATGTATTATCAACCCATCCATGTGCACATGCATTACTCATCCATCCCGCCCATGTGCACATGTATTATCCATCCCGTCCATGTGCATACGCATTACTCATCCATCCCGTCCATGTGCACATGTATTATCTATCCCGTCCATGTGCATATGCATTATCTATCCCGTCTATGTGCACATGTATTATCTATCCCGTCCATGTGCACATTTATTACTCATCCATCCCGTCCATGCGCACATGTATTACTCATCCATCCCCTCCATGTGCACACGCAATACTCATCCATCCTGTCCATGTGCACATGTATTATCCATCCCGTCCATGTGCACATGCATTACTCATACATCCCGTCCATGTGAACATGTATTATCTATCCCGTCCATGTGCACATTTATTACTCATCCATCCCATCCATGTGCACATGCATTACTCATTCATCCCGTCCATGTGCACATGCACTGCTGTTCACACACACATCACGACAGACTGGTTATTAGGCTTCAAGTGTATCGAATACACGAGGGTCATTAAGACTCTAAGTCACTTGTTCACTCTAATACCTAAAAACAGAGATAAAAGTAAGCTCTCAGCGTATACACACAAAGATATACTCTCACCCCTCTGCGTATATATTCATGTCAAGAGACATACTCGTGAGTACATATACAAAGAGTGAATGTTTACACTTGAAGCATTGTTCCTTGGGTATCCCACCCCACACAGTGTGTAGCATAGTGCTGTGTCTGCCCAGAGCGTGGGAAAACTTGTGTGACCCAGTGTAACCCGTGAGGTCACTGTAAGTGACCTCTGGTGACCTCCACACGCGACTGCCTTCCTTCTAGGTAACACTATCGCTGTGGTTGGTGTTAATAGCCATTACCCAGGGTTTTGTTGACAAGGAAGGTTATAAGGGTGACTGGCGGCTTACATGAACCTGGTGTGAAGGTAAGTCATGATTTGCCAGCATAAGGAGCAGACACTTCACTAACACAACACATCCTCGTACAGTCTGTGTGAAATTCTCTTATGCTGTTTACAACAGTTTTTTCGACTGAAGTTATTTATTGAGGTTAATTTAATACACGAATAACCCGCACATTGGATAAACTTATGACGACGTTTCGGTCCAATTTGGACCATTAAGTAGCCACACACTAACTGGTTAATTTAAGTTAGGTTAGATTGTTCTCTATCAGTAAAAATTAAGAAACTAACACACCACAAAGGCAGTCAATGAAACGTAAGATAAAGGTGATAGAAGGTTGTGAGGAGGAAGAACACTGGAGCCACCAGCCTAGTAGAAGGATCTACTGTATACATATTGATCACTGCTTAATACCTTAATACCTATAAAGGGTTGTAAATGGTCCAAGTTGGACCGAAACGTCGTGGTAAGCTTCTCTCTCCTATGTGTTGGTTATTTGTGTATTATTCCAGTCACGTTTTTGTGCAAACGCTCTCGCTTCACACGCTGAGGGTCCGGGTTCGATTCCCGGCG
This sequence comes from Cherax destructor, assembly GCA_009830355.1. Taxonomy (NCBI): domain Eukaryota; kingdom Metazoa; phylum Arthropoda; class Malacostraca; order Decapoda; family Parastacidae; genus Cherax; species Cherax destructor. Next base: position 111,160 of record WNWK01002899.1, on the reverse strand, counting down.
AACGGGTGGAAACATCGGACGTGTTTCCTTACACCGGTTGTCTATGTTCACCCATCAGTAAAATGAGTACCTGGGTGTTAGTCGACTGCTGTGGGTCGCATCCTGGAACAACACTGACCTAATTTGCCCGAAATGCTCTGCATAACAAGCGGCTTTCTATACAGTAGTATGTCATTGATGTCAGCTATGGTCTGTATACCTTGTACATGTAGTAAATATATATATATATATATATATAGGGTCCACCTCTGGTACAAATTGTGGGACCCATAGCCTCGGAGAAGTGGATAAAAAGGCTTCAAGGAAGAATATTTGCATTTTTTACTGAAGCCATTTGAATATTCCACTTCCCCTACCCCCATCTTTTCATTCTTTTTTTTTTACCAATAGGTATATTTTATTACATAATATGATATATACCCCTCTATATATACCTTGCAGAAACTGTTGCATCTCCTGGAAACCTACAAGAGGTCTAACATAGGTAGGGTTTGTGACTGGTGGTGTACTAGAGTAAACCTTTGTGTGTGTATGTATGTATGTGTGTGTGTGTGTGTGTATGTGTGTGTGCTTATCGATTTGCGTTTGCGGGGCTGAAAATTGGTATAACTTAACAAATCTTCGAGGACAATTGTGTTGCAGAGGTGTGAGCAAAGCTCACACCTCTACAACTGCCTGGTTGACCAGGTTAGCACCAGACGAGTCTGGCCCATGACCTGGCTTCGGGAGTAGAAATACTCTCGAAACTCATCAAAGGTCAAAGGTGGTCGAAGCGCCTCTCACTCAGTTCTGGTACTAGCCCGGATGCGAACCTTTGGACCTTTTCTAATTTCTTCAGGTGCTTGACCAGGTGTGGGCTCCATGCTGGCGCTGCGTACTCAATGATTGTCTTAACATATGCCGTGTATAAGGTTCTGAAGGATTTTATATTGAAGCTCTGAATGCAGAGGCTTGCTGACCGTGCTTATGACACCGCCCTTATACGGTTTATGTGTAACACTGGAGACATGTTAGGCCGGTGTGTACTTACCTATCTGTTGGTGCCTGGGGTCGAGCCTTATTGTGGCTCCACTCTCAAACCTCAGTTTGCTGAGGAAAGTATGGCCCTTACGTGTTTAGCGATTCTCAAAAGAATATAATAATTATGATAATAAAAATAATAAAAATAATAATATTTATGATAATAATAATAATAATAATAATAATAATAATAATAATAATTTTGGTGAGTGTGTATAACCATTTGTGTTATCTTTGCAGGTACGTATGTTATCATGGTTCCCTGGTCGTGTCTACCTGTCTACACCTGTCATGATAAGTTGTTATCTCGTTCATCCAGAGAGAAAGACTCCAATATGTTTTGTAAAAAATAACCCTTATATAATATATATATATATATATATATATATATATATATATATATATATATATATATATATATATATATATATATATGTGTGTGTGTGTGTGTGTGTGGAACAGGTTAAACCACTAAGGTGCAGATGCCTCATAAAGTTATGTAGCCTGCTTGACTACAAGTCATATTTCTTTCTAATTCTGAGCAAACCAGTGATCCTCAAGCATCTCAAGCATGGTCTTCAGTCTACATGTCTGGTTTACCAGAGTCATCAGTCTACATGTCTGGTTTACCAGAGTTTTAGTCTACATGTCTGGTTTACCAGAGTTTTAGTCTACATGTCTGGTTTACCAGAGTCTCCAGTCTACATGTCTGGTTTACCAGAGTCTTAAGTCTACATGTCTGGTTTACCAGAGTCATCAGTCTACATGTCTGGTTTACCAGAGTTATTAGTCTACATGTCTGGTTTACCAGAGTCTTCAGTATACATGTCTGGTTTACCAGAGTCATCAGTCTACATGTCTGGTTTACCAGAGTCATCAGTCTACATGTCTGGTTTACCAGAGTTATTAGTCTACATGTCTGGTGTACCAGAGTCTTTAGTCTACATGTCTGGTTTACCAGAGTCATCAGTCTACATGTCTGGTTTACCAGAGTCATCAGTCTACATGTCTGGTTTACCAGAGTTATTAGTCTACATGTCTGGTTTACCAGAGCCTTAAGTCTACATGTCTGGTTTACCAGAGTCATCAGTCTACATGTCTGGTTTACCAGAGTTATTAGTCTACATGTCTGGTTTACCAGAGTCTTCAGTATACATGTCTGGTTTACCAGAGTCATCAGTCTACATGTCTGGTTTACCAGAGTCATCAGTCTACATGTCTGGTTTACCAGAGTCATCAGTCTACATGTCTGGTTTACCAGAGTCATCAGTCTACATATCTGGTTTACCAGAGTCTTCAGTATACATGTCTGGTTTACCAGAGTCTTCAGTATACATGTCTGGTTTACCAGAGTCTTTAGTCTACATGTCTGGTTTACCAGTCATCAGTCTACATGTCTGGTTTACCAGTCATCAGTCTACATGTCTGGTTTACCAGAGTCTTCAGTCTACATGTCTGATTTACCAGAGTCTTCAGTCTACATGTCTGGTTTACCAGAGTCTTAAGTCTACATGTCTGGTTTACCAGAGTTTCCAGTCTACATGTCTGGTTTACCAGAGTCTTCAGTCTACATGTCTGGTTTACCAGAGTCTTAAGTCTACATGTCTGGTTTACCAGAGTCTCCAGTCTACATGTCTGGTTTACCAGAGTCTTAAGTCTACATGTCTGGTTTAACAGAGTCTTCAGTCTACATGTCTGGTTTACCAGAGTCATCAGTCTACATGTCTGGTTTACCAGAGTCTTAAGTCTACATGTCTGGTTTACCAGAGTCATCAGTCTACATGTCTGGTTTACCAGAGTCTTAAGTCTACATGTCTGGTTTACCAGAGTCTTCAGTCTACATGTCTGGTTTACCAGAGTCATCAGTCTACATGTCTGGTTTACCAGAGTCTTAAGTCTACATGTCTGGTTTACCAGAGTTATTAGTCTACATGTCTGGTTTACCAGAGTCATCAGTCTACATGTCTGGTTTACCAGAGTTATTAGTCTACATGTCTGGTTTACCAGAGTCTTCAGTATACATGTCTGGTTGTACCAGTCATCAGTCTACATGTCTGGTTTACCAGAGTCATCAGTCTACATGTCTGGTTTACCAGAGTTATTAGTCTACATGTCTGGTGTATCAGAGTCTTTAGTCTATATGTCTGGTTTACCAGAGTCATCAGTCTACATGTCTGGTTTACCAGAGTCATCAGTCTACATGTCTGGTTTACCAGAGTTATTAGTCTACATGTCTGGTGTACCAGAGTCTTTAGTCTATATGTCTGGTTTACCAGAGTCATCAGTCTACATGTCTGGTTTACCAGAGTCATCAGTCTACATATCTGGTTTACCAGAGTCTTCAGTATACATGTCTGGTTTACCAGAGTCTTCAGTATACATGTCTGGTTTACCAGAGTCTTTAGTCTACATGTCTGGTTTACCAGTCATCAGTCTACATGTCTGGTTTACCAGTCATCAGTCTACATGTCTGGTTTACCAGAGTCTTCAGTCTACATGTCTGATTTACCAGAGTCTTCAGTCTACATGTCTGGTTTACCAGAGTCATCAGTCTACATGTCTGATTTACCAGAGTCTTCAGTCTACATGTCTGATTTACCAGTCTCTCCAGTCTACATGTCTGATTTACCAGTCTTCAGTCTACATGTCTGATTTACCAGTCTTCAGTCTACATGTCTGGTTTACCAGAGTCTTCAGTCTACATGTCTGATTTACCAGAGTCTTCAGTCTACATGTCTGGTTTACCAGAGTCATCAGTCTACATGTCTGATTTACCAGAGTCTTCAGTCTACATGTCTGATTTACCAGTCTCTCCAGTCTACATGTCTGATTTACCAGTCTTCAGTCTACATGTCTGATTTACCAGTCTTCAGTCTACATGTCTGGTTTACCAGAGTCTTCAGTCTACATGTCTGATTTACCAGAGTCTTCAGTCTACATGTCTGATTTACCAGTCTTCAGTCTACATGTCTGATTTACCAGTCTTCAGTCTACATGTCTGGTTTACCAGAGTCTTCAGTCTACATGTCTGGTTTACCAGAGTCATCAGTCTACATGTCTGGTTTACCAGAGTCATCAGTCTACATATCTGGTTTACCAGAGTCTTCAGTATACATGTCTGGTTTACCAGAGTCTTCAGTATACATGTCTGGTTTACCAGAGTCTTTAGTCTACATGTCTGGTTTACCAGTCATCAGTCTACATGTCTGGTTTACCAGTCATCAGTCTACATGTCTGGTTTACCAGAGTCTTCAGTCTACATGTCTGATTTACCAGAGTCTTCAGTCTACATGTCTGATTTACCAGTCTTCAGTCTACATGTCTGATTTACCAGTCTTCAGTCTACATGTCTGGTTTACCAGAGTCTTCAGTCTACATGTCTGGTTTACCAGAGTCTTCAGTCTACATGTCTGGTTTACCAGAGTCTCCAGTCTACATGTCTGGTTTACCAGAGTCTCCAGTCTACATGTCTGGTTTACCAAAGTCTCCAGTCTACATGTCTGGTTTACCAGAGTCTCCAGTCTACATGTCTGGTTTACCAGAGTCTTCAGTCTACATGTCTGGTTTACCAGAGTCTCCAGTCTACATGTCTGGTTTACCAGAGTCTCTAGTCTACATGTCTGGTTTACCAGAGTCTCCAGTCTACATGTCTTGTTTACCAGAGTCTCCAGTCTACATGTCTGGTTTACCAGAGTCTCCAGTCTACATGTCTGGTTTACCAGAGTCTCCAGTCTACATGTCTGGTTTACCAGAGTCTCCAGTCTACATGTCTGGTTTACCAGAGTCTCCAGTCTACATGTCTGGTTTACCAGAGTCTTCAGTCTACATGTCTGGTTTACCAGAGTCTTCAGTCAACATGTCTGGTTTACCAGAGTCTCCAGTCTACATGTCTGGTTTACCAGAGTCTCCAGTCTATATGTCTGGTTTACCAGTCTCCAGTCTACATGTCTGGTTTACCAGAGTCTCCAGTCTACATGTCTGGTTTACCAAAGTCTCCAGTCTACATGTCTGGTTTACCAGAGTCTCCAGTCTACATGTCTGGTTTACCAGTCTCCAGTCTACATGTCTGGTTTACCAGAGTCTTCAGTCTACATGTCTGGTTTACCAGAGTCTCCAGTCTACATGTCTGGTTTACCAGAGTCTCCAGTCTACATGTCTGGTTTACCAAAGTCTCCAGTCTATATGTCTGGTTTACCAGAGTCTCCAGTCTACATGTCTGGTTTACCAGAGTCTTCAGTCTACATGTCTGGTTTACCAGTCTCCAGTCTACATGTCTGGTTTACCAGTCTCCAGTCTACATGTCTGGTTTACCAGAGTCTCCAGTCTACATGTCTGGTTTACCAGAGTCTTCAGTCTACATGTCTGGTTTACCAGTCTCCAGTCTACATGTCTGGTTTACCAGAGTCTCCAGTCTACATGTCTGGTTTACCAGAGTCTTCAGTCTACATGTCTGGTTTACCAGAGTCTCCAGTCTACATGTCTGGTTTACCAGAGTCTCCAGTCTACATGTCTGGTTTACCAGTCTCCAGTCTACATGTCTGGTTTACCAGAGTCTTCAGTCTACATGTCTGGTTTACCAGAGTCTTCAGTCTACATGTCTGGTTTACATCTTAACAACGTTTCTCGTTTATAAAGTCATTGCATATTTTAAGAGGGTAGCTGGTATGAGTCTCCAGCTCCTGGCTCGTACTGTGTAGTAAGGGAGCTGACAGCTCTGGTAGTCGGTGTAAGGCTCCAGCTCCTGGCTTGTACAGGGTGTGGTAAAGGAGCTGACACATCTGGTAACTGGTGTGAGGCTCAAGCTCCTGGGTCGTGCAGGGTGTGGTAAGGAGTTGACAGCTCTATTAGCTAGTGTAAGGCTCAAGCTCCTGGCTCGTACTGTGTGGGGTAAAGGAGCTGATAACAGTTCTTAACACCATCTACACTTCCTATGACAACTAGTTTCCTATTATATATATATATATATATATATATATATATATATATATATATATATTATATATATATATATATAATCAGTCGCTATGGTAAGTTATGATGATATTGCAGTGAAGCAAGTAAGGTTCAAAATATCTCACATTGAACCTGTCAAAGGTTCTTTACTAGTAATGAAGAAGCTAGTACGTGAAGGGTTCAGTTGAAGGTTGAGCTAGAGCACTGGGAGAGTCTTCACGACCCTCAGCATCAAGCAACTCTCTATCTCTCGTAATGATAGATTACACTCTGAATTTCCTACCACCACCACCAATGACAACCACTAAACGCCACAACTACCAACCATCAACCACCAACTATCAACGACAAACCACAAACGACCTACCACCATCAACCACCAACTATCAACGACAAACCACAAACGACCTACCACCATCAACCATCAACTACCACCATCAACCATCAACTAAAACCACCAACCATCAACTACCACCACCAACCATCAACTACCACCACCAACCATCAACTACCACCATCAACCATCAACTAAAACCACCAACCATCAACTACCACCACCAACCATCAACTACCACCACCAACCATCAACTACACCATCAACCATCAACTCACCATCAACCTAACTCACCATCAACTACCACCATCAACCATCAACTACCACCACCAACCATCAACTACCACCACCAACCATCAACTACCACCACCAACCATCAACTACCACCACCAACCATCAACTACCACCACCAACCATCAACTACCACCACCAACCATCAACTACCACCACCAACCATCAACTACCACCACCAACCATCAACTACCACCACCAACCATCAACTACCACCACCATACCACAACCTACTCACTACCAACCATCAACTACCACCACCAACCATCAACTACCACCACCAACCATCAACTACCACCACCAACCATCAACTACCACCACCAACCATCAACTACCACCACCAACCATTCAACTACCACACACAACTACTATCAACTAGCCACACCAACCATCAACTCACACATTACTCACCAACCATCAACTACCACCACCAACCATCAACTACCAACCAATCAACTGCACCATCTACCATACCAATCAACTACCACCACCAACCATCAACTACCACCACCAACCATCAACTACCACCACCACCACCACCAGCTGCTGCTGACAGTATCAACAAGTACTGAAGCTTCAGCTTTAAGAAGCGCTCTTTAAACAAAGAAATGAAAACAAACAAAATAAGCAAGCAAATACGGTCGATATAAAGTCAACATAAAGTTCTGTGACTAATAATAATAATAATCATAATAATAATAATAATAGTAATTATATTCTACTACTACTACTAATAATAATAGCAGTAGTAATAATAATAGTAATTATATTACTACTTCTACTACTACTACTAATAATAATAACAGCAACAATAATAGTAATAATAGCAGTAATAATAATAACATCAATAATAATAACAATAATAATAATACAACGCCTGGTGAGTGACAGGTGATCTGTTTTGATCCAAGATCGGGTAACTCCAGTTTCTTGAATCAAGAGCCTTCATTCAACAGTGCCATGATGGTGACACTAGTGATGGTGAGAGGTCATCATCCAGCAGTGCCATGATAGTGACACTAGTGATGGTGGGAGGTCATCATCCAGCAGTGCGATGCTGGTGACACTAGTGATGGTGAGAGGTCATCATCCAGCAGTGCCATGATGGTGACACTAGTGATGGTGAGAGGTCATCATCCAGCAGTGCCATGATGGTGACACTAGTGATGGTGGGAGGTCATCATACAACAGTGCCATGATGGTGACACTAGTGATGGTGGGAGGTCATCATCCAGCAGTGCCATGATGGTGACACTAGTGATGGTGAGAGGTCATCATCCAACAGTGCCATGATGGTGACACTAGTGATGGTGAGAGGTCATCATCCAGCAGTGCCATGATGGTGACACTAGTGATGGTGGGAGGTCATCATCCAACAGTGCCATGATGGTGACACTAGTGATGGGAGGTCATCATCCAGCAGTGCCATGATGGTGACACTAGTGATGGTGAGAGGTCATCATCCAACAGTGCCATGATGGTGACACTAGTGATGGTGTGAGGTCATCATCCAGCAGTGCCATGATGGTGACACTAGTGATGGTGAGAGGTCATCATCCAGCAGTGCCATGATGGTGACACTAGTGATGGTGAGAGGTCATCATCCAGCAGTGCCATGATGGTGACACTAGTGATGGTAGGAGGTCATCATCCAGCAGTGCCATGATGGTGACACTAATGATGGTGAGAGGTCATCATCCAACAGTGCCATGATAGTGACACTAGTGATGGAGAGGTAAGCGGACACCCACACATACATCCACGTCATAAGGGGGAAATTACCCAGTATGTGAGGCGGATATAGCCTCCACGGTCCTCCTGGGGAGGGAGGCTAGGGAGAGGGAGGGAGGGAGGAAGTGAAGGAGTGAAAGAGAGGGAAAGAAGGAGGGAGATGATGTGTGGGGCGTAGGAGAGGGGGAGGGGGGAGTTAGAGGGGGAGGGAGTGAGAGTGGAGACTGGAGGATGGAGATATTAAAATTATGACTGTATATATATATTAAGCCTGAATATATAATTAGTTTTATTCGTAGTTATTATTATTATTATTATTTACATCGCCAATAGTTATTATATAATGTTTACAGTGGTGGAATGTGGCAGTGTTGTGTTCGTCAGTGGTGTCAGTGGTGTCAGTGGATCGTCTCAGAACCAACATTCCAGCACACCTGGAACTGAATTGTTAAAAATCTTGAATATTACACAGTGTGGGTGGTGCATCAGCAGTGTGGGTGGTGCATCAGCAGTGTGGGTGGTGCATCAGCAGTGTGGGTAGTGCATCAGCAATGTGGGTGCTGCATCAGCAGTGTGGGTGGTGCATCAGCAGTGTGGGTGGTGCATCAGCAGTGTGGGTGGTGCATCAGCAGTGTGGGTGGTGCATCAGCAGTGTGGGTGGTGCATCAGCAGTGTGGGTGCTGCATCAGCAGTGTGGGTGCTGCATCAGCAGTGTGGGTGCTGCATCAGCAGTGTGGGTGCTGCATCAGCAGTGTGGGTGCTGCATCAGCAGTGCTGCATCAGCAGTGTGGGTGGTGCATCAGCAGTGTGGGTGCTGCATCAGCAGGTGGTGCTGCATCAGCAGGTGGTGCTGCATCAACAGTGTGGGTGCTGCATCAGCAGTGTGGGTGCTGCATCAGCAGTGTGGGTGCTGCATCAGCAGTGTGGGTGCTGCATCAGCAGTGTGGGTGCTCCATCAGCAGTGTGGGTGCTGCATCAGCAGTGTGGGTGCTGCATCAGCAGTGTGGGTGCTGCATCAGCAGTGCTGCATCAGCAGTGTGGGTGGTGCATCAGCAGTGTGGGTGCTGCATCAGCAGTGTGGGTGCTGCATCAGCAGTGCTGCATCAGCAGTGTGGGTGCTGCATCAGCAGTGGGTGCTGCATCAGCAGTGTGGGTGCTGCATCAGCAGTGTGGGTGCTCCATCAGCAGTGTGGGTGCTGCATCAGCAGTGTGGGTGCTGCATCAGCAGTGTGGGTGCTGCATCAGCAGTGTGGGTGCTGCATCAACAGTGTGGGTGCTGCATCAGCAGTGTGGGTGCTACATCAACAGTGTGGGTGCTGCATCAGCAGTGTGGGTGCTGCATCAACAGTGTGGGGGCTGCATCAGCAGTGTGGGTGCTGCATCAACAGTGTGGGTGCTACATCAACAGTGTGGGTGCTGCATCATCAGTGTGGGTGTTTACACTGTTATTGCCACATTCTAAACACATTAGAAGACAGCATCTCATCTAAATACATCTAAATACAAGTCAGCTCACCTAAATACATTAGAAGGCAGCTTCACACTTTTTCACATATGCAAAATCTACGTCAAACTCTTCTATCAGTATTAGTCTCTCACTCATAGAATGTTCATACACTGATAACGACGAAGAAGTAAGCGAAATATTGAGAGAACAATGTGAACCAGTGTTCAACACTGAGTGAACTATGTGAACCAGTGTTCAACACTGCTGAGTGAACAATGTGAACCAGTGTTCAACACTGCTGAGTGAACAATGTGAACCAGTGTTCAACACTGGTGAGTGAACTATGTGAACCAGTGTTCAACACTGCTGAGTGAACACTGTGAACCAGTGTTCAACACTGCTGAGTGAACAATGTGAACCAGTGTTCAACACTGCTGAGTGAACTATGTGAACCAGTGTTCAACACTGCTGAGTGAACTATGTGAACCAGTGTTCAACACTGGTGAGTGAACAATGTGAACCAGTGTTCAACACTGCTGAGTGAACACTGTGAACCAGTACAATCAGCAACATGAGAAGTGAACACTCAGTTCTTCACTAACTCTGACTACAATCTTGATAATTCTGCAGTAATGAGCAACATGATCCTGTACTCAGCACTACGAGGCTGCATTCCTCAGCTTCTCAAGTGTTAGCTAAAAGGACACAAGTGCAACTAATGTGACATTTTATTATGGCAACGTTTCGCTCTGCAGGAGCTTTATCAAGCTTGATAAAGCTCCTGGAGAGCAAAACTTTGCCATAATAAAATGTCACATTAGTTGCACTTGTGTCCTTTTACCTAACATATTGTCGGTAATTCTACCATCAGGCAAGCACCAAACGAGCCTGGCCCATGGCCGGGCTCCGAGAGTAGTAAGACTCTCGAAACTCATCAAAGGTATATATCGAAGGTACACCAAAGGCAGGTTAGCATGGGCCACCAATGTGACCACAAATGCAAGTTTTTACAGATGAATCCCACACTAGCGTGGCTATGGCGTACTGTAAGAGACTTGAGCTAGAGCACGACCACAGCCACGCTGGTGTGGTCACAGTGATGACCCATGCTAACCTCCCTATGGTGTATAGAAGTATTATTAGAGTCAACTGGCCCAGTGGTTAACACACTGGCCTGTGAATTTTAAGACTCACTTGCCATGGGTTCAAATCTCACCCGTTCCCTGATTTGTTTTCAATCGTTTTATTACGATTTCGTGAATGTAGGTCACCGGTGTAAGGTGGGTGTATCAAGAGGTGCAAGTCTCTCGTGTTGATACACTCACACTTTACTTTCATTCCCGACTCCAGGTATTAAAATATTCCTGAGTGGTGGTGTACAGGTTACCTGCAGCCTTAATGGGTAGGTTTTAAAGGCTATTAACTAAGCACTCACTGGCAACCAGTATATGTACTTTAATTTGAAGGTAGTGCACTGAAGACGGTGCACTCATAGAGTGGAGGCAGCGAGCAAGATTAATGCTTCTTCTCACAGGCAGGTCAACATTACTTCAGGCCCTCGTCAACCTCTTTTAGTAAGACAATGCAGTAGAAGGAGGAAGGGAGATATGGAGGGAGGGAGAGAGAGAAGGATGGAGGAAAGGAAGGAGGGCGGGAAGAGGGAGGGAAGGAAGAGGGTGGGAGAGAAGGAAGAGGAAGGGAGGAAAAGAAGAGGGAGGGAGGGAAGTAAGAGGAAAGGAGGGAGGGAAGCCAGGATAGAAGAGTTGGGGTGATCACAAAATCAATGAGAACTGAACAAGAGCATCTCAGAGTACTGCCACAATCACAAAATTTAGGACGAGAAGAAAACATTGATGAAGACTGAAGTTAAAATGTTGACGTAACTCAGTATGTGTAAGTGACGCAGAGGTGTATTAACTGATTTAAAGGTGTATTAACTGACGTAAAGGTGTATTAACTGACGTACAAGTGTATTAACTGACGTAGAAGTGTATTAAGCAATAAATAAAGACACATATGCACCAGTTAGGTATCTTTATTTTGAAACGTTTTGCCTTCACAGTGCACTTCTTGAGTCGTTGAAGAATGAGACACTTGTGCAACATTTGTGAATCTTTGTTGAAAAAACGTTTCGCCAGCCAGTGGCTTCTTCAGTCCAATACAGAGAAGAACGGTAGAAAATGAGGAATTTGAGGTAATCAGTCCCTGAGCCTGGAGTCGATGTGTTCAGTCCATCAATCTTGAGAACAGTACAGTGTGTGCAGTCAGGTGAGTTGAAGCAGGAGGAGGCGGAGTTACCTGGTTAGGTTAGGTAAGACTCATCAGGAAACACGACAAGTGTTTCCTGACGCGGGTCTTAGTCATATGATCGCCCCGCCACTGGAGCTTTTGGTCATCTGACCGAGACCTTCCGCTGGGTTACCCCTCCACCCCTTTAAAAATTATGGTTATGGTTTTAACCATTAACATTGGAATCCACTAGTGTAAGAAGGTCATATGAGCGTGTAGGCTAGGCGAGTGTTGAAGAATTTCCCCTCACTCAAGGGTGGGGGTGGGTCAGTAGGGGACGGCATCCCACGCTGCCGTCGGTCTGCGCTACAGTCTTGACGCACCGGAGTGCCAAAAATCTTGAGCTAAAGATTTCCATCCCCACGTGTATATATATATATATATATATATATATATATATATATATATATATATATATATATATATATATATATAGGCTAGAGTCGTTCCCTTGAACGGATCTACCTGGCCTTCCTACTCATTTCTGCATCATTGCAAGCTCCTGATGATGTATCGATTGCAAGACGAAAGGCCAAAGCTATCGTTTAACTCCGCCCGTGATAGTTTTGCATATATACATGTGTGTCCGCCAGCCAATAGCAATAATATATAATAATAATAACAATAACAATGGTTGTTAATTGTGAACGTAATTAAAGAAAATAACGTTTCCTCTTCATCATCCTCTTGTGATGTCATATTAATAATTCTCTTATTAAAGTTTCATTAATTACTGAGCCTGTTATTCAAATTGTAGCTGGTAAGTGGTAGCTGGTAAGTGGTAGTTGGTAAGTGGTAGTTGGTAAGTGGTAGCTGGTAAGTGGTAGGTGGTAAGTGGTGGCTGGTAAGTGGTAGGTGGTAAGTGGTAGCTGGTAAGTGGTAGCTGGTAAGTGGTAGTTGGTAAGTGGTAGGTGGTAAGTGGTAGCTGGTAAGTGGTAGGTGGTAAGTGGTGGCTGGTAAGTGGTAGGTGGTAAGTGGTAGCTGGTAAGTGGTAGCTGGTAAGTGGTAGTTGGTAAGTGGTAGCTGGTAAGTGGTAGCTGGTAAGTGGTAGCTGGTAAGTGGTGGCTGGTAAGTGGTAACTGGTAAGTGGTAGCTGGTAAGTGGTGGCTGGTAAGTGGTAGCTGGTAAGTGGTAACTGGTAAGTGGTAGCTGGTAAGTGGTGGCTGGTAAGTGGTAACTGGTAAGTGGTAGCTGGTAAGTGGCTGGTAAGTGGTAGCTGGTAAGTGGTGGCTGGTAAGTGGTAGCTGGTAAGTGGTAACTGGTAAGTGGTAGCTGGTAAGTGGTGTCTGGTAAGTGGTGGCTGGTAAGTGGTAGCTGGTAAGTGGTAACTGGTAAGTGGTAGCTGGTAAGTGGTGGCGGTAATGGTAGCTGGTGTTAATTGTGCGGTACTGGTAAGTGGTGTCTGTCAAGTGTGGCTGGTAAGTGGTGCTTTAAGTGGTATGGTAATTAGCTGGTCAAGTGTAGCTGGTAAGTGGTAGGTGGTAAGTGGTGGCTGGTAAGTGGTAGTTGGTAAGTGGTAGGTGGTAAGTGGTAGGTGGTAAGTGGTGGCTGGTAAGTGGTAGTTGGTAAGTGGTAGCTGGTAAGTGGTAGGTGGTAAGTGGTGGCTGGTAAGTGGTAGCTGGTAAGTGGTAGCTGGTAAGTGGTAGCTGGTAAGTGGTAGCTGGTAAGTGGTGGCTGGTAAGTGGTGGCTGGTAAGTGGTAGCTGGTAAGTGGTGCTGGTAAGTGGTGGCTGGTAAGTGGTAGCTGGTAAGTGGTAGCTGGTAAGTGGTAACTGGTAAGTGGTAGCTGGTAAGTGGTGGCTGGTAAGTGGTAGCTGGTAAGTGGTGGCTGGTAAGTGGTAGCTGGTAAGTGGTGGCTGGTAAGTGGTGGCTGGTAAGTGGTGGTGGTAGCTGGTAAGTATGGCTGGTAAGTGGTAGCTGGTAAGTGGTAGTGGTAAGTGGTAGCTGGTAAGTGGTGGCTGGTAAGTGGTAGCTAGTAAGTGGTAGCTGGTAAGTGGTAGCTGGTAAGTGGTAGCTGGTAAGTGGTGGCTGGTAAGTGGTGGCTGGTAAGTGGTAGCTGGTAAGTGGTAGCTGGTAAGTGGTAGCTGGTAAGTGGTAGCTGGTAAGTGGTAGCTGGTAAGTGGTGGCTGGTAAGTGGTAGCTGGTAAGTGGTAGCTGGTAAGTGGTAGCTGGTAAGTGGTAGCTGGTAAGTGGTGGCTGGTAAGTGGTAGGCTGGTAAGTGGTAGCTGGTAAGTGGTAGCTGGTAAGTGGTGGCTGGTAAGTGGTAGCGTGGTAAGTGGTAACTGGTAAGTGGTAGCTGGTAAGTGGTGGCTGGTAAGTGGTGGCTGGTAAGTGGTAAGTGGTAGCTGGTAAGTGGTAGCTGGTAGGTGGTAAGTGGTGGGTGGTAAGTGGTAGCTGGTAAGTGGTAGCTGGTAAGTGGTAGCTGGTAGGTGGTAAGTGGTGGGTGGTAAGTGGTAGCTGGTAAGTGGTGGCTGGTAAGTGGTGGCTGGTAAGTGGTAGCTGGTAAGTGGTAGCTGGTAAGTGGTGGCTGGTAAGTGGTTGTTGGTAAGTGGTAGCTGGTAAGTGGTAACTAGCAAGTAGTAACTAGTAAGTGGTAGCTGGTAAATGGTAACTCGTAAGTGGTAGCTGGTAAGTGGTAACTAGTAATGGTTACTCGTAAATGGTATTTCGTAAGTGGTAACTCTTTTAAGTTATAACTCGTAAGTGGTAACACGTAAGTGGTAAATCGTGCATTTAAGAGGTGGTGTACAACCACTTACTGTGTGAAGACTACTGCATGAGGCTCATCAAGGCTGATAATCACCTGTACTGTGTCATCAACAATAATTTAATTACTACCTGGAGGAAAGTATATTGGATGTACCCCTGTCTTGCATAACCCCAGCCCCCTCTATCTCAGTGATCCAAGAAAGGTATTCCTGTATTGCATAACCCCAGCCCTCTCTACGTCAATGCACGCAACTGGAATAGTACAAACATCCGGGGTCCCAGATTATTCAACATCTTACCAGAAGATATATCAGATGAACCAGGCTGTGATGGATATGTGGGTCACCGGGCCATCAGCAGCCACAACCTGGTTAACCAGGCTAACACGAGACGAGCCTGACCCTTGGCCGGGCTCTGGGAATAGAAAGACTCTCGGAACTCATCAAAGGAGTGCGGCATAAGCTGATAATACAGTTCAATATTAGTTGTCAAGATTTGGACGAATTCAGCAGAGACATTCACAAGTCATCACATGGAAACTAACATCACAAGTTCTTCAGTAACACTGGTAAATTAGAGCATACATATACCAGATCTAATTCAAACTTCTCACTAAAAAACAAACTTTGAAGCTAAACTGAAGAGGCGTTCTCTTGTTATCTCAGAGTGACTAACACAAGCGAAAATAATACTCAATATAATTGTAACCAGATTAAAATAGTGTAATAGCACTGTAACTTGTTCAGTTATTAAAACGTTGAGGTACAGTCCCTAGGCCCATGATGTACCTCTGTAATGTTGAGGTACAATCCTTGGACCCATTATGTACCTCTGTAATGTTGAGGTACAGTCCTTGGACCCATTGTGTACTTCTGTAATGTTGAGGTACAGTCCCTGGACCTATTATGTACCTCTGTAATGTTGAGATACAGTCCCTGGAACCATGATGTATCTCTGTAATGTTGAGGTAGTCCTTGGACACATTATGTACCTCTGTAATGTTGAGGTACAGTCCTTGGACCCATTATGTACTTCTGTAATGTTGAGGTACAGTCCCTGGACCTATTATGTACCTCTGTAATGTTGAGGTACAGTCCCTGGACCCATTATGTATCTGTAATATTGAGGTACTGTCCCTGGACCCATTATGTACCTCTGTAATCCTTTGACTACCACCCACACCATGGGTATGGGATGACCACCACCCACACCATGGGTATGGGGTGACCACCACCCACACCATGGGTATGGGATGACCACCACCCACACCATGGGTATGGGATGACCACCACCCACACCATGGGTATGGGGTGACCACCACCCACACCATGGGTATGGGATGATCACCACCCACGCCATGGGTATGGGTGATCACCACCCACCCATGGGTATGGGGTGACCACCACCCACACCATGGGTATGGGATGACCACCACCACACCATGGGTATGGGTGACCACCACCCACACCATGGGTATGGGGTGATCACCACCCACACCATGGGTATGGGGTGACCACCACCCACACCATGGGTATGGGGTGACCACCACCCACACCATGGGTATGGGGTGACCACCACCCACACCATGGGTATGGGGTGACCACCACCCACACCATAGGTATGGGATGCATAATAAAGACATTAAACTAACACCTGAAAATGAAGTTATGGCATTTTAGACTACATCATAAAATATTATTTTTTAACCACATTAAATAGAATGTAAATGGCAGTTTGGCTCCCATATTACCCAAAATCATGACGAAAATAGTTTGAATTAAGATACATCGTTTAGGATTTGAAGCCGATCAGAAGAGGCATTCCCTAGTTATTACATCGGAAAAATATTATGCAAAAAAATTGTCAGACTGAAATTTCCACAACTCGTGGCTTGAGTAACGACCACCAGCGGTGAAAGTTTGAAGCTGATCCGAAGAAACATTCTCCAGTAACTGATCTGATTTCAAAGATTCCAAGTTGTTTTAAGCTGTTTCAATCATTTGTTCAGACTAAACTGCTGTTATTATTACATCACAGATCCTCACTAATATTCACGGATCCTCACTAATATTCACGGATCCTCACTAATATTCACGGATCCTCACTAATATTCACGGATCCTCACTAATATTCACGGATCCTCACTAGTATTCACGGATCTCACTAATATTCACGGATCCTCACTAATATTCACGGATCCTCACTAATATTCACGGATCCTCACTAATATTCACGGATCCTCACTAGTATTCACGGATCCTCACATATTCACGGATCCTCACTAATATTCACGGATCCTCACTAATATTCACGGATCCTCACTAGTATTCACGGATCCTCACTAATATTCACGGATCCTCACTAGTATTCACGGATCCTCACTAATATTCACGGATCCTCACTAATATTCACGGATCCTCACTAGTATTCACGGATCCTCACTAATATTCACGGATCCTCACTAATATTCACGGATCCTCACTAATATTCACGGATCCTCACTAATATTCACGGATCCTCACTAATATTCACGGATCCTCACTATATTCACGGATCCTCACTAATATTCACGGATCCTCACTAATATTCACGGATCCTCACTAATATTCACGGATCCTCACTAATATTCACGGATCCTCACTAATATTCACGGATCCTCACTAGTATTCACGGATCCTCACTAATATTCACGGATCCTCACTAATATTCACGGATCCTCACTAATATTCACGGATCCTCACTATATTCACGGATCCTCACTAATATTCACGGATCCTCACTAATATTCACGGATCCTCACTAATATTCACGGATCCTCACTAATATTCACGGATCCTCACTAATATTCACGGATCCTCACTAATATTCACGGATCCTCACTAATATTCACGGATCCTCACTAATATTCACGGATCCTCACTAATATTCACGGATCCTCACTAGTATTCACGGATCCTCACTAATATTCACGGATCCTCACTAATATTCACGGATCCTCACTAATATTCACGGATCCTCACTAATATTCACGGATCCTCACTAATATTCACGGATCCTCACTAATATTCACGGATCCTCACTAATATTCACGGATCCTCACTAGTATTCACGGATCCTCACTAATATTCACGGATCCTCACTATATTCACGGATCCTCACTAATATTCACGGATCCTCACTAATATTCACGGATCCTCACTAATATTCACGGATCCTCACTAATATTCACGGATCCTCACTAATATTCACGGATCCTCACTAATATTCACGGATCCTCACTAGTATTCACGGATCCTCACTAATATTCACGGATCCTCACTAATATTCACGGATCCTCACTAATATTCACGGATCCTCACTAATATTCACGGATCCTCACTAATATTCACGGATCCTCACTAATATTCACGGATCCTCACTAATATTTGGAAGCTAGTAGGAAGTTTTCTTTGGTTATTGAATACAAAATTAATATCACTATTTATTCAATGAAATTGGGACTTGTGGCCGCCAGTAGCAGCGTGAACCTTGTGTTCAGTGAGCCACACCGGTGGTGAAAATTTGAAGCCGATCCGATGAGTCATTCTCCAGTTATGGCACGGATTCCGAGGAGAACCAGTGTGGGCAGTGTGTGATGTATGCCACAGTGTGGGCAGTGTGTGATGTATGCCACAGTGTGGGCAGTGTGTGATGTATGCCACAGTGTGGGCAGTGTGTGATGTATGCCACAGTGTGGGCAGTGTGTGATGTATGCCACAGTGTGGGCAGTGTGATGTATGCCACAGTGTGGGCAGTGTGTGATGTATGCCACAGTGTGGGCAGTGTGTGATGTATGCCACAGTGTGGGCAGTGTGATGTATGCAACAGTGTGGGCAGTGTGTGATGTATGCCACAGTGTGGGCAGTGTGTGATGTATGCCACAGTGTGGGCAGTGTGATGTATGCCACAGTGTGGGCAGTGTGTGATGTATGCCACAGTGTGGGCAGTGTGTGATGTATGCCACAACAAAAGTGATAATAAACTTGGATAATGAGAATGAAGAGGTGATAAGGAGGCTTTAATTAATAATTAAGCTAATGAGAGGAGGATAGAGGGGAGAGAGTAATTATGAGAGTAAATAAGAGATAATGAGAGGAAGATAGAGAGGAGAGAGTAATGAGGATAGTAATTAAGAGGGCAGGACAAGGGACTAATACTATTGTGTATAAGAGTAAAGTGTGGTTATCATTAAGAATACTGGAGGGAGAGAGAGAGAAAGAGAGAGAGGTAATGAGATAGGGAAGAATATCTCTCTCTCTCCATAAAGTACCGGGGCCATAACAACTGTTCTTATCACTTATGTGTCATCAATGTTGGGAACCCGCTACTTTGTTGCTGCTGTGTGTGTGTATGTGTTGTGTGTGTGTGTGTGTGTGTGTGTGTGTGTGTGTGTGTGTGTGTGTGTGTGTGTGTACTAACTTCTTGGATCAACATTAGTGAAGGTACAATATTCCTCACAAGTGTCTTTCTCACTGTTATATCTGACATAACACATAAATCGTATCAATGTATCATCTATAAACACTACTAGAAATTATTATTATATGAGAGAGTCATCTACTGAGGACACATCTGCTGAAGTTCTGATACATAGTATTAATTGAAACTTAAAAAATATATGCAAGTTACTAGTTAATAAATTGATTTAGAGAGACACGTGAGCAAACTCTGGGACATATTTATTAGAAAACGTTTCGGTCCTGGGACCTTGATCACTTCTGACACACAGAGGTACCTGGCCCGGGTCTCCTCCAGGGTCACCACATGTAGGAGACCCGGGCCAGGGTGTCCTGGTGAACCTACCTGTACCTCCGTGTGTTAGAAGTGGTCAAGGTGCCAGCACCGATACATCTAGTAAACATGTCCTAGTGTTTGCTCAAGTATCTTTCTAAACCATTTTCTGGGTATTTATTACCAAAGTTTATACCACTTGATACAATAACAAAGTAAAGAGATACAGTCGTCTAGTTCTAAGAGGATGAGTTGTATTAGTTAAGTTAGTAAACAAAACACTTAAGAAAATACAACTGCTCTCAGAGTTATTTGAGCAGACACGGACATAAGAAGTGAAGATAAAGATAATTATTTTATTTTTATTAACACATCGGCCGTTTCCCACCAAGGCAGGGTGACCCGAAAAAGAAGAAATACTTTCATCATAATTCACTCCATTACTGTCTTGCCAGAAGCACGCTAAACTACAGTTCAAAAACTGCAACATCAACACCCCTCCTTCAGAGTGCAGGTACTGTACTTCCCACCTCCAGGACTCGGAGTCCGGCTAACCGGTTTCCCTGAATCTCTCTCATAAATGATAAAATATAGTTATGGGTAAAATGTTGATGAGTAGGACAGCTGTGTTTACATGAAGGACCTGGAGCAGGTGAGAGGAAGAGCAGCAGGTACCAGACTCACGTGAACACACGTCCTCCACGACACTACGTCGCATTTATCCTCCTCTACCACACACTCAATATCTTTCCATCCTTCCACAGTTCAAACATTGCATAGGGATAATGACTGGAACAGCAGTATGAGGCCAGACTGTGACACGAGCACACCTTGTGTCCTCTACGTTAAGACAGCTGGACCACTGGTGCTGTGTACCGTGACACCTCACTCCACACAGACAAACGGCTTTACCTGGAGTATACCTGGAGGTTGTTCAGGGGGTCAACGCCCCCGCAGCCCGGTTCATGAACAGGCCTCACGGTAGATCAGGGCCTGATCAACTAGCCTGTTACTTCTGGCTAAACGCAGTCCAACGTACGAACCACAGCCCGACTGGTCAGATACTGACTTCAGGTGTTTGTCCAGCTCCCTCTTGAATACAGCCAGGGGGTATTATAGTAATCCCCCTTATATATGCTGGGAGGCAGTCTTGGGCCCGTTGACACTTATTGTGTTTCCTCTAAGCGTACTCACGGCACCCCAGCATTTCATTGGTGGGATGTTGCACCGCCTGCTGAGTCTTTTACTTTCATGGGGAGTGATTTTTGTGTGCAGATTTGTGACCAGTACTTCTAATGTTTTCTAGGTATAAATTATGATGTACCTTTCTCGCTTGCTCTCCAAGGAGTACAGGTTATAAATTAGACACATATGCAACATTTGGGTATCTTTATTGAGGAAACGTTTCGCCACACAGTGGCTTCATCAGTCCAATACAAAGTAGAAAGGTGTAAGGAGAGTAGGAGTTTTGAGGTAATCAGTCCCTCGGCCTGGAGTCGATGTGTTCAGTCCATCAATCTTGTAGAAATGACAGCATATGTCCGTAGAGGTGGCTTATATACTGTAGTTAGGTGAGGTGAAGCAGCAGGAGGCGGGGTCATAGTGGTACCATCCACTAGTCTAAGAAGATCTTCGTCCAAAGGTTGGACAAGTGTTGAAGAATTCGTTTGTATTAAGATCCCAAGATGTTGCTGTGTCAGACAGGGTATAGATGAATGGTTCAGAGAACCGACAAAATTAGACATGCAACATTGGTATCTTATGAGAAATGCCACACAGTGGCTTCATCAGTCCAATACACCTTCTACTTTGTATTGACTGATGAAGCCACTGTGTGGCGAAACGTTTCCTCAATAAAGATGCCCAAATGTTGCATATGTGTCTAATTTATAACTTGTCGGTTCTCTGAACCATTCATCTATAAGGAGTACAGGTCAAGGGGCTTCAAACGTTCCCAGCAACTGAGGTATTTTACTGAACTTATATGTGCTGTAAAGGTCCTCTGTACATTCTCCAGATCTGCAGTTTCACCTGCCTTGAAGGGGGCTGTTAGTGTACACGAGTTTTCCAGCCTAGATAGAACAAATGGCATCCCTTGTTTTGAAGGTTCTCATTATCCATCCTATCATTCTCCTCACAGTTGTGATAATGACGTTGATGTGGTCCTTGAAGGTGAGATCCTCTCACATAATTATCAGTCCTAAGTTCTTCACATTAGTTTTCTGTTCTATTGTGTGGTTAGAATTGGTCTTATATTCCGTTCAGGATTTTAATTCCTCAAGTTTTCCAAAATGGAGTAGCTTAAATTTTAATTCACTGGAGGAGGAAAGAAAGATACATGATAATATATACTTGATAATGCTAGAGTGAGAGATATGTTAGAAAGTGCAAAATAAATCCAGTGAAAAGTAGGGATGCCGTGGGCATAATAAGGAAACACTGTATCAACATCCGTGGCCCCAAACTAGTCAACATCTTACCAGAAGATATCAGAAACACTACTAAAACAATTGTAGAAGTCTTCAAGAGGAAACTGGACAAGTATCTTCAGGTGCCAGATCAACCAGGCTGTGATGGATATATGGGGCCAGGTCAACAGCATGGTTGACCGGGCAAACACTAGACGACCCTGGCCCATGGCCGGGCTCTGGGAGTAGAAACTCTCGGAACTCATCAAAGGTAAATGTAAGGTACATATTGTTTTCTGCGGCCCGCTGGAAGACTTGGTTTATATCCGCTTGGAGATTTACAGTGTCCTCGATGGATGACACTCATGCAAATTTTAGTATCGTCAGCAAAGAAAGACACAGTGCTATGATTTATATCTCCGTCTATGTCTGATATGAGGATGAGGAAAAGGATGGGGCGAGTACTGTACCTTGTGGAAAAGAGCTTTTCACTGTAGCCGCCTCTGGCTTAACTCTGTTTACTATTACTCTTTGTGTTCTACTGTTTTAGAAAGTTAAAGATCCATCTACCCACTTTTCCTGTTATTCCTTTATCACGCATTTTGTGTGCTGTTAAACCATGATCGAAGACTTGCAAAGTCTGTGTATACTACATCTGAATTCTGTTTGTCCTCCAGTGCATCCAAGACCATGTCATAGTGGTCCAGTAGTTATGAGAAGCGGGAGCTATCATCAAAGACCTTGTAATAGTGGTCCAGTAGGTGTGAGAGGCAGGAGCGACCATCTAAGATCATGTCATAGTGGTCCTGTAGTTGTGAGAGGCAGGAGCGACCATCCAAGATCATGTCATAGTGGTCCAGTAGTTGTGAGAGGCAGGAGCGACCATCCAAGATCATGTCATAGTGATCCAGTAGTTGTGAGAGGCAGGAGCGACCTGCTCTAAACCCTGGGTTGTGTAAATGTTGGTAATCCAAGTGGTTGTTGGCGATCTCGCTTCTTGAGAACCCTTTCAAAATATTTTATAATGTGAGCGCTAGGCCTACAGTTGGCGAAAAAAACGAAAAAAAAGACAGTTTCAGAAAGGAAGTTTTATAAGACGTTGCGCTTGTGGACAGTCTTCTTCTTGTTGAAAATGGTATAAAATACTGACAAGTTGAAGATTAAGACACATGTGTATTGTGTAACAGTTGGGTATCTTTATTGTTGAAATGTTTTACCTACACAGTAGGCTTCTTCAGTCAAATACAAAGGGAACAGTGGAAATGAAATAAAGATGATGTAATCAGTCCATCAACCTTGGAGAAAAAGTATTTGAGGTGGTCAGTATTTCAACCAGGAGAAGAGTTCAGAGTTGAACTCTTCTCCTGGTTGAGGGACTGACCACCTCAAATACTTTTTCTCTAAGGTTGATGGACTGATTACTTCATCATTTCACTATTATATCTACTGCCTCTGTATCTGACTGAAGAAGCCTATTGCGTGGGCGAAACGTTTCATAAAGATACCCAACTGTTGCACATGTGTCTTAATCTTCAGTCATCTTGACTGAGCAAGTCTGCCCACAAGCACAGAGTTTCAATGACGTTCCTTTCTACAGATGTCTGGTTTTCTCACCCTCCTTGCTTCTTGCACTGTCTGCCCAACAACGTCTGGGGGTCATCCTACCCTGCCAGGCTACCCTGCCAGGCTAGCCTTCCTACCAGCAAGGAGAAGCACGGGTCAGGGGAAAAACAATTTTTTTTAATACAGGATTTAACAGTGCTAGGTTAAGGATTCCTAACTTTATTTACAAGATAAGAGCTGTTACCTGCCTCAGCTCATTTGAAAGCATTTTTATTGTTATAGTATGCAAAGTCATGGAGAAGATTATCAGGAGAAGAGTGGTGGAACACCTAGAAAAGAATGAGCTTATTCACGACAACCAGCACGGTTTCAGGGAAGGGAAATCCTGTATGTCTCAGGATGAAGTTGGAGCCATATGTGGGCCAGCAATTTAATTTGATCAACTTACCCCATCTTCTCTGTCTGGAGACTACACCATCTTGTGGCGGGACAACAGACAGTGACCGACTTGACGTCAGTGAGAGGTGACTGAATACTGACAGTGGAGTGGGTGGGCACTGACAGTAGAATGGGTGGGCACAGACAGTGGAATGGGTGGGCACTGACAGTGCTGACAGTGGAAGGGTGGGCACTGAGGATGGGTACATACTCCATAGTGTGAAGGTGAGGGGTCAGGGAACAGAGACATTCCTTAGAGTGGTGGGTGGCAGATGGGTGACAAGTGAGTGGCGGGTGGGTGGCAGATAGGTGACAGGTGAATGGCAGGTGGGTGGCAGATTGGTGGCAGATGAGTGGCAGGTGGGTGGGGCACTCCTACCGTGTTTGAAGGTACTCATGGGACAGGGTATTCAGACACTCCCGCCTCCTGGGGTGAAGCAACTACTGAGGTGAAGCAACCACTGGGGTGAAGCAGCCACTGAGATGAAGCAACCACTGAGGTGAAGTAACCACTGGGGTGAAGCAACCACTGAGGTGCAGCAACCACTGGGGTGAAGCAGTCACTGGGGTGAAGGAGTCACTGGGGTGAAGCAACCACTGGGGTGAAGCAGCCACTGGGGGGAAGCAACCACTGGGATGAAGCAACCACTGTAGTGAAGTAACCTCTGTGGTGAGCCACCATTAAGATGAACCACCACTGAGGTGACCCACCACTGGGGTGAAGCAACCACTGGTGTGAGCCACCACTGGTGTGAGCTATCACTGGGGTGAAGCAACCACTGGTGTGAGCCACCACTTGGTTGAAGCAGCCACTGGGGTGAGCTACCACTGGGGTGAGCTACCACTGGGGTGAAGCAACCACTGGTGTGAGCCACCACTGGGGTTGACAGTTAATGATGTGGTCATGGGGCGGGTTTAACCCACTCATACATCATCACTTATACAGGGTAGAGAGACTAGGTGGTTAGGTGCCCTTCAACCCCCAATACACCACTTTACACCACTTAAACTCCACTTAATCACCATTTAATATTTCAGAGAAATCATAAACTGGGGAACTTAATAAGTCAACAGTTACACTACTACGGAGACAATGTAGTCTAGTGAAAGCTTTACTTAAAATTACTTATCTACATTTCACTTGACAAGGTATATACACCGAGGTATGTACTCACCTAGTTGTACTCACCTAGTTGTACTCACCTAGTTGTGGTTGCAGGGGTCGAGTCATAGCTCCTGGCCCCGCCTCTTCACTGGCCGCTACTGGGTCACTCTCCCTTCGCCATGAGCCTTATCATACCTCTTCTTGAAGCTATGAATGGATCCTGCCTCCACTACATCACTTCCCAAGCTATTCCACTTCCCGACCACTCTGTGACTGAAGAAATACTTCCTAACATGTGTTAGTTACCATTTTGTCCTAGGCACATGTTGATTAGACACTAGGCCTGTGCGTGTGTGTGTGTGTTTGTGTGTGTGTATGTGTGTGTGTATGTACTCACCTAGTGTGTGTGTCGCAGTTTTAGGTATTAAAGTATTCTTGTCTGGTGGTGACAAGGTTACGTGGGGTCGATAGATTTTAAACTCTGTTAACCAAGCTAAGTAATCACTTAGAAACCTCCAGTCATATGTTGGTGCACCTAGCACTCAGCTCCTCATGCCTGCACAACCTGCTTGTCTCCTCATAATGAAGGTACAAGGAACTCTTGTATAACCTGCCCCTCGAGTGGCCAG
Organism: Cherax destructor; assembly: GCA_009830355.1. Classification (NCBI taxonomy): domain Eukaryota; kingdom Metazoa; phylum Arthropoda; class Malacostraca; order Decapoda; family Parastacidae; genus Cherax; species Cherax destructor. Next base: position 85,474 of record WNWK01002899.1, on the reverse strand, counting down.
TTTAAGTTTACCAACATCTAAGGATATACCTTCCTTAACACAGGATATTGTCCACCCTGCTAACTTAGGTTACATTACGATTATTATTATTATTATTAATCATTAGTAGTGTTAGTGTATTATATTAATATTATTAGTAGTAGTAGTAGAAGTAGTAGTTGTATTATATTAATATTATATGATTATTATTATTATAATCATGGAGGAGCGTTAAACCTGTAAGGCTTATACAGCGCCTTGGTGAGTGGAGCCAATCTGGTTTCATCCGAACAAAGGGAAAGGGTAACCCTCGCTCCTTGGATCAAGATCCCTTCACCCTCAGTAGAGAAGAATCCTGAATGTAAACATTAGTGTGGGCGAGTGTAAACACACACATGACTGTAGTTGTGAACTACTGAGGTCAGGTGTAACACACACATGACTGTATGTACACGGGTGTAAACACACATGACTGTAGTGTACACGGGGTAAACACACACATGACTGTAGTGTACACGGGTGTAAACACACACATGACTGTAGTGTACGCGGTGTAAACACACACATGACTGTAGTGTAACGGTAAACACATGACTGTAGTGTACGGTGTAAACACACATGACTGTAGTGTACACGGTGTAAACACACACATGACTGTAGTGTACACGGGTGTAAACACACATGACTGTAGTGTACACGGTGTAAACACACACATGACTGTAGTGTACACGGGTGTAAACACACACATGACTGTAGTGTACGCGGGTGTAAACACACACATGACTGTAGTGTACACGGGTGTAAACACACACATGACTGTAGTGTACGCGGGTGTAAACACACACATGACTGTAGTGTACGCGGGTGTAAACACACACATGACTGTAGTGTACACGGGTGTAAACACACACATGACTAGTGTACGCGGGTGTAAACACACACATGACTGTAGTGTACGCGGGTGTAAACACACACATGACTGTAGTGTACACGGGTGTAAACACACACATGACTGTAGTGTACACGGGTGTAAACACACACATGACTGTAGTGTACGCGGGTGTAAACACACACATGACTGTAGTGTACGCGGGTGTAAACACACACATGACTGTAGTGTACACGGGTGTAAACACACACATGACTGTAGTGTACACGGGTGTAAACACACACATGACTGTAGTGTACGCGGGTGTAAACACACACATGACTGTAGTGTACGCGGGTGTAAACACACACATGACTGTAGTGTACGCGGGTGTAAACACACACATGACTGTAGTGTACGCGGGTGTAAACACACACATGACTGTAGTGTACACGGGTGTAAACACACACATGACTGTAGTGTACGCGGGTGTAAACACACACATGACTGTAGTGTACACGGGTGCAAACACGTGTTAGGGGTAGGGGGAGACCCCTTTCAAGGGGGTAGGGCTCTGGATCCAAGGAATTGGCTCTGCCCTCCACTAGGGTCAAGCCTAATTGTCTGTCGTTTCTCAGGCGCTGTATGACCCTAATTTGTTTAGCTCTACATTGTAAATATAATGATAAAAATGATAATTATCACTACTACTTTTACTACTGTTATTATTACTACTACTACTACTACTGCTAATAATAATGATGATAATTACTGCTGCTACTTCTACTACTACTACTACTACTACTACTACTACTACTACTACTACTACTACTACTACTACTACTACTACTACTAATAATAATAATAATAATAATAATAATAATTTGTAATAATTGAGCAAGATATACAAGACAGTGTCTTATGTATAAGAGGAACTACGTTGTTAATTAAGGAAAGCAGTGAACTCAAACTATGTATGTCCATCATAGTAAGACATATGTACAACACTCTACTAGCTTTATTTCCCAAACCTTTCTCCTACACCAGTAGACTTCTTCAGTCGTATACAGTGATTTATAAATATGGGGACAGGAGAAGCATTGGAGAGGTCAAGATGATGTGATGAGTCCATTAGCCTTGAAGTAGTGGTAGTTTTGAGGTGGTCAGTCTCTCCTGAAAAATGTGAATCTGAAGCATGAGAATAGAATCTTTTTATACTGTCAGAGATAAGACGCGGTTGATGGACTGATCACGTTATCTAGACTGTTTCCGCTGCCTTCATATTTAGTTACCTCTGTATTCGACTGAAGAAGTCTGTCTACTGTGTAGGCGAAACGATTTGCAAATAAAGCTACCAGAGGGCTTCATATGTATCTTACTCATCTACTTGTCTGTACTGTGTTACTGTGTCATTATTATGGATGTATATAACAAGGTCCAGGGGAAACAGAGGGAGCAGAGAGCCCCAAGTGAAATTGGAAGAGATCCTAAATACTTTTTCTCAAATGCAGATATGACTGTGTTCAGTGAACCATTAATCAGTCTAAAGATTAACAACAGAAATGAGTATTTTAAGGATGAGACTCAAAACTCTGTCGACATCCCTATGATTTTTTATATGATCTTAACCCCAGTAGACTTCGAAGAAGCCTTCAGCAGCATATTCATGCACTCTGCTCCAGGCCTAGACTCATGGAATTCCGTATTCATCAAGAATTGCAAAATCCCAATGTCCCATGTCTTGAATGTCATATGAAGAGGAAGTCTGGACACACTGGGTCATCCCACAGTTATTACAAAACCAATGACACTTCTTGAAAGTCTTTTGTTGAAAAGCAAAACCCATGTACAACACTGGGAATCTTTATTTACGAAATTAATCACACTCCTGGAAACAATGTTGGTGGAAGATGAAGTAAACTAGTTTGATGTAATCAGTCCATCACCACAGGGGCAAGATGATCACTCAGGCTGAGAGAGTGCCATCACCCCAGGGGCAAGATGATCACTCAGGCTGAGAGAGTGCCATCACCCCAGGGGCAAGAGGATCACTCAGGCTGAGAGAGTGCCATCACCCCAGGGGCAAGATGATCACTCAGGCTGAGAGAGTGCCATCACGAATGTGTTTAATACGTCCATCCTAACTGGTGTTGTGCCAGAGATGTGGAAGATAGCTAATGTAGTTCCTATATTCAAATCAGGGGATAAGTCCAATCCATCAAATTACCGTCCAATAAGCCTCACGTCTATAGTAGGCAAATTATTAGAATCAATTATAGCTGATATTATCAGAAGTCACCTTGAAGAACATAATTTGATTAATGAATCTCAGCATGGGTTTACGAGAGGTCGTTCCTGCCTGACAAATTTACTGACGTTTTTCAATAAAACATTTGAGGCAGTATACAGTGATAAAGAATATGATATAGTTTACTTGGATTTCAGTAAGGCCTTCGATAGAGTACCTCACAAGAGACTCTTAAGAAAGGTGGCAGCTCATGGTATAGGAGGTAAAGTTCTAGCATGGATAGAGGCATGGCTTACCAATAGAAAGCAGAGAGTTTCCATTAATGGGGTCAAATCTGAATGGGGATTTGTCACCAGTGGCGTTCCACAAGGATCAGTTTTGGGCCCACTGTTGTTCATAATTTACATAAATGACCTTGATGAAGGAATTGCAAGTGACATGAGTAAATTTGCTGATGATACAAAAATAGGCCGTATAATTCATTCTGAGGAGGATACCAATGAACTCCAGGAGGATTTGGATAAATTAATGTCTTGGTCTGAAAAGTGGCAGATGAAGTTCAATGTGGACAAGTGTAAGGTGCTAGTCGTTGGTAATGAAAATATCCCTCGAATTTATAAACTAGGTGAAGTTGAGCTTGATCATACAGAATGTGAAAAAGACTTGGGAGTCATGGTAAGCAGAAATCTAAAGCCAAGACAACAGTGCCTAAGTGTGCGCAATAAGGCTAACAGATTACTAGGATTTATTTCAAGAAGTATAAGCAACAGAAGTCCAAGAGTTATTTTGCGGCTCTATACATCACTAGTGAGACCTCATTTGGATTATGCAGCTCAGTTTTGGTCTCCTTACTACAGGATGGATATAGATTCATTGGAGAACATACAAAGAAGAATGACTAAAATGATTTACAGTATAAGAAATCTTCCGTATGAAGATAGACTTAGAGCATTGAATCTCCACTCTCTGGAGAGACGTAGAATGAGGGGAGATATCATCGAGGTGTACAAGTGGATGATGGGCATAAACAAAGGAGATATTAATAAAATACTGAGGATATCGAACCAAGTAAGAACCAGAAATAACGGATTTAAATTGGATAAATTTAGATTTAGAAAGGACATAGGCAAGTACTGGTTTTCGAACAGAGTTGTAGATGCGTGGAACAATCTTCCGAGTACTGTGATAGAGGCTAGGACCTTGGGTGGCTTTAAAAAGAGATTGGACAAATATATGAGTGGGAGGGGCTGGGTTTGATTAGTGTCGTGAGTACAGGAGTAAATTCTTAGGTAGTGGTGGTTTTGATAAGGACCTGCCTTGTATGGGCCAGTAGGCCTTCTGCAGTGTTCCTCCATTCTTATGTTCTTATCACCCCAGGGGCAAGATGATCACTCAGGCTGAGAGAGTGCCATCACCCCAGGGGCAAGATGATCACTCAGGCTGAGAGAGTGCCATCACCCGGGCAAGATGATCCCAGGCTGGGGCCATCACCCAGGCAGATGATCACTCAGGCTGAGAGAGTGCCATCACCCCAGGGGCAAGATGATCACTCAGGCTGAGAGAGTGCCATCACCCCAGGGGCAAGATGATCACTCAGGCTGAGAGAGTGCCATCACCCCAGGGGCAAGATGATCACTCAGGCTGGGAGAGTGCCATCACCCCAGGGGCAAGATGATCACTCAGGCTGGGAGAGTGCCATCACCCCAGGGGCAAGATGATCACTCAGGCTGGGAGAGTGATCATCTTGCACCTTGTCAGTATTTTATTCCATTTTTTCTAACTATCAAAAGCCTTACTGACGTCATAGTAGACAACATCGTAGTCTTCGTCACAGTCCATTGCTTGAAATGCTTTACTAAAGGTTAGTAAATTTGTTAAGTGTGATCGGCCACTTATGAATCCATGTTGGGACTCTGTATTTTCCATTCCCCTTGTTGGTGTTCCTTATCCTTCTTCAGAAAGTCTGTAACCATTGAGAAGTTCTGTGATTCTTCGTCTTCGCTTGTAGAAGGAGCGTCTCTCTCTGTCTCTTTTTCTAAGTTGTAGCCTCTTACATCTTCCTGATCAGCCGAGCTATGGTGCATATGTCGGACTGCATGCGGCTAGCACAAATAGCTTGGTTGATTAGATCATCCACTGGGAGGTCTGGCCTGGAACAGGGCTGCGGGGGCGTTGACCCCCTCCTCCCTCGGAGATTATCTACAGGTAAAGTCGGTAAACTCCTTTCCAAGAGGAAACTTGGAAGAGAGGCGGGAAGGAAGCAGGACGAGGAGAAATAAATAAACTAATAAATGAATGAATGAAGAGAAGAAAAAGGGAAGAGAAAGTTTTGTTAAAGTGTGTTTGTGTGTGTGTGTAGCTAGGGTGTCTGGCTCGGTCATGAGGATAGCAGACAACTTCCTACACAGGAGGTGCGTGTGGGTGTGTTGCTGGGTAGTTACTGCTGATGACTGCACCAGCACAGACACGCCCCAGCCCGTGGTAATGCCATTACTCACCCTCAGGGTAAGCCGGGGTCAGCTCTGCCACAGGTCACCCCAGCTGGCCACCGCCTGCCCGCGACAAACACTACAACATAAAAAAGAAGGAATAATTAAACACGTGCACAACTCCCGGATATCTTTATTTTGTAGATGTTTCGCCAACCAGTGGCTTTATCAATACAAGGACATTAACGGAAGATTGTAGAAGAGGTAGAAGGTGAGGTAATTAGTCCCTCAGCCTAGGAGCAGGTATTCAGTACCGTAGTCTTGAGGAGTCTGAATTACAGGCAGGAAGATCGGCGCTTATATACTTGAGTCAGATGAGGTGTAGCAGATGAAGGCGTTGTTACACGTGGACGGGACCCACTACCAGAAGTAGGTTATGCCCAAGAGTTGGGCCAGAGGTTGTAGTTGTGTCCTCTGTAGCAAGCTTACATGTTGCTGTGTCTACAAGATAAAGATACTCAGATGTTGCTCATGTGTCTAATTCTTCAATGTGTCAGTATTGTATACCAGTGATGTTTTCAAACTTCCGTAACTCGACCCTGGGTCAGGCTTATTTGGTGCTTGCTTGGTCAACCAAGCTGTTGCTGCTCGCAGCTTGTCCATTTTCCTCTTGAAGACTTCTACACTTGTCCCAGCAGTGTTTCTGATATCTTCTGGTAAGATGTTGATATAACGAACGTTGATATAATGTTCTCTTATAGTGCCTATGATGCCCCTGCTTTTCACTGCGTTTATTTTACATTTGATCTTATATTTCTCTCACTCCAGTATGTTGTTATGTCAGTGTGCAGGTTTGGGACCAGGCCCTCAAGTATCTTCCACATATTTGTTATCATGTATTTCTCCTTCGCTCCAGAAAGTACATGTTTTGGACTCTAAAGTGTTCCCAGTAATTTAAATGCTTATTGGCTCTATGCGGACCATAAATGATCTCTATATGTGTTGCAACTCTGATATCTCTCATGCCCTGAACGAGGCCGTCAACACTGAACAATACCTCTAAGCGAGGGAGCACAAGTTCTCGTGACGGACTCTACACCAACAGTTCATCCTGTGAGTGACAGTATTGTACGCTCACAGTTCTTCATACAGTTATTTGCATATAGTCTCAAGATTTGAGCTGTTTCATGTATTACATCTTCATCATGTAGTCTATGTATCTAGTTAGTGTCAGAACTACAGACATCTCAGACGTGGTTACGACCTTATATCTTCTGACATTTGAAGTGATAATGCCAGATCTTAGGGTCAAAGATCACAGCGGTGTTAGTGTTACAAGCGCAACGAAAACGATAGACAGAATGTGACACTTATTTTCTCCAGGCTGGAATATTGCTCTGCTCTAACAACCCTCGTTCAGCACGCAATATTGAACTTTGTAGAATGAACACAGAATCCTTACTGCTGATATAAAGTCAGCCAGTAACTTAAATTACTGGGAACGCTCGAAGTGCCTTGAAACGCAGGACGGTGCTTTTCAAGGCACTTCGAGCGAGTGTACTCAAGGCACCCCTAATGAAAGGCACTGGTGCCTTGAGTACACTAAGAGATAATAAGTGTAAAGGGACCAAGACTCAACACTCTCCCGTTATACATAAAGGGAACTACCGTCAAGTGTCCAAGTTGTCTTCAAGAGAGAACTTGATAAGTTTCTCAAGTTAGCCCGGCTGTGGTGCATGCATCATACTGCGTGTGTGTAGCTCCAACAGCCTGGTTGATCACGCCATGAACCAGGAGGCCTTGTTGATGTCAGTGTATCCCAACACTGGTTGGTCAGTGTATCCCAACACTGGTTGGTCAGTGTATCCCAACACTGGTTGTTAGTACATTGTATCATGTTCACTGTTAACAAGACAGTCCAGTGTATCATGTTCACTGTTAACAAGACAGTCCAGTGTATCATGTTCACTGTTAACAAGACAGTCCAGTGTATCATGTTCACTGTTAACAAGACAGTCCAGTGTATCATGTTCACTGTTAACAAGACAGTACAGTGTATCATGTTCACTGTTAACAAGACAGTCCAGTGTATCATGTTCACTGTTAACAAGACAGTCCAGTGTATCATGTTCACTGTTAACAAGACAGTCCAGTGTATCATGTTCACTGTTGACAAGACAGTCCAGTGTATCATGTTCACTGTTGACAAGACAGTCCAGTGTATCATGTTCACTGTTGACAAGACAGTCCAGTGTATCATGTTCACTGTTGTCTTGGTGACACTGAACTGGGGTTCGAGCCGCTTCCACCAGTCCTTGTTTTGAGTGACCCACACGGGGTTAGTGCTTTATTTAAATCAAAATATATTAGTCCCCCCCTGTGTTACCCTGAGAGTTAGAGACAATCAGCCACGGGGTGAGAGATCAGCCACGGGGTAAGAGATCAGCCACTGGGTGAGAGACATCATGCTAGAGAGAGTGGTTCCAAATCTACACAGAGAAATAAGTCCCTTTGAAAGCAAGAGATCTGGCAGACGGTGGTAAACACTCGCAGTGTAGTCCAAGGAACACCTCAATAAGCGTAAAGGGACCAAGACTCTTCAACACTCTCTATGCATAAGAGAATTAGCAACAGACTGCTAGCTGTCTTCAAGAGGGACCTTGATAAGTTCCTCAAGTTAGTTCCTCAGCTGGGCTGTGGTGCACTACGTGCGCCTAGCACCAACAGCCTTGTTGATCAGGCCTGGTCTGAGGCCGAGTAATGGGGACAGTTGACCCCCGAAACTCTCCAGGTTACATCTAGGTTACCACCCTGTTAATTCTGTGATGATGTACGTCGTGAACATGTCTCCCCTGGTCCTTTCTCGTAGCTAGTTACGTTTACCTTCCTTCCCTACCTCCTTCTGTTCTTCCTTCCCTACCTCCCTCTGTTCTGCCTTCCCTCTCTCCCTCTGTTCTTCCTTCCATACCTCCCTCTGTTCTTCCTTCCCTACCTCCCTCTGTTCTTCCTTCCCTACCCCCCTCTGTTCTTCCCTACCTCCCTCTGTTCTTCCTTCCCTACCTCCCTCTGTTCTTCCTTCCCTACCCCCCTCTGTTCTTCCCTACCTCCCTCTGTTCTTCTTTCCCTACCTCCCTCTGTTTTTCCTTCCCTATCTCCCTCTGTTCTACCTTCCCTACCTCCCTCTGTTCTTTCCCTACCTCCCTCTGTTCTTCCTTCCCTACCTCCCTCTGTTCTTCCTCCATAACCTCCCTCTGTTCTTCCTTCCCTACCTCCCTCTGTTCTTCCTTCCCTACCTCCTTCTGTTCTTCCCTCCCTCCCTCTGAGCAGGCAGGCGTGGGCTCAGTGTTGGTACTGAGTACTCTAGGCTCGACATACTAGTTGTCGATTCCCGGGGTCTTCGGCCCCTCGGCCCTGGCTAGACCAGGCCTCGTGGATGACGGACTTATTAGACTGTTGTTATTAGCAGCAAGCAGCTGAACGTAGGCACCACAGTCAGGCGTCTCATGGTAATTCCTCTATTTGGAGGATGTTGAACAACCTGGGTTCCTTTGCACTTAACGTACTCATTGCACTTCTGGTTTTCAAAGTTCTCTGTACATTCTATAGATAAGTACTTTCGCCTGCCTAAGAAGGGCTGTCAGTGTACATTAATATACCAGTGTACAGTAATATATCAGTGTAACATGTCGTGTACAGAGTTCTAAGGGACCCCTTAATGAGGTCTTTGAAGACAGGTCTTTGAAGTCTTTTATGGCAGGTGTTTGATCAGCTGGCCTAGCATATACGACCGGCATTATACAGTTTGTTTATTCCCAGGTTCCTTCCTTGGTACTCAACTTTGTTTCTTGCGTCCCTGGCTGTACTCCGTCTCCGGTCTTCTCTACCCTTGACCCGATTTCTCCAACTTTTCTCACTGTGGCAGAGAACTTTTCTCACAGTGGCAGAGAACTTTTCTCACAGTGGCAGAGAACGTTTCTCACTGCGGCAGAGAACTTTTCGCTATGACAATTTTTCACTGTAGCGGACAACTTTTCTCACCGTGGCAGACAACTTTTCACTGTGCCAGACAACTTTTCACCGTGGCAGAGAACCTTTCACTGTGGCAGACAACTTTTCACTATGGCAGCCTCTGATTTAACTTCGTTCACTATTACTTCTTGGGTCCGATTTGTCAGCAAAATTGAACCTCCACTGACGTACTTTCATTCTGTGCGCATTTTGGGCGCTATTACACCCTGATCGCACTTATCGTAGACTCTTGCAAAGTCAATGTACAACTATATATGCATTTGGTTTGTGTTGCAGTGCATCCATGACTGTTGTAATGTTGGAGCAGTTGAGAGGCAGGAGTGACCTGGTTGCAAGCCATGTTGCCCTGGGTGTTGCAGTGGATCCATGACTGTTTTAATGTTATAACAGTTGAGAGGCAGGTGTGATCTGGTTGCAAGCCATGTTGCCCTGGGTGTTGCATCTCTTGTGATTAGTGGACTTGCTTCTTAAAACACAAAGATTTGGATAACGTGGGAATTCAGTGATGTTTGTAAGCACATCTGTCCTCTGATCTAGCAGGATGTTATTGCCACCAGCCTCACACTCACATAGTCATCACACACCTGACTGCATCAAATGACTCCAGTACACACCTGACTCCAACAACTGACCGTAACACACACCTGACTCCAACACACACCTGACTCACTCGAACACACACCTGACTCACTCCAACATCTGACTCACTCCAACATCTGACTCACTCCAACATCTGACTCACTCCAACATCTGACTCACTCCAACAACTGACTCTAACAAACACCTGACTCACTCCAACACAAACCTGACAGGTCAAATGAACTTTCACATGTTTACAGGTCACATGAACGTGACCTGCTTAGGTGCTATGAGAGAGAGAGGTGGTGACAGTACAGGTGGTGGTGATAAGTGACAGTACAGGTGGTGGTGGTAAGTGACGGTACAGGTGATGGTGGTAACTGACAGTACAGGTGGTGCTGGTAAGTGACAGTACAGGTGGTGCTGGTAAGTGACAGTACAGGTGGTGGTGGTAAGTGACAGTACAGGTGGTGGTGGTAAGTGACAGTACAGGTGGTGCTGGTAACTGACAGTACAGGTGGTGCTGGTAACTGACAGTACAGGTGGTGCTGGTAAGTGACAGTACAGGTGATGGTGGTAACTGACAGTACAGGTGGTGGTGGTAAGTGACAGTACAGGTGGTGCTGGTAAGTGACAGTACAGGTGGTGGTGGTAAGTGACAGTACAGGTGGTGCTGGTAAGTGACAGTACAGGTGGTGCTGGTAAGTGACAGTACAGGTGGTGCTGGTAAGTGACAGTACAGGTGGTGCTGGTAAGTGACAGTACAGGTGGTGCTGGTAAGTGACAGTACAGGTGGTGCTGGTAAGTGACAGTACAGGTGGTGCTGGTAAGTGACAGTACAGGTGGTGCTGGTAAGTGACAGTACAGGTGGTGGTGGTAAGTGACAGTACAGGTGGTGGTGGTAAGTGACAGTACAGGTGGTGGTGGTAAGTGACAGTACAGGTGGTGGTGGTAAGTGACAGTACAGGTGGTGGTGGTAAGTGACAGTACAGGTGGTGCTGGTAAGTGACAGTACAGGTGGTGCTGGTAAGTGACAGTACAGGTGGTGGTGGTAAGTGACAGTACAGGTGGTGCTGGTAAGTGACAGTACAGGTGGTGCTGGTAAGTGACAGTACAGGTGGTGCTGGTAAGTGACAGTACAGGTGGTGCTGGTAAGTGACAGTACAGGTGGTGCTGGTAAGTGACAGTACAGGTGGTGCTGGTAAGTGACAGTACAGGTGATGGTGGTAAGTGACAGTACAGGTGGTGGTGGTAAGTGACAGTACAGGTGGTGGTGGTAAGTGACAGTACAGGTGGTGGTGGTAAGTGACAGTACAGGTGGTGCTGGTAAGTGACAGTACAGGTGGTGGTGGTAAGTGACAGGGACACATGTTAAACACCACAGTATTGATTCTGACTATATTTTACACTCCAGTTGTTCCTTACTGCTTTATCTTCTTGCCACTCATTTCCATCAGTCAATTCACTTATCTCCCTCTCATGCACTGACTTACTCACCTCCCCTTCATGCACTGACTTACTCACCTCCCCTTCATGCACTGACTTACTCACCTCCCCTTCATGCACTGACTTACTCACCTCCCCCCTTCATCCACCTGACTTACTCACCTTCTGCGACCTCCTCCCTTCATGCACTAACTTACTCACCTCCCCTTCATGCACTGACTTACTCACCTCCCCTTCATGCACTGACTTACTCACCTCCCCTTCATGCACTGACTTACTCACCTCCCCTTCATGCACTGACTTACTCACCTCCCCTTCATGCACTGACTTACTCACCTCCCCTTCATGCACTGACTCGCTCACCTCTCATTCTCATTCCAGTGACTCGCCCACTGACACACATCGCTCATCACTTCTCAATCTCATCTTCTAAGTCCATATATTTAGAAGAGTGGAAATGCTGCAGAGAACTATAGCATTTCCAATTCTAATTATATTTTTCCTCCTCGTTTCTTGGGAGGAAGAATTCACTGGTGCTCGAAGTTTACTCAAAAACACACATACCTCTACGACGGAGAAGATGCAGATTTGAGTGAGAGAGAGAGGCGCTCACTCCACATACGAAGACGACTGATGACAGATCTCTAAGTCATCAGAATCTCTGAAGCACGAAGGTAAACTCTACTTAGAGAAATTGTAGAGCATCGAACACAAGTGACTGCATCATTTAAAGTCCAGGAGAGACAGAGGGAGCAAAGAGACATATATGAAATTAAAAGAAATCCCAAAGCACCTCTTTTCGTACACAAAATCCAGGGTGATAACTGCATCCAGTATAAGACCTATACTTAAAAGAAGGCAGAATAAACACTGATAACGTTAAGGAAATGAGTGAAATACTGAAGTCACATAAGACTGTGTTCAGTGAACCGCTCATCAGTCTACACATCAACGACCTCAATGAGTTTTCCATTAATGAGATTCAACAACACCTCTAACGTCTTCACAATTTCTGATATAATCTTCTGCCCAGTTGACTTTCAGGAAGCCATCAACATCATGGCCATACATTCTGCCCCAGACCCAGACTCGTCGATTCCATATATATCAAAAATTGTAAGAAACCCTAATGTGGGTCCTTTATTATTTTGTGGAGAAGGATCCTAGACACAAGTGTCATTAAAAACCACTGATATTACTCCACTTAACAAAGATGGCGACAAAGCAATCACGAAAAACTGTAGATCAATAATGATAACTTGACACATTATCAGAACCAATGAACGGATTCTAAAAAGCAACATTACCAGACACACAATGTCAAGAGCTGAATAATAATAATAATAACATTGTTAATAATAAAGTTATAATAAAAATAATAACAACTTTGATGATAAAAATAAAAATAATAACAACTTTGATGATAAAAATAAAAATAATAACAACTTTGATGATAAAAATAAAAATAATAATAACTTTGATAATAAAAATAATAATAGCTTTGATAATAATAATAATAATAATAATGCGGCCTTCACGCCACCTTTCTTAAGCATCTCGCAGCCTCTCTCTCCTGGATATTCCCTCCCCTTCAGCACCTCATTACCAGGGCAACAGTAATTAAGGAGGTAAGACTGGAGGAGCCCTGCTGGAGGTCATTATCTTGAGAGAGAGAGAGAGAGAGAGCATCTGGAGGAGGTCAAAGAGTTGATTTAAAAAAATGAGTTCCAGATAGGATGAGTAAATATTTGAATGGTAGATGTTAGCGCTCAAGTGAGAGCTTGGCACTAACCTGATTTGGCACTCTGGTAGTTAGTGGTAGATGTTAGCGCTCAAGTCACAGCTTGGCACTGTGTCGTGGTCTGGCAATCTGGTAGTTGGTTACTGGTAGATGTTAGAGCATCATAATTCTACTCTTCTTTATCCTCCTCTTCCTTATCCTCCTCCTCTTCCTTATCCTCTTCTTCCTTATCCTCCTCCTCTTCCTTATCCTCCTCTTCCTTATCCTCCTCTTTCTTATCCTCCTCCTCCTCCTCTTTGTGTTCTTTACATTTCCTCCCTCTCACATTCTTCCTCCAGCTTTCTATCGTTCCTTTTTCTGGGTCTTGGTGGCTCTCCTTGCAATCTCTCGTGGCACTCATTACCAGGCACTTGGTGCCAGCACCTGGGAGCCAGGTGCCTCCCTACACATTACTTTCCGTCAGTTTAAACCCTGGCACTCTGGTACCCTGGCACCCCGGTACCCTGGCACCCTGGACCCGGCACCGTGGCACCCTGGTACTCTGGCACCCTGGTACTCTTTTTGAAATTCCGCTCCCGTGCACTCCATGTTGCTCTTGTAAATTATACCCTGGCTTCCTGCCTTCCGTATTATTATTATTACTGATATTATTATTATTATTATTATTATTATTATTATTATTATAAATATTATTATTATTATTATAAATATTATTATTATTATTATTATTATTATTATTATTATTATTATAAATATTATTATTATTATTATAAATATTATTATTATTATTAGTATTACATGTTTGAGGGGGCCAACGCCCCCGTGACGCAGTCCCAGACTAGTGTAACAAAAAAGTATTTCACCTACACAAGTTAAAATTATATTGAACTTTCCTTTAGATGCATTATCATCCTAAGTTACAATCCTTTCTGAAGCAGCACTCTCAGGTTATGGCACAGAAAAATAACAGCACAAGTTTTAAAAATATAATTGGTAAATTGGCACCCATGCAGTCCAATTACAGTACAGCCCTTGGTCTAAATAGCATGCACCAGCCATGGAAGTTTGAAGCCGATCTAAATTAGCATTCTCAAGTTATCACACCCCTCAAGGAAGGTTCCTTGATGTTGGTGAGGGGCTCTTGAGCTTGGGAATTGGATCTGTGCTCCGGTTCCCTGAACTAAGCCTGAATACCTTCCACATTCCCCCCCCCACAGGCGCTGCATAATCCTACGAGTTTAGCGCTCTCCCTTGATTATAATAATAATAATAATAATAATCAAATTATCACACACACATTTTATTTTAGGAGCATAAAATTAACAAAATGGTACTTGCTCTAGTGCTGAAAGTTTAAAGACTATCGGAAGAGGCATTCTCAGGTTATCATTTGGAAGACTAAGAGACTGAAAGAAAAAAATCAACAACCGTCTGGTCAATACCTGAGCAGCCGAGCTGTGGTTCATACAGCGGATTGCATGCAACCAGCAGTAATAGCCTGGTTAATCAGGCCCTGATCCACCGTGAGGCCTGGTCATGGACCGGACCGCGGGGGCGCTGACCCCCCGGAACACCCTCCAGGTATACTCCAGGTCTTCCCACTGAGGATAATTATAGTTATCCCCACTGCAGATTCTTAATTATAGGTCCCTGCAGGGTGAGGGAGGCAGGGAGGTGTTCCTGTAGTGGTGAGGAAGGAAGGGAGGTGTTCCTGTAGGGGTGAGGGTAGCAGGGAAGTGTTCCTGCAGGGGTGAGGGTAGCAGGGAGGTGTTCCTGCAGGGGTGAGGGTAGCAGGGAGGTGTTCCTGTAGTGGTGAGGGAGGAAGAGAGGTGTTCCTGCACGGGTGAGGGAGGAAGAGAGGTGTTCCTGCAGGGGTGAGGGAGGAAGGGAGGTGTTCCTGCAGGGTTGAGGGTGGTAGGGAGGTGTTCCTGCAGCGGTGAGGGAGGAAGGGAGGTGTTCCTGCAGGGGTGAGGGAGTAAGGGAGGTGTTCCTGCAGGGGTGAGGGATAAATGAGAGGGAAGAGAGAATGAGGTAAGAAAGTGGAAGGAGGAAAGAAAGGTGAAAAACGATGGCAGGTCATATTTGCTATTGAAAAAACACAAATGATGATGGTCTCTAAGCACCATGATGGTAATGCTGGAGCAGTGGTAAGAATGAATGGAAGAGTGTTGGTACCCGGGAACGAAGTTGATATCCTTGGGGTGAAATTTGACTCCAAACTGACTATGAAGAACCACGTTGTAAATCTTGCAAACAAATTAGCCAGGAAGTTTACATCTCTTAGACGTATCTTGCATCTGCTCGAAAGCAGAGGTTGCAAGATTCTGTACGAAGCACAAGTACGCTCACACCTTGAGTATGCTCCACTTTCTTGGACTGCCTGCCCCCGTCTCATCTGCGACTCCTTGACATAATAAGAGAACAGAGCAAGATGACTCTTTTCTCGCCTGGACCCAGTCTGGACAGATTTGTCATTTCAGCCGAGCCTTCAACACGGGAGGGATGTGGGTGGCCTTACTGTTATGTACAAAGCTGCTATTGTCTAAGTACCACACTTGGCTCCACTCCAAGGACAGCGAGAAGTGAACTTCTACACAACAAGACGGGCAGCAGACAGCAACTACACTCTGACTGTACCTTTCTCAAGAACATCACTTTATCTGAGATCATTTATTCCAAGGATGATTCGAGTCTGGAACATGTTCTTAAAACATAATGACATCAACGAATGAAGTAAGCTGACCAAATGAATGTGCTGGCCCACAGATGGCTCCAACTTCATCCTGTTACCTGTTTGTATCTCATAAGAATAAAAAAGTTTTATAATGAGCTGATGTAGGTAACAGCTCTTAGCTTGTAAAGAAAGTTAGCAACCCTAAACCTAACCGTGTAAAACCTTCTGTAAAGAGAGTGAGAGAGAGAAAGAGGGGGGAGGGAGGTGGAGGAAATAACAAGGAAGGGAAAGAGGAAGAGGAAGAGAGGGCAGGGTTAAGGTGGCTCTTATAATTCAGTAGTGGTGCGGCGTAGAGGGCCAAGTGCCACCCAAGTGGCACTCAAACCCTCGTTAGGATCTCCTTAACTGCCCCACGTAAACTACTATCAGAGTAGTTTACTGCCATCACCGAATTGGGCGATGGTAGTCTACCTGCAGTTTACCTCAGAGGCCACGTATGACGACCAGGCTGGTGTACACTACCAAATACACGTTCTTGTAGCCGTGTCTGTCTGTGTTCCTTACTATCTGCTTCTTGCCTACTTGCTTGTGTGTACTCACCTATTTGTGGTTACAGGGGTCGAGACTCAGCTCCTGGCCCCGCCTCTTCACTGATCGCTACTAGGTCCTCTCTCTAGATTTAGAAAGGATATAGGAAAGTATTGGTTTGGAAATAGGGTAGTTGATGAGTGGAACAGTCTGCCTAGTAGGGTTATTGAAGCTAGGACCTTGGGTAGTTTTAAATTTAGGTTGGATAAATACATGAGTGAGAGGGGTTGGATTTGAGTGGGAATTGCACATAAGTAAATAAAATTATCAAAGCTTATTTCTTGGGTAGCATTGAAAATTAGGTTGAACAAATATTTTGTTAGTGGGATGGAATGTGAAGGACTTGCCTAGTATGGGCCAACAGGCCTGCTGCAGTGTTCCTCCTTTCTTATGTTCTTATGTTCTCTAACTGCTCCATGAACTTTATCATACCTCGTCTTAAAGCTATGTATAGTTCCTGGATCCACTACCTCACTTTCCAGACTATTCCACTTCCTGACAACTCTGTGACTGAAGAAATACTTCCTAACATTCCTTTGACTCATCTGAGTCTTCAACTTCCAATTGTGATCCCTTGTTTCTGTGTCCCATCTCTGGAACATCCTGTCTCTGTCCACCTTATTTATTCCTCGCAATATTTTGTATGTCGTTATCATGTCTACCCTAACCCTCCTGTCCTTCACTGTCGTCAGGCCTATTTCCCTTAACCTCTCTTCGTAGGACATGCCCCTTAGCTCTGGAACTAGAATTGTTGCAACCCTCTGCACTTTCTCTAATTTCTTGACGTGCTTGACCAGATGTGGGTTCCAAACTGGTGCTGTATACTCAAGTATGGGACTGACGTGTGTGTACTCACCTAATTGTGGTTGCAGGGGTCGAGACTCAGCTCCTGGCCCCGCCTCTTCGCTGTCCGCTACTGGGTCTCTGCTCTCCCTGCTCCATATGCTTTATCATACCTCGTCTTAAAACTATGTATTGTTCCTGCCTCCACTATATCTTTCTCTAGACTATTCCACTTCCTGACTACTCTGTGGCTGAAGAAATGCTTCCTAACATCCCTTTGACTCATCTGAGTCTTCAGCTTCCAGTTGTTTCTGTGTTCCCTCTCTGGAACATCCTGTCCCTGTCTACCTTGTCGATTCACCGCAGTATTTTGTATGTCGTTATCATGTCTCCTCTGACCCTTCTTTCCTCCAGTGTTGTTAGTCCTATTTCCCTCAGCCTTTCTTCATAGGACAGACCCCTGAGTTGTGGAACTAGCCTTGTCGCAAACCTTTGCACTTTCTCTAGTTTCTTTACGTGCTTGACCAGGTGTGGGTTCCAGACTGGTGCTGCATATTCTATTATGGGCCTGACGTACACGGTGTACAGTGTCTTGAACGATTCCTTGTTTAGGTAACGGAACGCTAATCTTAGGTTTGCCAGTCGCCCATATGCTGCCGCAGTTATCTGGTTGATGTGTGCCTCCGGAGACGTACTTGGCGTTATACTCACCCCAAGGTCTTTCTCCTTTGCCGAGGTTTGTAGCCCTTGTCCACCTAGCCTGTACTCTGTCAGCGGTCTTCTTTGTCCTTCTCCGATCTTCATGACTTTGCATTTGGTGGGATTGAATTCGAGAAGCCAGTTGCTAGACCACTGGTCCTAGGACTGACCCCTGCGGTACGCCGCTCGTCACAGGCGCCCACTGTGATACCTCATCACGCACCATGACCCGTTGTTGCCTCCCTGTGAGGTATTCCCTGATCCATTCCAGTGCCCTTCCTGTTATACATGCTTGTTCTTCCAACTTCTTTACTAATCTCATGTGAGGAACTGTGTCGAAGGCCTTCCTGCAGTCCAGGAAAATGCAATCAACCCACCCTTCTGTGTGTGTGTGTGTGTGTACTCACCTAATTGTACTCACCTAATTGTGGTTGCATGGGTCGAGACTCAGCTCCTGGCCCCGCCTCTTCGCTGTCCGTGTGTGTGTGTGTGTGTGTGTGTGAGTGGGGTGTGTGTGTGTGTATGTGTGTACTCACCTAGTTGTACTCACCTAGTTGTGGTTGCAGGGGTCGAGTCACTGCTCCTGGCCCCGTCTCTTCACTGGCCGCTACTGGATCACTCTCCCTGCGCCATGAGCTTTATCATACCTCCTCTTAAAGCTATGTATGGAACCTGCCTCCACTACATCGCTTCCCAAACTATTCCACTTCCCGACTACTCTGTGACTGAAGAAATACTTCCTAACATCTCTGTGATTCATCTGAGTCTTCAACTTCCAACTTTGTCCCCTTGTTGCTGTGTCCCATCTCTGGAACATTCTGTCTTTGTCCACCTTGTCAATTCCTCTCAGTATCTTATATGTCGTTATCATGTCCTCCCTATCTCTCCTGTCCTCCAGTGTCGTCAAGTCGATTTCCCTTAACCTCTCCTCGTAGGACATACCCCTTAGCTCCGGGACTAGTCTTGTTGCAAACCTTTGCACTTTCTCTAGCTTCTTTACGTGCTTGGCTAGGTGTGGGTTCCAAACTGGTGCTGCATACTCCAGTATGGGTCTAACGTACACAGTGTACAGGGTCCTGAACGATTCTTTATTAAGATGTCGGAATGTTGTTCTTAGGTTTGCTAGGCGCCCATATGCTGCAGCAGTTATTTGGTTGATGTGCGCCTCAGGAGATGTGCTTGGTGTTATATTCACCCCAAGATCTTTTTCCTTGATTGAAGTTTGTAGTCTCTGGCCCCCTAAACTGTACTCCGTCTGCGGTCTTCTTTGCCCTTCCCCAATCTTCATGACTTTGCACTTGGTGGGGTTGTGTGTGTGTGTGTGTGTGTGTGGTGTGTGTGTGTGTGTGTGTATGTGTGTGTGTGTGAGTGGTGTGTGTGTGTGTGTGTGTGAGTGTGTGTGTGAGTGTGTGTGTATGTGTGTGTGTGTTAAGCATCGTGTGTACCAGCAGTAGCTGTGTGGGGATCTATTGATTGTTGAGTCCGCTTTTACGCTGCTCTGCCACCAACATAACATAAACAGCGAACTACTGAGAAACACGCAGGTAAACACAACCAGACAACACTACTAGTACACATACACTGGTAAACAACCAGACAACACTGCTAGTACACACACACTGGTAAACATAACCAGACAACACTACTAGTACACATACACTGGTAAACAACCAGACAACACTACTAGTACACATACACTGGTAAACAACCAGACAACACTGCTAGTACACACACACTGGTAAACATAACCAGACAACACTACTAGTACACATACACTGGTAAACAACCAGACAACACTACTAGTACACATACACTGGTAAACAACCAGACAACACTACTAGTACACATACACTGGTAAACAACCAGACAACACTGCTAGTACACACACACTGGTAAACATAACCAGACAACACTACTAGTACACACACACTGGTAAACACAACCAGACAACACTACTAGTACACACACACTGGTAAACAACCAGACAACACTACTAGTACATATACACTGGTAAACACAACCAGACAACACTACTAGTACACACACACTGGTAAACAACCAGACAACACTACTAGTACATATACACTGGTAAACAACC
Organism: Cherax destructor; assembly: GCA_009830355.1. NCBI lineage: Eukaryota > Metazoa > Arthropoda > Malacostraca > Decapoda > Parastacidae > Cherax > Cherax destructor. The sequence continues at coordinate 65,313 of WNWK01002899.1, read as the reverse complement.
AGACAACACTGCTAGTACACACACACTGGTAAACAACCAGACAACACTACTAGTACACACACACTGGTAAACACAACCAGACAACACTACTAGTACACACACACTGGTAAACAACCAGACAACACTACTAGTACACACACACTGGTAAACAACCAGACAACACTGCTAGTACACACACACTGGTAAACAACCAGACAACACTGCTAGTACACACACACTGGTAAACACAACCAGACAACACTACTAGTACACACACACTGGTAAACAACCAGACAACACTACTAGTACATATACACTGGTAAACAACCAGACAACACTGCTAGTACACACACACTGGTAAACAACCAGACAACACTACTAGTACACACACACTGGTAAACACAACCAGACAACACTACTAGTACACACACACTGGTAAACAACCAGACAACACTGCTAGTACACATACACTGGTAAACAACCAGACAACACTACTAGTACATATACACTGGTAAACAACCAGACAACACTGCTAGTACACACACACTGGTAAACAACCAGACAACACTACTAGTACAACCACTGGTAAACACAACCAGACAACACTACTAGTACACACACTGGTAAACAACCAGACAACACTACTAGTACATATACACTGGTAAACAACCAGACAACACTGCTAGTACACACACACTGGTAAACAACCAGACAACACTACTAGTACACACACACTGGTAAACACAACCAGACAACACTACTAGTACACACACACTGGTAAACATAACCAGACAACACTACTAGTACACACACACTGGTAAACAACCAGACAACACTACTAGTACACACACACTGGTAAACACAACCAGACAACACTGCTAGTACACATACACTGGTAAACACAACCAGACAACACTGCTAGTACACATACACTGGTAAACAACCAGACAACACTACTAGTACACACACACTGGTAAACACAACCAGACAACACTGCTAGTACACATACACTGGTAAACACAACCAGACAACACTACTAGTACACACACACTGGTAAACAACCAGACAACACTGCTAGTACACATACACTGGTAAACACAACCAGACAACACTGCTAGTACACACACACTGGTAAACAACCAGACAACACTACTAGTACACACACACTGGTAAACACAACCAGACAACACTGCTAGTACACATACACTGGTAAACACAACCAGACAACACTGCTAGTACACATACACTGGTAAACACAACCAGACAACACTACTAGTACACACACACTGGTAAACAACCAGACAACACTGCTAGTACACATACACTGGTAAACAACCAGACAACACTACTAGTACACACACACTGGTAAACACAACCAGACAACACTACTAGTACACACACACTGGTAAACAACCAGACAACACTGCTAGTACACATACACTGGTAAACAACCAGACAACACTACTAGTACACACACTGGTAAACACAACCAGACAACACTACTAGTACACACACTGGTAAACAACCAGACAACACTACTAGTACACACACACTGGTAAACATAACCAGACAACACTGCTAGTACACATACACTGGTAAACAACCAGACAACACTACTAGTACACACACTGGTAAACACAACCAGACAACACTACTAGTACACACACTGGTAAACACAACCAGACAACACTACTAGTACACACACACTGGTAAACACAACCTGACAACACTACTAGTACACACACACTGGTAAACATAACCAGACAACACTACTAGTACACACACTGGTAAACAACCAGACAACACTACTAGTACACACACACTGGTAAACAACCAGACAACACTACTAGTACATAACATTGAAACAACCAGCAACCTGCTAGTACACAACACTGGTAAACAACCAGACAACACTACTAGTACACATACACTGAAACAACCGACAACACTACTAGTACACATACACTGGTAAACAACCAGACAACACTGCTAGCACACACCGGTAAACAACCAGACAACACTACTAGTACATACACTGGTAAACAACCAGACAACACTACTAGTACATACACTGGTAAACAACCAGACAAACTACTAGTACACACACTGGTAAACAACCAGACAACACTACTAGTACATACATTGGTAAACAACCAGCCAACACTGCTAGTACACACACACGGTAAACAACCAGACAACACTACTAGTAACATACACTGGTAAACAACCAGACAACACTACTAGTACACATACACTGGTAAACAACCAGACAACATACTAGTACACACAACTGTAAACAACCAGACAACACTACTAGTACACATACACTGGTAAACAACCAGACAACACTACTAGTACACACACACTGGTAAACAACCAGACAACACTACTAGTACATATACATTGGTAAACAACCAGCCAACACTGCTAGTACACACACACTGGTAAACAACCAGACAACACTACTAGTACACATACACTGGTAAACAACCAGACAACACTGCTAGTACACACACACTGGTAAACAACCAGACAACACTACTAGTACACACACACTGGTAAACAAACCAGACAACACTGCTAGTACACACACACTGGTAAACAACAGACAACACTGCTAGTACACACACACTGGTAAACATAACCAGACAACACTGCTAGTACACACACTGGTAAACAACCAGACAACACTACTAGTACACACACACTGGTAAACACAACCAGACAACACTGCTAGTACACACACACTGGTAAACAACCAGACAACACTACTAGTACATATACACTGGTAAACAACCAGACAACACTACTAGTACACATACACTGGTAAACAACCAGACAACATGCTAGTACACACACTGGTAAACAACCAGACAACACTACTAGTACATTCACTGTAAACAACCAGACAACACTGCTAGTACACACACACTGGTAAACAACCAGACAACACTACTAGTACATACACTGGTAAACAACCAGACAACACTACTAGTACACATCACTGGTAAACAACCTGTCAACACTACTAGTACACACACTGGTAAACAACCAGACAACACTACTAGTACACACACTGGTAAACAACCAGACAACACTACTAGTACACACTGGTAAACACAACCAGACAACACTACTAGTACACAACTGGTAAACAACCAGACAACACTCTAGTACACATACACTGGTAAACAACCAGACAACACTACTAGTACACACATACTGGAAACAACAGACAACACTCTAGTACACACACACTGGTAAACAACTGACAACACTCTAGTCACACTGGTAAACAACCAGACAACACTACTAGTCACACACTGGTAACACAACCAAACAACACTACTAGTACACACACTGGTAAACAACCAGACAACACAGCTAGTACACACACTGGTAAAACAACCTGACAACACTCTAGTACACACACTGGTAAACAACCTGACAACACTACTAGTACAACACACTGGTAAACAACCAGACAACACTACTAGTACACACACTGGTAAACAAACCTGACAACACTACAGTACACACACATGGTAAACCAACCTGACAACACTACTAGTACACACACTGCTAAACAACTGACAACACTACAGTACACACACTGGTAAACACAACCTGACAACACTACTAGTACACACACTGGTAAACAACCAGACAACACTACTAGTACACACAATGGTAAACAACCAGACAACACAGCTAGTACACACACACTGGTAAACACAACCTGACAACACTACTAGTACACACACTGGTAAACAACCAGACAACACTACTAGTACACATACACTGGTAAACACAACCAGACAACACTGCTAGTACACACACACTGGTAAACACAACCTGACAACACTACTAGTACACACACTGGTAAACAACCAGACAACACTACTAGTACACACACACTGGTAAACATAACCAGACAACACTACTAGTACACACACACTGGTAAACAACCAGACAACACTACTAGTACACACACTGGTAAACAACCAGACAACACTACTAGTACACATACACTGGTAAACAACCAGACAACACTACTAGTACACATACACTGGTAAACAACCAGACAACACTACTAGTACACATACACTGGTAAACAACCAGACAACACTACTAGTACACATACACTGGTAAACAACCAGACAACACTACTAGTACACACACACTGGTAAACACAACCAGACAACACTACTAGTACACACACTGGTAAACAACCAGACAACACTACTAGTACACATACACTGGTAAACAACCAGACAACACTACTAGTACACACACACTGGTAAACACAACCAGACAACACTACTAGTACACACACACTGGTAAACAACCAGACAACACTACTAGTACACACACACTGGTAAACACAACCAGACAACACTACTAGTACACACACACTGGTAAACACAACCAGACAACACTACTAGTACACACACACTGGTAAACAACCAGACAACACTACTAGTACACATACACTGGTAAACACAACCAGACAACACTACTAGTACACACACTGGTAAACAACCAGACAACACTACTAGTACACACACACTGGTAAACACAACCAGACAACACTACTAGTACACACACACTGGTAAACAACCAGACAACACTACTAGTACACATACACTGGTAAACACAACCAGACAACACTACTAGTACACATACACTGGTAAACACAACCAGACAACACTACTAGTACACACACACTGGTAAACACAACCAGACAACACTACTAGTACACACACACTGGTAAACAACCAGACAACACTACTAGTACACATACACTGGTAAACACAACCAGACAACACTACTAGTACACAACACTGGTAAACACAACCAGACAACACTACTAGTACACACACACTGGTAAACAACCAGACAACACTACTAGTACACATACACTGGTAAACACAACCAGACAACACTACTAGTACACACACACTGGTAAACACAACCAGACAACACTACTAGTACACACACACTGGTAAACACAACCAGACAACACTACTAGTACACACACACTGGTAAACAACCAGACAACACTACTAGTACACATACACTGGTAAACACAACCAGACAACACTACTAGTACACACACACTGGTAAACAACCAGACAACACTACTAGTACACATACACTGGTAAACAACCAGACAACACTACTAGTACACACACACTGGTAAACAACCAGACAACACTACTAGTACACATACACTGGTAAACAACCAGACAACACTATTAGTACACACACACTGGTAAACATAACCAGACAACACTACTAGTACACACACACTGGTAAACACAACCAGACAACACTACTAGTACACACACACTGGTAAACACAACCAGACAACACTACTAGTACACACACACTGGTAAACACAACCAGACAACACTACTAGTACACACACTGGTAAACAACCAGACAACACTACTAGTACACACACGATAACTAAAGGCTTTGATAATTAAAGGCTTTTCCAGCTGTATTGAGTATTGTCCTTCAGAACACAACATTACCACAACTTCTGTCTTATGTGAGACAAGGAAAACAGTTTCTCTCTCTCTCTCTCTCTCTCTCTCTCTCTCTCTCTCTCTCTCTCTCTCTCTCTCTCTCTCTCTCTCTCTCTCTCTAGTGAAAGATCGGAGTTATGATAACATGCAGCGTAAAAAACTAAGTCAGATCTAATCATGTAACAGTTAAGTCATATATTTACAAGGAACAATTAAGTCAGATCTGTACATGGAACAAGTAAGTCAGATCTGTACATATAACAAGTAAGTCAGAGCTAATCAGGGAATAGGTATGTCAGAACTGCTCATGGAACAGTTAAGATATGTGTCACTATGGATATATACAGTGGAAGATACTTGAGGGACAGTACCCACTCTGCACACTGCCATAACAACATAGTGAGTGTGAGATATGGAGGTGTAAAATAAACCCAGTGAAAGTAGGTGCACCGTGGGCACAATAAGAGAACACTGTGTCATCCGTGGTCCCAGTGAAAGTAGGTGCACCGTGGGCACAATAAGAGAACACTGTGTCAACATCCGTGGTCCCGGATTCTTCAACCTGATAGCAGCAGATATTAAAAACACTGCTTGAACAAGTGTACAAGCTTTCAAGTGTAAAGCAAGGCAACGTTGTGTATTAAGTGCTTGATCAGGCAGGCTGTGATCGTCAGGTGGGCCTGCGGTCTGCAGGCAGCAGTAACAGCCTGCTTGAAAAAGGCGGTCATAATGGAAACTTGACCACATGGCTGAGCATGACTTTCGAATCCTGCCACAGGCATGAAAGAAAGAGAGAAAGAGAGAGATACAGAGAGAGGGAGAGAGAGAGAGACTAACAGCTGACACCGAGGGTATTTTGTGTTGTGTCGTCGTTACCGTCAGCAGCAGCGGTGGCGGCTGTTACGCTGGGGACCTGGAAAATTTGGCAGCAGTTTTGGTTGTCTGCCGTGACAGCTGCCGCTGCTGAGAAAAGAAAATTTAGGGTCGGCGGGAAAGTTTATTTCTTCTGCTGAGATGAACGCAGTTTTTGTGGGAGAGTTGAGCCTTGTGGTTCAAATAATACTTTAGTGTTCACTGCTTGTCAGCGTGGTGACATTGTACGTAGCACCAGCAGCAGTACGAGCACCAGCACCAGCTGTAGCAGCAGTAGTAGCAGCAGTAGCAGTACGAGCACCAGCACCAGCACCAGCAGCAGTACCAGCACCAGTGTCAGCTCACACCTCTACAACACAATTGTCCTCAAAGATTTGTTAAGTTATACCATGAATTAAGGAAGATCCTGGACTTCACCTTACGAAGCAGACAAAGCAAATGTGATAGTAATTATGGACAAGGTAGATTATAGGGGAAAAATAAACATAATATTAGGAGACAGGGAGACTCAGAAGACTCTTAATAATTTATATAACATGTAAACATCACATTGTATATTATGCAAAGAAATAAAGTTTGAATTTGCATAATCTATACCAAGAGACGATCAATATAGACAAGAAACTAAAACATTAATGCCAGACGGAAGCACAAAAGAAACCAAAAACAGTTCATAAAGTAGCAAAAAATAATACATGTATATAAAATATTTCTAAACAGTCTAAATTCTAGTCAAAATCCGCCTCTAAAATTGCCCCATTACTCACAGGAGGCTCATACTCTGCTGATGAAAAATAAATGAACGAAATTTTGAAAGACCATAACCTGCCCTCCCCCACAAATCATACATATGGCAGAAGCACAAATTCCCCAGAATTCACGAAGGACATGGACAACCTAGCCACACATGCAGCACCTCTGTCTTAGTCATGGCACTCGTTACTTATAAATTGAAAATACCGCTAGCACGAGCACTCAGTATTCTTTGTAGGTGACATACCTGAGCCCTGAAGGAGCACAGGAGCCCTGAAGGAGCACAGAAGCCCTGAAGGAGCACAGAAGCCCTGAAGGAGCACAGAGCCTGAAGGAGCACAGGAGCCCTGAAGGAGAAAAGAAGCCCTGAAGGAGCACAGGAGCCCTGAAGGAGCGCAGGAGCCCTGAAGGAGAAAAGAAGCCCTGAAGGAGCACAGGAGCCCTGAAGGAGCACAGGAGCCCTGAAGGAGCACAGGAGCCCTGAAAGAGCACCGACGCTATATAGGCACTGTGAACAAAGGAGGAAGTACAGAGCTGCCGAATAAATGACCCACTGATAATACTAGCATCACACATCACAAGTCTTTATGGAAAAATCATGATGTGCACAAGCAGACCCAGCGTGAATTTATAGCTGGAATGTCATGCTTGTCATGCTTGTCACAACTGCTAAAATATTACCACAAAATTATGGATGCTTCACAAAAATTACCAAAACGTAGATGTGTCCTACATGAACTTCATTAAGACGTTTGACTTGTGCCATCACAGAGTGATAACCCAACAAAATAAGGTTAATATACATAACAGGAAAACTAAGAAAATTTTATAAGGAACAGAAGACAGCATATTAATAAACAAAGGAAAAAGTTCAGTTGCCCAAGGCAGAGTTCTGGCACCTTTCTTGTTTCTCTTTCTTATAGAAGACAGATCAAAACACTACCCACAGCTTTTATTTCATCATGTGTAGATGATAATAAAAATACGAGCCTGGCCCATGGCCGGGCTCAGAGAGTAGATACTCTCGAAACTCTTCAAAGGTATATCCATAAAAGTCGCCTCTACAGAAAACAAGGAAAATTTAAGTCTTCCAATGGGCAACAGAAAATAACATGATGCTAAATTCCGTCAGATTCCATCTTATTTATGGAATGGATGAAGACCTGACAAGGGATACAAAACACAGGAAAACCACATCAAGTAACGAAAATAAGATGTGGAAGACTTGGGAATAATAATGTCAGATGATCTGTCATTTAGAGAAGACAGTATAGCAAGTGCTGTGAAGGACAGGAAAATGACAAGGTGGACAATAAGAACAAGATAAATAATGCCACCTGTGCTCTCTCTTGTTTACAATATTGCTAGTTGATGACTCCATCGTTCGGGAAGGAGAGATATTAAACGTACACACATCATTTAATGCCCACACAGTTAATAAAACATTTAAAGTATTGGCAACCCCTCAAAATACTGAGATTAATATATATATATATATATATATATATATATATATATATATATATATATATATATATATATATATATATATATATATATATATATATTGGAAGATACTGGATTGCATAGTATTAAATCTGCATACTACCATAACAACTAGATATAGGTGTAAAATAAGTCCGGTGAAAGGGAGCGGCACCATGGGCACAATAAGAGAACACTGTGTCAGCATGCGTGGTCCGCGGCTCTTCAACCTGCTGTCAGCAGATATTAATACCACTGTAATAAGTGTAGAAGCTTTCAAGAGGGAAATGGACCACTATGTCTGCGGAGTACCAAGTCAACCAGGCTGTGATGGCTGTGTAGGACAGTGGGCCGCCAACACCAACAGCCTGATTGAATAAGCAATCAGCAGAAAAGCCTGGTTCAGGTGTATGACAACCATGAAGATAATAATAGTAGTGGTAGTTGTAGCAGCAGCAACAGTAGTAGTGGTGGTCGTGGTAGTGGTGGTAGTAGTGCTGGTGGTAGTTGTAGTAGTAGTAGCAGTTGTAGTAGTTGTGGTGATGGTAGTAGTTGTAGTAGTAGTGGTGGTGGTAGTTGTAGTAGTGGTGATGGTAGTAGTTGTAGTAGTAGTGGTGGTGGTAGTTGTAGTAGTGGTGTTAGTAGTAGTAGTGGTGTTAGTAGTAGTGGTGGTGGTTGTAGTAGTGGTGATGGTAGTAGTTGTAGTAGTAGTGGTGGTGGTAGTTGTAGTAGTGGTGTTAGTAGTAGTAGTGGTGTTAGTAGTAGTGGTGGTGGTTGTAGTAGTAGTAGTAGCAGTGGTAGTAGTAGTAGTAGTAGTGGTGGTTGTAGTAGTAGTAATGGTGGTGGTAATAGTTGTAATAGTGATGGTGGTAGTAGTAGTAGTAGTGGTGGTGGTAGTAGTAGTAGTAATAGTAGTAATGTTTCTAGCAAGACAGCAGTTGCATGAATGATGGCGAATATGTTTCTTTCTTTGGGTCACCGTACTTTAATAAGAAACGGTACCCGACGGATGCTTTCCAGAGTCAAGGCCCCCGCAGTCCGGTCCCAGACCAGGCGTCCTCTTGGAGGGAAGCCTGATCATCCTAACTGTTACTGCTGGTCACGCGTAGTCCAAGGTATGAACCACAGCCTGGTTGATCAAGGACTGCTGGAAGAACTTGTCAAGTTCCTTCTTGAAGACAGCCGCTGGTAACCCTGCTTGTTTATAGTGGGAGCTTCCTGAAATAATAATTAAATAATACAACAAGAACAAGAACAACAGTAGTGTGCAGGCAGTGTGGTCTTAACTAGGTCTAGTGCGGTCTTTATGTATCTCAATGACACCATCCTCTCTCTCTCTCTCTCTCTCTCTCTCTCTCTCTCTTTCTCTTTCATATACGGACAGCTATAGAATATTTTCTTCATAGTTTGAGGTAATCTAAGGAGAGATAGAGAGATTCTGGAACATGTTCGTACAGCATAATGATATTAACGAAATAACGTCAGCTGACCAAATGAAATCGCTGGCCCACAGATGGCTCCAACTTTATCCTGATCCCTGTTTGTATGTCTCATAACAATAAAATGACTTTTAAATGAGCTGATGTAGGAAACAGCTCTTAGTTTGTAAATAAAGTTATGAATACTAACCCTAACCTTGTTAAACCCTGTGTAAAAGAGAGAGAGAGAGAGAGAGAGAGAGAGAGAGAGCATCACCGGGGAAAAGGGAAGGGGATGATGAATCTTGAAGATACCTTGGGAGAGATCACTGGTGATGCTGGGTCATCGTTGAACACAGTTCCGCTACCTGAGGTGCAATTGTCACTCAGGTGTAACATGTCGTGCACTACCAAGTAACGGCCCAACCTACACGTACGTACGTGTGTGTGTCTATATATACACTTGCGATTTTGGTTTAAATAGCAACGCTCTTCTTGCCGAATAAGGCAAGCGAAAATTTGTGTATTTCATTGTGTTTGTTTATTATTAAATTATTGTAAACTTGTCTAAAATATATTTAGTTGGATTAGGCTAAATTAAATTTCGCTTGTTATAATAAGGTTAGGTAAGTTTTCTAATTTAGAAAGGACTTAATTTTAAATGAGTTCTTTTTAATTGACCAGTTCAGCACATATATATATATATATATATATATATATATATATATATATATATATATATATATATATATATATATAGTGTGTGTGTGTGTGTGTGTGTGTGTGTGTGTGTGTGTGTGTGAGTGTAAACATGCATTTCCTACTCTTAATTCTTCTATTTTTTCTCTTCCACAGGTACGTACATTGGTCAACTTGAGGGTATATGCTCTATGGTGAGTAGAAAGAGAGACAGAGGTAGAGAGTTAGTGATGACGTCATCACGGGTATTGTAAGAGATAGTAAGACACATGTGCAACACTTTGGTGTCTTTATTCCGAAACGTTTCGCCTACACAGTAGGCTTCTCCAGTCGAATACAGAAGAGTTTAGAAGAGTAGAGATGTGAAGACGATGTAAGCAGTCCATCACCCTTAAAGACGTAGTTTTGAGGTGGTCAGTCTTTAAGGGTGATGGACTGATTACATCGTCTTCACATCTCTACTCTGCTAAACTCTTCTGTACTCGACTGAAGAAGCCTACTGTGTAGGCGAAACGTTTCGGAATAAAGACACCAAAGTATTGCACATGTGTCTTACTTATCGGTATCGTATACCATTTTGATATTCATATTGTTTTTCATTGGTTTTCTTCCTCCAACATTTTTTGGCTCATAACTCGAGAACGCCTCATTCGATCGACTTCAAAATTTCAACACTTGTGTATGGTCACTGGGGCCAGATCTTGCAGTAGTTGACATGTGTCCACGTGTCCTGTGACCAAAGTTATTGAACCTATTCCCAGCATTCTGGAATAATAATAATAATAATAATGATCTTTATTTCTACACGTACATGATACAACTTATACAGACCAAAGGAGACATCTGTGACATACTATATAGAAAGCCCCTGGTTATGCAGAATATTTCAGGCAACTTAGGTTAATTTTATCCCCAGGATGCAACCCACACCAGTCGACTAACACCAACACTGAGGTACCTACTTGCTGCTAGGTGAACAGGGACAGCAGGTGTCTTAAGGAAACGCAAATTGTTTCCACCCGTACTGGTGATCGAACCACTGACACTCAATGTGTGAGCTGAGTGCGCTACCAACCGAGCTAAGGGACATCTTATGGCTGGAATAACTTCCAACATCGTCAATGGCGGATCGTCCAACGTGTCATCAAGACCTGCAAGAAGCAACTATTACGAGCATTAAATATTCTATTAGAGAAGGTCCTTGGAGACGGGAGTCAGCCCACGGTCATTAAAAACGACGGATATAGCCCCACCCTTCAAAATTGATAGTAGAACAAAAATTGCCTCTAAATAGGACGACGGTGGAGAGTGAAGTTCAAGTGTATAGGTGCAAGCAGCTGCACTGTACCAGAAATGGTACCTGGAAGTACCTCAGCCCAACAAGCGCTTATCAGGGAACTTCAATGGAAAAAAGTTTGCATTGAAGTAATAGTTATCAGAACCTACTGGAGTACGCTAGACTTGATCTTCACAATGAGGAACTAATGAGAGACAAAAGTCTGGAGTAGAGTAAACCCTGACGACAACCTCATGCAAGTGCACATGATCACAGTCATGTGTTGATAGCCTAAGAGACAGCCCGGGAGTGACCATGGTTTGAAAATTTAATTTCAAGAATTCAAGAAATGACTTGGATGAAATATTCAGTGTACTGAGGAACCTTCCATGGTAAACCATCACATAAACAGTGTACTGAGGAACCTTTCATGGTAAACCATCACATAAACAGTGTACTGAGGAACCTTTCATGGTAAACCATCACATAAACAGTGTACTGAGGAACCTTCCATGGTAAACCATCACATAAACAGTGTACTGAGGAACCTTTCATGGTAAACCATCACATAAACAGTGTACTGAGGAACCTTTCATGGTAAACCATCACATAAACAGTGTACTGAGGAACCTTCCATGGTAAACCATCACATAAACAGTGTACTGAGGAACCTTTCATGGTAAACCATCACATAAACAGTATACTGAGGAACCTTCCATGGTAAACCATCACATAAACAGTGTACTGAGGAACCTTTCATGGTAAACCATCACATAAACAGTGTACTGAGGAACCTTCCATGGTAAAGCATCACATAAACAGTGTACTGAGGAACCTTTCATGGTAAACCATCACATAAACAGTGTACTGAGGAACCTTCCATGGTAAACCATCACATAAACAGTGTACTGAGGAACCTTCCATGGTAAACCATCACATAAACAGTGTACTGAGAACCTTTCATGGTAAACCATCACATAAACAGTGTACTGGGAACCTTCCATGGTAAACCATCACATAAACAGTGTACTGAGGAACCTTCATGGTAAACCATCACATAAACAGTGTACTGAGGAACCTTTCATGGTAAACCATCACATAAACAGTGTACTGAGGAACCTTTCATGTAAACCATCACATAAACAGTGTACTGAGGAACCTTTCATGGTAAACCATCACATAAACAGTGTACTGAGGAACCTTTCATGGTAAACCATCACATAAACAGTGTACTGAGGAACCTTCCATGGTAAACCATCACATAAACAGTGTACTGAGGAACCTTTCATGGTAAACCATCACATAAACAGTGTACTGAGGAACCTTTCATGGTAAACCATCACATAAACAGTGTACTGAGGAACCTTCCATGGTAAACCATCACATAAACAGTGTACTGAGGAACCTTTCATGGTAAACCATCACATAAACAGTGTACTGAAGAACCTTTCATGGTAAACCATCATCAACAATGTTAGCCCACAACAGTGTTAGAGCAGCTGATGGTAGCCTCGTACAAGATGTGTTAACGTAGCTTCCTTTAAGAAAACAGAATAAATAGAAGACTTTAGAGAAGAAGAAAACACGGAATGTACGGTTGTTGAACTTACATCGAGAGGTTGTACAACCACTGTAAACACGCCCACAACCCCGGAAGACACGCCCACACCCACTCTAAACACACCCACAACCAATACACACGCACAACAATCCCGAGAGGCACGCCCACAACCCCGGAAGACACGCCCACAACCACTTTAATCACGTCCACAACCACTGTAAACACGCCCACAACTCCGTAAGACACGCCCACAACCTCCGGAAGACAAGTCCACAAACCCCGGAAGACACGCCCACACCCCAAAGAAACAAACCCACAACTAAAGATATAACTACAACATCTGCAAACACTCTCAGAACACCTGAAGACACTCCCAGAACACCTAAAGACACTCCCACAACACCTGAAAACACTCCCACAATACCTGAAGACGCTCCTACAACACCTGAAGACACTTCCACAACACCTGCAGACACACAACACCTAAAGACACTCCCACAACATCTGAAGACACACAACCCCTGACCCACAACACCTGAAGACACTTCCACACCACTTGAAGACAGTCCCACAATACCTGAAGACACTCCCACAACACCTGCAGAGAAATTTATTTTGTGTTTTTCAAGAATAACTTACACTCTAGTGTGCTTCAAGAATAACTTACACTTTAGTGTGCTTCAAGAATAACTTACACTTCAGTGTTCTTCAAGAATAACTTACACTCCAGTGTGCTTCAAAAATAACTTACACTCCAGTGTTCTTCAAGAATAACTTACACTCCAGTGTTCTTCAAGAATAACTTACACTTTAGTGTGCTTCAAGAATAACTTACACTTCAGTGTTCTTCAAGAATAACTTACACTCCAGTGTGCTTCAAAAATAACTTACACTCCAGTGTTCTTCAAGAATAACTTACACTCCAGTGTTCTTCAAGAATAACTTACACTTCAGTGTTCTTCAAGAATAACTTACACTCCAGTGTGCTTCAAGAATAACTTACACTCCAGTGTTCTTCAAGAATAACTTACACTCCAGTGTGCTTCAAGAATAACTTACACTCCAGTGTTCTTCCCTAAGTGCTTTACACGCGCGGGATTTCAATAAAATATAGCAACGCCTGTGCATTGCAACACTCACAAGACTAAATCAATACAGGATTGATGTAAATATTTCAGTGGTGATGGTGGAGCTTTGCTGCCCTCGTAAGTATTGATGGTGGTGGTGATGTTGGTGTGGTGGTGGTGGTGATGTTGGTGTGGTGATAATAAGGATGGTGATGAGACGCCAAGTTTTTTCAAGCAGTGTGTTGCACACAGTGTGTGCAACACAGTGTGTGCAACACACTGTGTGCAAAACACACCAGTAAGGTTGTAGAGACGCTGGGATGATGCTTGTCACAACTGATAAACTACTATGACATTGAGGAGACGTTGGATAAAAAGCAAAACGCAGTTGTGGTATACACGGATTTTACAGTGGTGTTTGACAGATGCGATCATTGCGTGAATGCGCACAAAATAAATGCCGCATAGAATCAATAAAACATTTAAATTATAGGGAATGTCTCAGAGTCCTAAATATGTAGTCACTGGAGCGGAGGAGAGAGAGATACATGATAATATATACCTGGAGAGTACTGGAGGGCCTTGTTCAAAATCTGCACACTGCCATAACAACGTACTGGAGTGAGAGATATGGGAGGAAGTGTAGAAAAAACCCTGTGGAAAGCAGGGGTGTAGCGGGCACAATAAGAGAACACTGTATCATCATCCGGAGCCCCAGACTATTCAACATCTTAAAAGAAGATATCAGAATTGCTGGAACAAATGTAGAAACCTTCAAGTGAAAACTGGACAAGTATCTTCACCAGGTGCCAGATCATCCAGGCTGTGATGGATATGTGGGGCAGCGGACCACCAGCAGCAACAGTCTGGCCCATGGCCGGGCTCCAAGAGCAGAAAAACTCTCAAAACTCATCAAAGATATATATATATATATATATATATATATATATATATATATATATATATATATATATATATATATATATATATATATATATATATATATATTAACACATCGGCCGGTTTCCCGCCAAGGCAGGGTGGCCCGAAAAGAAAAACTTTCATCATCATTCACTCCATCACTGTCTTGCCAGAGGGGTGCTTTACACTACAGTTATAAAACTGCAACATTAACACCCCTCCTTCAGAGTGCAGACACTGTACTTCCCATCTCCAGGACTCAAGTCCGGCCTGCCGGTTTCCCTGAATCCCTTCATAAATATTACTTTGCTCACACTCCAACAGCACGTCAAGTATTAAAAACTATTTGTCTCCATTCACTCCTATCAAATACGCTCATGCATGCTTGCTGGAAGTCCAAGCCCCTCGCACACAAAAACCTCCTTTACCCCCTCCCTCCAACCTTTCCTAGGCCGACCTCTACCCCGCCTTCTCTCCACTACAGATTTATACACTCTCGAAGTCATTCTGTCTCGTTCCATTCTCTCTACATGTCCAAACCACCTCAACAACCCCTCCTCAGCTCTCTGGATAATAGTTTTGGTAATCCCGCACCTCCTCCTAATTTCCACATTACGAATTCTCTGCATTATATTCACACCACACAGGTTCACTTCTCACTGAAATATGGAAGGTTCATACATACTATATTCGAGTATATTTTACCATAATATACATATTTGAACCCAATATACCTTTAGTCTTAAAGGAAAAAATAAATTGCTTGAGAAACTTCTAGAAACTTAAAAATATTCCTTAAAAAAATATCAGTATTTTGTAAATTTTAAGAAATATGGAGATTTTGTGAAATATTTTTCCTAAAATACAATTTAGAGTGAATTTGATATTTGATTTTTTTTTAATTTTTACTCAGTACATTTTTCACAGCTATTGTTCGCCAATAGTACTGTTGATGTGAAGTACAGTACGTACTACGTACACTGTACTGTTGATGTGAAGTACAGTACATACAATGTACTGCTAATGTGAAGTACAGTACATACAATGTACTGTTGATGTGAAGTACAGTACATACAATGTACTGCTAATGTGAAGTACAGTACATACAATGTACTGCTAATGTGAAGTACAGTACACGCACTGAAAGATAGTGTTCAAAGATGGTGTTGTTGTGGTGTGGCTGGTCACTTTGATGGTGGTGTCCGTTGTTACTGAGAAGACAGCTGGGGAGTGAGTGATGGTAGATGTGTTTTCTTCCCCTGCTCAATAATTCCACACAAGGCATAACTCAAGGAATACTCAGAGACAAATTCCAAGTTGCTTGTGCTGTTGCAAGCACAAGGGAAGGCGGGGGAAGGCTCTTGCAAATGGACTTGCATAAAAGATATATTACTATGGACAAATGCAACTGATTCACTTATAGACATTCACTTATAGACATTCACTTATAGACATTCGCCAGTAAAGCAAAGTGAATGTCTTTGAAAGTCTGCTGCTTGCTTGTGGCAGTAAGATAAGCTTCTTCATAACATCGTAAGTTATAAGAGGACAAACACCCCAAAGTCATATTTAAAAAACATAATCAAATATCACTGTGATTGATTACAGTATTGTGTTGGTGACTAAGACACATGTGCAACACCTGTGTGTGTTTATTGAGAGATGTTTCGCCCCACAAGACCTGTAGTAATGGTAGGATTACCCACACAATGTTACGTAAACGATCACTGATGCAACTAATATGGAGTTTTATTGTGGCGATGTTTCGCTCTCCAGGAGCTTTATCAAGCCGGAAGGACTTGACAGAGTTCCCAGAGAGCGAAACGTTGCTACAATAAAATGTCACATTAGTTGCATCTGTGTCCATTTACCTAACATTTCATCCATCTAACACAGAGGCATGATGACGGAGACTTACAGACAGTGGAAGAAATGCAGCAGTTGAAGATATCATCACATGTGGGCGGGACTCAGTAGTGACAGGTCAGGCTCATAAGGTTGCTGTGTCCTACACGCATCATTACATCAGTGGAGTAATATAGACAATTTGATGAATAAAACACATGTGTAACACCTAGGTATCCTGCCACTCCGCTGATAAATCCCTGGAGACTTCTTCCACTGACACTATTATAGAAGTCACCAGTCTCATGGCTCTGTTAGACTGCTAGGCTTGCTCTGCGTGAGAGACGTCTCTCAGTAAACACACACAGGTGGCTAGGTTAGGTAAGGTTTGTCAGGAAACAGGACAAGTGTTTCCTGACTCGGGTCTTAGTAATATGATGACCAGCCACTGGAGCTTTTGGTCATCTGACCGAGGCCTTCCGCTGGCTTACTAGTCCACCCCTTTAAAAATTATGGTAACACATGTGGTGAATATCATAAGGGTATACAATACCTCAAAACTAAGTCTTCAAGGGTGATGGACTGATTACATCGTCTTTACACCTCTACTGCTTCTGCTGCCTCTTCTGTACTCGACTGAAGAAGTCTACTGTGTAGACGAAACGTTTCGGAATAAAGATACCTAACTGTTGCACATGTGTGTTGTAACACCCAGGTGTTGTTGGTGTCAAACCAGTGATGCAAGACCACCGTGTTGCTAGCAATAGAGAAGAGGCAGTCAAAACTAATATGAATAAATATGAAGAAACACCACACGAAAGTAGCAATAACAAGAGGAGGAATTATAAGAAAAGGTGGAAAATTATACGAAACATTGAGAAAATTATACGAAACATTGAGAAAATCAGACAGAAAAAAATCCAGAAATTGTAAGGAATGTTGCAGCAGAGATCACACGTGTAAATACTGTGTCAAAGCAACCTGTAGATAATATAATATCTGTATTTCTACAAGTACATGTACAAGGTATATAGGTCTAGCTGACATCAATAACATACTACTATATAGAAAGCCACTTGTTATGCAGAGCATTTCGGGCAAATTAGGTTAGTTTTGTCCCAGGATGCGACCCACACCAGTCGACTAACATCCAGGTACCCATTTTACTTATGGATGAACATGGACAACCGGTGTAAGGAAACACGCCCAATGTTTCCACCCTCGCCGGGAATCGAACCTGGACCCTCAGCTTGTGAAGAGCTTTGCCACCAGGCCACGGGCCACAGACCACGGGCTACAGACCACGGGCCACGGGCTACAGGCCACGGGCCACGGGCTACAGGCCACGGGCCACGGGCTACAGGCCACGGGCCACGGGCTACAGGCCACGGGCTACAGGCCACGGGCCACGGGCTACAGGCCACGGGCCACGGGCTACAGGCCACGGGCCACGGGCTACAGGCCACGGGCCACGGGCTACAGGCAACGGATACAAGAATAAAATATTATTATCCTCACCTTAGAAAAGGTGGAAATATACAAGTACCTTTGATGTACCTTTGTGTAGACATTTATTCGAGGAGACTGTCATGTGTCAGAATGTTGTTGAATGTGAACACAACTGAATGTTTCCAACGCTTGTCGTTCTCAGGTGTCAGGTTAAACAAACAACAGAAAATTATTCTGAAGAGACCGATAAAAGTGTGGAAAAACAACAAACAGAAGAGCAGCAGATAAGCCTGGCCCAGGGTCGGGCTGCCACAGTAGGAAAACACAAAACAAACACACTCTAAATGCAACAAAACTGCTACATCCCAACCAATATTGCAAAAATCAGGCATAATGGATAGAAGAGTGAGAGCAGCCGCCCAACAAGGAGAGGAAGGTGCGCTGGACACAACACTATTATCAAGAGCACAAGGGAATGTTAACAGGGGAATTCCTCCTCAACTGCTTTACCAGTACTGAGTTCTCCAATTTACATCTTCATAATAATAATAACCTCCTTTAGCTTTGCAGATATACAAGGACAATAAAGTGTTGTACATGCGTAACCTGCTCACACGAAAAATTGTATATATTTGAGGCCTTTAGAGAAATTAATAAAAAAAATATCTCCTAGTGAGATATGGATTCCAAAATATAATTTGTATTGATATACAGTACACAAACAGCAAGGTTTATATATAACAGGTTTACATCTTCCCACTAAAGTGTTAAAATTATTAAATGATATGATGGAATTACGTCAAAAAAGTCACCACCACCACCAACAACAACAACAACAAAGGAAGTCACTAAATAGATAAAACAGATACACAGAAAACCTCAAAATCCTATACCAGTTATCCTCCTCGGAGATTTCAGTCTCCTAAATTAAAAAAAAATGAATGATAGACTAGAACAATGTACTGGAAACAGTACCAGGACGAAAGGAACGAAAGGAACATGTAAAAGACTTGAGAGTAATTATGTCGGCGTACCTTTCAAATAATACAACGAGGCAACTGTCAGGACAACCAGGAGGATGATCGGGTGGATAATGAGAACTTTCAAAATAAGGGAAATAGTGCCAATGGTGATGCTTTTCGAATCGCGTGCTCTCTTATTTAGAATATTGTTCAGTGTTGACGGTTCCGTTCATGGCAGGAGAGATATCAGAGTTGGAACAGATACAGAGATCATTTATGACCTGCATAGAGTCCTAAATATGTACTCACTGGAGCGGAAGAGAGTGAGATACGTGATAACATATACCTGAAAAGTACTTTAGAGCCTTGTCTCAAATCTGCACATGCCATAACAGCATACCGGAGTGAGAGTTATAGGAAGAAGTGTAGAATAAACCCAGTGAAGAGCAGGGGTGCGGTGGACACAATAAGAGAACATTGTATCAACATCCGTGGTCCCAGACTATTCAACATCTTACCAAAAGATATCAGAAACACTTCAAGAGGAAACTGGACAAGTATCTCCACTAGGTGCCAGATCAGCCAGGCTGTGATGGATATGTGAGTCAGCGGGTCGCCAGCAGGAACAGTCTGGTTGACCAGGCAAGCACCAGACGAACCTGACCCAACGTCAGGCTCCGGGAGTAGATAAATTCTGGAAACTCAGTATACATACTGCATTCCAATATATATTTCCCAAGAGCTAAAACTCTGCTAAAACATATAAGAGCCGAGTAGCAGTGAGATTACTCTTGTTTTGATCTTCAGGGACAATGAGATCATTAGACGTAACATCAGTATACTGGGATGACAGCCTCACTGAAGCACAAACAAGTATAAGTACAGGTGTGGTGACTCGAAGCCATAGTCGACGTGATGTTTAGTGAAGTGAACTTCAACACTCGCAGAATCGACTGGAAAACATAAACAAAGAACTGGCAAACATCCCTTGAGAAACTGTTGTGAGCACTGAACCCAAACTGTTGTGAGCACTGAACCCAAACTGTTGTGAGCACTGAACCCAAACTGTTGTGAGCACTGAACCCAAACTGTT
This sequence comes from Cherax destructor, assembly GCA_009830355.1. Lineage (NCBI taxonomy): Eukaryota > Metazoa > Arthropoda > Malacostraca > Decapoda > Parastacidae > Cherax > Cherax destructor. The sequence continues at coordinate 44,398 of WNWK01002899.1, read as the reverse complement.
GTGAGCACTAAACCCAAACTGTTGTGTATATTAGCTGATACTGAAGCATGCATATATATATATATATATATATATATATATATATATATATATATATATATATAAAATGGAAAAATCCACAATATTCCTTTCACATATGCAAAATGTAGGTCAAAAACCTCTTCCAATATTGGTCCTCTACTCAGAGGAGGGCGACAAAGAAATGAGCAAATTCTTGAAACAAAAAGAACATGAGTCAACTTTGAACAATCGTCTCAATGACATGTGAGTTAAAGACCTAGGTAGATGGTTGACATAAACTCTGAGTTAAAGACCTAGGTAGAATGTTGACATACTGGAGTTAAAGACCTAGGTAGATGGTTGACATAAACTCTGGTTAAAGACCTAGGTAGATGGTTGACATAACTCTGGGTTAAAGACCTAGGTAGAATGTTGACATAAACTCTGGGTTAAAGACCTAGGTAGATGGTTGACATAACTCTGGGTTAAAGACCTAGGTAGATGGTTGACATAAACTCTGAGTTAAAGACCTAGGTAGATGGTTGACATAAACTCTGGGTTAAAGACCTAGGTAGATGGTTGACATAAACTCTTAGTTAAAGACCTAGGTAGATGGCTGACATAAACTCTGGGTTAAAGACCTAGGTAGATGGTTGACATAAACTCTGACCTCCCTATAAGTTACACAGGGTATTTGATGTTAGTACAACTCTTACAAAAGCTTTGAAAAAAGAAAGAGACAAGATGAAGACTTAGACACATATGCAGCATCTAGATATCTTTAATTTGTAGATGTTTCGCCCTCCAGTGGCTTTATCAATACAATACAAGGACATAATGTGAAGACTGTATAAGTATATAGTCCTAAAATCTTCACATTATGTCCTTGTATTGTATTGATAAAGCCATTGAATGGCAAACACATGTTATTCTAGGTAATCTACACATATGATGCTATGTATGATAATTTATGTAACTGTATTTATGTGTACCTATACCTGAATAAACTTACTAATGCAGACAACAGACAGTACCTGGGCCTGGTTCCTGGAACACGATATTTATAAATAAATACAAAATACCACTGTCATGTGTTCTTGGGAAAGGTGCTGAGATTCAGAAGAAATCTCGAGAGGCTTTAAAAACTATAAACGTTGTCCCACTCAGCAAAGCAATGACAAAAATGTATAGACAAATAACACTAACATCACAGAAAACACTTTGACAAGGTGATGAGGCACCAACTTACTAACACTTTGACAAGGTGCTGAGACACCAACTTACTAAACACTTTGACAAGGTGCTGAGGCACCAACTTACTAAACACTTTGACAAGGTGCTGAGCACACTTAAACACTTGACAAGGTGAGGACCAACTCTCACTTTGACAAGGTGCTGAGGCACCAACTTACTAAACACTTTGACAAGGTGCTGAGGCACCAACTTACTAAACACTTTGACAAGGTGCTGAGACACCAACTTGCCGTTGTTACGGAGAAATATAAGGTGCACAACGCAGGTCAACATGGATCTGTGATAGGCAGGAAGATCCTGCCTATCGCATCTATTAACGAAGCTTTGGAAGAAAGACGAAGTACAGATGTGATCTACAACTGGGGGGGTGTTGGTCCCCTCGCGTGTCCTCGTGTCAATACTGAAACTCATCAAGATACAGCTGAGTTAGTGGTGATAAAAGCGTCAGTGAATCTATAAATTATGACACAACAGTTTTATGGAGAGAATTCAATGAAAAGAGAAATTGATGTGAAATACTACTGCATTACATCTACCACTACTTCTCCACTTTCTTCTTTTTTCTTCTCTCTCTGTCCCCCTCTACTCTATATCCTGGCTCCCTCACCGTCGTATGTTAGTGAGACTTGTAAATGGTCCAAGTCGGACCGAAACGTCGTCATAAGTTTCTCTTATGTTCGGTTATTTGTGTATTAATATAAAAGAAGTCTTAACACGAGCATGTTTCAAACTGTTGGTTCCGGAACTCTCAATTATTGACGAAATTGTGAAGGCTTTTTACTCTGATAGAAAAAAACCCACAAGGCCAAACAGTGTTAAAAGCTACTGTGTTTGTGAACCCCCCAAAAATGTGGAACTCTGTGTTAGGTTAATTACATGACTCACACTGGGTCATGACGGTGCCAGGGTGATGAGAGGTCACACACAATACTAGGTCACTCACCAGCACTACCCCTCACTGCACGCCATGACCGAACTCTCCATGCTAAATAAAATTCATTTAAATTGCCAGAACAAAAGCGTAAGTTTACAAGCCGTTAGCAGCAGCAGCCTGGTTGATCAAGAAATAAACAAGGAAGTCTTGCCTCAGGCCGAGCTCCGAGGGTATTCTGGAGGGGTCAACGCCCCCGCGACCCGGTCCCAGACCAGGTGGATTATGGCCTGATCGACCAGGCTGATGCTGCTGGCCTTACCCAGTCAAGCGTGCGAACCACAGCCCAGCTCGCCAGGTACTGATTTGAGGAACTGAGGTTTCCTCCAGAAGATAGCCCAAGTGACTGTGGTCTGTAGGCTTGTGACTAGTCCCTCCAGGATTTTCCAGGTGTGAATTATATTGTATCTTTCTTGCCTACGTTCCAAGGAGTAGAATCCAAAGGATTTCAACCGTTCAAAGTAGTATAAATGTTTGATTAACTGTATATGGATAGCGATAGTTCTCAGTACATTTTCTACCATAACAGTATGGTTTGCCTTGAAGGAAGCTGTTAGTATAGAGCAGTATTCCAGCCTGGAGCTGTATGACCCCTGTGGTTTAGCGCTTCTTTTGATTATAATAATAATAATAATTCCAGCCTGGAGAGAACGAGTGACTTGAAGACTATCATCACTGGCTCAGCATCTCTTATCTTCAAAGTTCTACTTATCCGGACTATCATTTTCCTTGTAGTAGCAGTAACAACACTATTGTGATCTTTGAATGTGTGAAATCCTTCAACATCATTACTCCTAAGTCTCGCACATGGAACTTTTGCTCTGCTGAATGATTTGAGTTATGTCGTCCATTCTACCATAGCGGAGAACTGAACTTTGTCCTCACTGAATACCATATTGATGTCTGAGGCTCCTGGAAGGCTTGAGTTATATCCACTTGAATATTTGTTGTGTCGTCGACAGACGTCGCTCTCATAGATTCTGTTATTATCAGTAAAGGATGTTATGGGGCTATGATTTACGCCCTTGTGTATATTGAAAATAAAAATGAGAAATAGGTGGGGCCAGTACTGTACAACAGTCTTCACAATGGAAAAGCCCCAACTCAATCAGTTCAAAAAAGGCATGCAGTATCAAGAGCAGTGTCAAAAGCAAGGTCAAGAGCAGTGTCAAGAGCAAGGTCAAGAGCAGTGTCAAGAGCAGTATCAAGAGCAAAGTCAAGAGTAGTGTCAAGAGCAAGGTCAAGAGCAGTGTCAAGAGCAGTATCAAGAGCAAGGTCAAGAGCAGTGTCAAAAGCAAGGTCAAGAGCAGTGTAAGATCAAGGTCAAGAGCAAGGTCAAGAGCGGTGTCAAGAGCAAGGTCAAGAGCAGTGTCAAGAGCAAGGTCAAGAGCAGTGTCAAGAGCAAGGTCAAGAGCAGTGTCAAGAGCAAGGTCAAGAGCAGTGTCAAGAGCAAGGTCAAGAGCAGTGTCAAGAGCAAGGTCAAGAGCAGTGTCAAGAGCAAGGTCAAGAGCATGCTTTCCTTTTTTGACAAAGTGGGAATCAGTCATCAGAGATTTGTTCCAGCAGGGTAGAGTGTTAACCAAAATTTTTAAGTGGAGGTTCTGAGACGTTTGCAGAAAGGCATGAAAAGCAAACATCTGGCATTGTGTGCGTCCAATGATTAGTTCATTCACCATGACAATGCTCCTCCTCACACGGCACTGTTTGTCCAGCGTTTTCTGGCCAAAAACAACATGGAGGTCGTCCTCCACCCTCCCTACTCCCCAGGTCTAGCCCCTTGTGACTTTTCTCTTCCCCAAAATAAAAAAGGACATTCAGGGGGCGGCGTTTTAACAACGTGGAGAAGATTCAAGCAGAATCACAGGCCGCGGTAGACGCTGTATAACTGGAGTATACCTGGAGAGGGTTCCGGAGGTCAACGCCCCCGCGGCCCAGTCTGTGACCAGGCTTCACCAGGCTGCTAGGAAAGAAGAGTTACAGAAGTGGCTGAGGCGCTGTGATCAGTGTACAGCCTCGCAGGGACAGTACTTCCAGGCAGACAACGGCAACTAGGTGATTAGGCAAGCCTATATATATATTTTTTTTTGCGGCAGTCCAGAAACTTTTTGATAGCACCTCGAATTTTAGATGTCGCCCCTATCACAGTTGATGCTCATCACCACGCCTCCTCTTTCCTTCATATAAAATTCTAAATGTAAACATTAGAAAAGTCGCTTTTAGTGGAATTTCACAGTTTGATTAACGTTACAACTGACGACATTTTGAAGTATCTGGGGTGAGCGAGACTTCCACAACCCCAAAGAAAATTCAAATAGTAACATACAAACACACGTTAAATTCCTTATTTTTGCTCTCGGTTTGCGCCTTTACCCCCTGGAAGTTACTCATGCCCTCCTAGGGAGGGGCGAGCCCCCCGATTAAGAACCGCTGGTCTAGAAATTGTGAAAGGCAGGAGCGACCTGTTCTAAACCCGTGCTGTCCTGGATAGTGCAGTTGTTGTGATTCCATGTGTCTGGTAATGTTGCTTTTTAGAATCCGTTCATTGGTTCTGATAATGTGTGAAGTTATCATTATTGATCTACAGTTTTTCGTGTTTGCTTTGTCGCCATCTTTGTTAAGTGGAGTAATATCAGTGGTTTTTAATGACTATTGTGTCTAGGATCCTTCTCCACAAAATAATAAAGGACCCACATAAGGGTTTCTCACAATTTTTGATAAATATGGAATCCGACGAGTCTGGGTCTGGGGCAGAATGTATGGCCATGATGTTGATGGCTTCCTGAAAGTCAACTGGGCAGAAGATTATATCAGAAATTGTGAAGACGTTAGAGGTGTTGTTGAATCTCATTAATGGAAAACTCATTGAGGTAGTTGATGTGTAGACTGATGAGCGGTTCACTGAACACAGTCTTATGTGACTTCAGTATTTCACTCATTTCCTTAATGTTATCAGTGTTTATTCCATCTCTTTTTATTGAAAGTAAAGGTCCTATAATGGATGTGTTTTTGCCCTGGATTTTGTGTTAAGAAATATTTGGGGCTTCCAATTTCACTTGTCTCTGCTTCCTCTGTCTCTCCTGCACTCTATAATGCGGTCACTTTGTGCTCAATGTTCTCCATTTTCCTAACCAGAGTGTTTTTTCGTGCTTCAGAGGTTCTGCTGCCTTTGAAAAGATCCATTATCCATTATCTTTGCCTGTGGACGGAGTACCTCTCTCGAGTTTGCATTTGCTCTTCCTTTGTCTTCGAGACATGTGTCTGGAGTATCAGTGAGCTCATCCTCCCGAGGAATTGGTTTACAGCAATGGTGATCAAACTTCTTTTCGGTGTATTTCATTAAGGTCACAATTTATTTAGTCTCAGTTGATATTGTTTTTGTTGAAATGGAATTTGTTGAGTTCATTCTCAGGCCACTGTATACGCTGGTACCTCGATTATGTTGTGGTCTGAGATCGCAGTCTTCGACATGGTTAAGTCCTGGACAAGGTCCTCACTTCATAAATATAAGGTCTAGAGTGTTTCCCAGTGAGGTGGGTTCAGCAGAGATTAAATAATTCTCTTGTGGAGGGCTGTTCGTCCGAGCTAGCTCCTGGGACAATACAAGTATAGTCCTTGCTACATTCTTCCACTTAAGATGTCTCAAATTGAAGAGTCCACCAAACAACAACATTAAAACAATTTTTAAAACCGATCACAGATGCGCCTTGGTAGGAAACAGCCATGTTATGAAAATTTTAGACAACACAATACGCATAACAAGTACCATTATTGTGATAATAAGTACGACAGTAACAGCAGACTTCAACACCAATAATGAAACATTGCCTTACACACCTGTGTTACTGCCACACAATAATCTCCACCGTAAATTTCAAGAGAAACTCATTTCCGACACGCTATAACAACCGTGTAAAACTGGAACACTTTTAAAAGCTTTCTCTTTACCCCAGAATATTATAACCTACTCTTGTTACTGCTGCTGCTGCATCACCCATGCGGGTTTACTTCTTTTTGTTAATATAAAAATAATAATATTAATAGTAACAATGATAAAATAATAATAATAATAATTAAAAGTATTAATAATAATAATTTTATTTTTAAATTATAATTATGTATCTTGATTTCCTCAAAAAAAAAAAAACTGAAAATATCGCTAATTATGCAGGTTTTACCTTCTGTATATAACAATGAGATTTTCATTAATTTTCTCGTTAAAATGAAGTTTATAGATCGATTATGTTTTAAAATTATGATCCCTACTATAACCTTTCAAATGGTCTCAAATTTTAGAAATAATTTTAGCATAATTCTACGTTCACCTGAGAACTGAACACCAGCAGTGTGTGTGTGTGTGTGTGTGTGTGTGTGTGTGTGTGTGTGTGTGTGTGTGTGTGTGTGTGTGTGTGTGTGTGTGTGTGTGTGTGTGTGTGTATGTGTGTGTGTGTGTGTGTGTGTGTGTGTGTGTGTGTGTGTGTGTGTGTGTGTGTGTGTGTGTGTGGTGTGTGTTGTGTGTGTGTGTGTGTGTGTGTGTGTGTGTGTGTGTGTGTGTGTGTGTGTGTGTGTGTTGTGTGGGGTGTGTGTGTGTGTGTGTGTGTGTTGTGTGTGTGTGTGTGTGTGTGTGTGTGTGTGTGTGTGTGTGTGTTGTGTGTGTGTGTGTGTGTGTGTGTGTGTGTGTGTGTTGTGTGTGTGTGTGTGTGTGTGTGTGTGTGTGTGTGTGTGTGTGTGTGTGTGTGTGTGTGTGGTGTGTGTGTGTGTGTGTGTGTGTGTGTGTGTGTGTGTGTGTGTGTGTGTGTGTGTGTGTGTGTGTGTGTGTGTGTGTGTGTGTGTGTGTTGTGTGTGTGTGTGTGTGTGTGTGTTGTGTGTGTGTGTGGGTGTGTGTGTGTGTGTGTGTGTGGGTGTGTGTGTGTGTGCGTGTGTATGTGTGTGTGTCTAGCAACTCGTGGATTTATATTATTGTTGCTGAAACATCAAAGTGCAGTCAGCCACCTGCCACTGAGAGCTCCAAACCTACATGGTTACACACACACACACACGAGTAATAGCTTATGTGCAGTGTTTCCAAATATAAACGGATACTCTTCTTTCTCTTGAACAGTATTTTAAAAATATATATATATATATATATATATATATATATATATATATATATATATATATATTATGTCGTGCCGAATAGGTAAAACTTGCTATTTTGGCTTAAATAGCAACGCTCTTCTTGCCGAATAAGGCAAGCGAAAATTTGTGTATGCAATAGTAATTTTGCAAAAATCATTCTGAACCTAACGAAAAAAAATATATTTCATTGTGTTTGTTTATTATTAAATTATTGTAAACTTATCTAAAATATATTTAGTTGGATTAGGCTAAATTAAATTGAGCTTGTTATAATTAGGTTAGGTAAGTTTTCTAAGGCTCTTTTGGTACAAAATTATTAATTTTTACATTAACATAAATAAAAAAAATGTATCTTTAAACGTATAACAGAAAATATTAGAAAGGATTTAATTTTAAATGAGTTCTTGCTAATTGACAAATTTTACCTATTCGGCACGACATATAGGTTAGGTAGGTTTGTCAGGAAACAGGACAAGTGTTTCCTGACGCGGGTGTTAGTCAGATGATGACCCACAGCTAGAGCTTTCAGTCATTTGACCGAGGCCTTCCACTGCCTTACCTGGTCCACCCCTTTAAAAATTAAGGTTATAATTATAACCATAGTATATTGATTGACCAATCAGGTTGTTGGGGCAGGCCACGTGAGGTGCAGACCTTGGCCATGAGCCTCAGTCAGGTTCCTGACATTCACCCCATGACCTCCAGCACTTGCTTGACGGCCTGCAACCTGCACTGTATACACAGAAGTGCATTTTTCTCAGAGCTTCCTTTAATTGCTATTTTAGGAATTAAAATATTCTTGCAGGGTGGTGAAAAGGTTACGTGGAGAATTAATGACCCTAGTGTAGTCGATAGGCTTCAAACTTCATTAAGCAGCCATGCAGCAGGCCAGGAAGGGCTGGAGGAAAGTCGTACAACACTGTTGTGTGGGGCAGCAATGTATGAAGTGTGGAAGGAAAAAGTAAGAGTGGAAATACTGGAGGTCAGTGATTGACCGTTTGCCTCACCACTGGAGGAACGAGACGTGTAGATGACCTGTACATAATTATGAGGGTCACCGCCCCCGCCCCCTATCAGGTTGCTGATAGATCAAGACGACGTATGCACCACAGCCCGGCTGATCAGGAACTGACTTGATAAACTTAACAATTTCCTCTGGACGACAACTAAAGGTCTATTTATAAATCTTCCTATGTGTGGAGGGAGGATGTTGAAATGACTCGGTCTCCTTACACTAATGAGCTGCACCTTAGTGCTGTCAGGGCGACCCTGCTTTTCACTGGAGGTCTTTGACACTATCTGCCAAGCCCTTTGCTTTAATATAGAGTGATTTGAGTGTGTAGGTTTGGGACTCATCTCTCCAGTATTTTCATGTATAAATTATGATGTATTCTTCTTGCCAACATTCCTGGTCAAAGAACGTGAAGGGTTCCCATTAATTTAGATACTTGACTGAATTTATGCAGACAGTAAAGGTTCTCTGCACATTCTCCACTTTTTCAGTTTTGCTGCCTTGAAGGAGACTGATAGTGTATAGTAATGTTCTGACTTGCAGAGAACAAGTGACCTGGACAGTTTCAGTACTGGTATGTCATCACATGTTTTGAAGGTTCTGCTTATTCAGTCTATCATTTTTCTTGCAGCTAAGATAATAACATTGTTGTGATTATTAAATGTGAGATCTTCCTATATTATCACTCCTAAATCTCTCATATTAAACCTCATCTTTATTGAGAGATTTGAGTGTTCTCCATTCCGGTTTTATTTCCTCATATTTTCCATAGTGGAGTAACTGAAACCTGTCCTCGTTGGACATGATATTGTTGTCCCACTGCAACACTTGCTTTATATTATCTTGGATGTTTTCTGTGTTTTTGATGAATGTCACTCATACACATTCCAATATCCTCTACAAAGGATGATATGGTGTTATGATCTGTGTTTCTGTTTTGGATATGAGAATGAGAAAGAAAATTTGGCAGCCTCCGACTTCACTCTGTTCACTATTACACTCTGGGTTATATTTGTTAGGACGTTTAAATCTTTCCAATTTTCAAAATATTCATTTTGCCACCATTTTGTGTGATATTACATCATGATCGCACTTGTTGAAGACTTCTACGAATTCTGTGTACACTACATCTGCATTTTGTCTTCCACTGCAACCATGACCATGTTGTGAGGCAGTTGTGAGAGGCAGTTGTGAGAGGCAGTTGTGAGAGGCAGTTGTGAGAGGCAGGAGCGACATGATTTAAATCATGCTGCTCTGGGTTGTGCACTTGTAAACCCATGTCCGGGCTCCGAGAGTAATAAGACTCTCGAAACTTATCAAAGGTACTTTTGTTACTACTGCTACTGCTGCATGACCCATACGGGTCATATATATATATATATATATATATATATATATATATATATATATATATATATATATGATATTAATATTAAAGCTCTTTCAAAGATTTTATGAATGCTTTTGTGTTGTGGGGTTGTGTACTCACATATTTGTGGTTGCAGGGGTCGAGACATAGCTCCTGGCCCCGCCTCTTCATTGATCGTTACTAGGTCCTCTCTCTCCCTGCTCCATAAGCTGTATCAAACCTCGTCTTAAAGCTATGTATGGTTCCTGCCTCCACTACGTCACTTGTCAGACTATTCCATTTCCTGACAACTCTGTGACTGAAGAAATACTTCTTAACATCTCTTTGACTCATCTGAGTCTTCAACTTCCAATTGTGACCCCTTGTTGCTGTGTCCCCTCTCTGGAACATCCTGTCTCTGTCCACCTTATCTATTCCTCTCGGTATTTTGTATGTCGTTACCACGTCTCCTCTAACCCTCCTGTCCTCCAGTGTCGTCAGGCCGATTTCCCTTAACTTTTCTTCGTATGGCATTTCCCTTAGCTCTGGAACTAGCCTTGTTGCAAACCTTTGCACTTTCTCTAATTTCTTGACGTGCTTGACCAGGTGTGGGTTCCAAACTGGTGCTGCATACTCCATGCTGCAGCAGTTATCTGGTTGATGTGCGCTTTAGGAGATGTGCTCCGTATTATACTCACCCCAAGATCAGTGGTTTTTAATGGTTGTGGATGGATCCTGTGTCTAGATTTCTTCTCCATAGAATATTTAAGGTACGTAATAGTGGTTTATTCCAATTTTTGGTGAATATGGAGTTGGATGAGTCTGGGCCTGGGGCAGAGTGCCTGGGGCAGAGTGCCTGGGCATGCCTTAAAGTCCAGTGGAATTAAAATTATGCCATAAATTATGGGGATTTAGGCAGAGTTTTGAGTGTCACCCATGAAAAACTCATTTGGATTGTCAATTCTTACTCTGGCTAAGTAATGATTCACTGAACACAGAGTCACATTGTGACCTCAGTATTTAATTTCTTTCTTTGTGACCGTCAGTATAGGCTCCATCAACTTTGTTACCGTCAGTATAGGCTCCATCAACTTTGTTACCGTCAGTATAGGTTCCATCACTTTTGTTACCGTCAGTATAGATGCCATCACCTTTGTTACCGTCAGTATAGGTTCCATCACCTTTGTTACCGTCAGTATAGGTTCCATCACCTTTGTTACCGTCAGTATAGGTTCCATCACTTTTGTTACCGTCAGTATAGATTCCATCACTTTTGTTACCGTCAGTATAGGTGCCATCAACTTTGTGACCGTCAGTATAGGCTCCATCAACTTTGTTACCGTCAGTATAGGCTCCATCAACTTTGTGACCGTCAGTATAGGCTCCATCACCTTTGTTACCGTCAGTATAGGTTCCATCACTTTTGTTACCGTCAGTATAGGTGCCATCACCTTTGTTACCGTCAGTATACGTTCCATCACCTTTGTTACCGTCAGTATAGGTTCCATCACCTTCGTTACCGTCAGTATAGGTGCCATCAACTTTGTGACCGTCAGTATAGGCTCCATCACCTTTGTTACCGTCAGTATAGGTTCCATCACTTTTGTTACCGTCAGTATAGGTGCCATCACCTTTGTTACCGTCAGTATACGTTCCATCACCTTTGTTACCGTCAGTATACGTTCCATCACCTTCGTTACCGTCAGTATAGGTTCCATCACCTTTGTTACCGTCAGTATAGGTTCCATCACCTTTGTTACCGTCAGTATAGGTGCCATCACTTTTGTTACCGTCAGTATAGGTGCCATCACCTTTATTACCGTCAGTATAGGTTCCATCAACTTTCACAAACGCCTACATACTATATACAGTTTTTGTCCTGAACTTTTCAAGAGAACAATTATTTTGGATTGTTTTTTTTTTAAAGTTTCATTTATGGGCTTTAGACTCTGTGTGTTACACTCAATATGACCTTAGTATTCTTTTTGAATTTTCTAACTAGTTTTTATTTTCGTTCTTCATATAGTCTGCAGCCTTTGAGATCAATGACTCTTCGTCTTGATCAGCTAGGCTGTTGGTTCAAATCCAAGTTACTCACTCCACCTTGCCAGCGTATTTCAGCAGTTATTATTTATTTAATCAGAAACTCGGCTGGAACAAGTGTAGAAGTCTTCAAGAGGAAACTGGACAAGTATCTTCACCAGGTGTCAGATCAACCAGGCTGTGATGGATATGTTGGGCAGCGGGCCTTTAGCAGCAACAGCTTGGTTGACCAGGCAAGCACCAGACGAGCCTGGCCCATAGCCGGGCTCCGGATATAACTGGGAACTCATCAAAGGTATAAGGTCAAGGTTATTTTCTACTCTAGGCGGCGCTGCTACTGGCTGACTTAACTCAAATTTATAGTCTTATTACATCGATTGTGAGACTTCATCTGACCTGGCGTCTGGAATTTTCTCTGCTATTACGGCATTTGCAATTTTTTTTCCATTTTAAATGTTATAAACTGAAGTCGCCAAGGAATAGTATATTTGTGGCCGAGTCCGAGAGATCTTGAAGACAGTGTTGGGTCTTCACTGGTTGCTCTTTCATCTGCTGGGAAGTTGTATGTGGTGACTCACAACATCTTAATAACACTATTACAAACAAACCAGGGAACGAGTGGGGTTAGAACCCATGGTGAGTGAGTCGTAAATGTCCAGGTCAGTAAGTCACTGGGCCAGCTGGCTACAATAAGCCACTGGGCCAGCTGGCTACAATAAGCCTCTGGGCCAGCTGGCTACAATAACATTCATCCAATTAAATATATCTATACACCATAGGGACTTTAGCATTGGCCACCACTGTGACAACAAATGCAAGTTTTTATAAATGAATCTCCCGCCAGCCGGGCTGTCCCATGCTAGACATGCTAGCATGTCTGACCCATGCTAGACATGCTAGCATGTCTGTCCCATGCTAGACATGCTAACATGTCTGGCCCATGCTAGACAAGTTCATCTCACACCCAATCATGTACCCGTCCAACCTATATTTAAAGCTACATAAAATTCTTACCTCAGTGACTCTACCTGGGAGTTTGTTCCACTCATCTACAACTCTACTGCCACACCAGTACCTCCCTGTACCTTTTCTAAATCTAAATTTGTCCATCTTGAAGCCATTGCTGCGAGTCTTGTCTTGGTTAGATATTTTCAACGCGTTATTAGGCTTTCTATCTGTCGTCGTCCAGAATGTGTGTGTGTGTGTGTGTACTCACCTAATTGTGGTTGCAGGGGTCGAGACTCAGCTCCTGGCCCCGTGTGTGTGTGTGTGTGTGTGTAACCTTTGTGACTATCTAAAGTCCTTCTCTCTTTTTTCCTTCTCTGTGTTTGGAAATAATGTTACTTTCTAACGTCCTTCTCTCCTACCCCTTCTCTGCATGAAGGCTTGTAGCGCAGTCTGGCGTCCACTGGTCACCAGGCTTGTTGTTGCCTCATTACTGCCTGTGTTGTGGCTGGTGTGGCCAACCGCAGCCTGTCTTCTCAACACTAAGATCCATTTTTAACTAATTTTTATTAGTGTGAGAGACTGCGACCTGGTTCTCAAGTCTCCTTCCATCGTTGCTTTCACAAGTAACGTGTTCCATCACCACCACAGATACTTGCTGCGTTGCTTGGTGCAGTGTACATCTGTACACTGCATGAGGGTTTCGCTATAATAATGATCTACAATATTAGCAAATATATCTACTTGTTCGTATTGTATATCATTGTTCTAATGACACTGAGCGACACTGCAACACAACAGTATTTTGGTACCGAGGACATTTAGGTTAGGTAAGGTTTGTCAGGAAACAGGACAAGTGTTTCCTGACGCGGGTCATAGTCATATGATGACCCGCAACTGGAGCTTTTGGTCATCTGCCCATGAGGCTTTGAGTACCTGTCTAGCATGGGCCAGTAAGCTGCTGCAGTGTTCCTCACTCCTTACGTTGTCACTTCTGCAGGTGGGTCCCGCTTCCTGTGACGTCATCTTAATTGCCAGCGCCTCACCTCTGCCATTAATAAAAGGCTGCTTTCTCCTGCTTCAGCTGCTAATATCCATTTTTAAAGGGGTGTAGAGGTAAGCCAGTGGAAGGCCTCAGTCAGATCACCAAAAGCTCAAGTGGCGGGTCATTATATGACTAAGACCCGCCTCAGGAAACACTTGCCCTGTTTCCTGACGAATCTTAATTAACTAACCGAACCTACTTCAGCTTCACATGGTTCAAAACTCTGATGTTGAACATCGTCTCCAGGCTGACGGACTGACACCCTTAAAGTACCTCTTCATTGTTGATGCACTGATCCACACCATCTTCATCTCTCCACTGTTTCTGTTATTTCCATATTTGTAGATGAATGGTTCACAGAACCGACAAGTTGATAAAAGAGACACATATGAAACACTTGGGTATCTTTATTGAGGAAACGTTTCGCCACACAGTGGCTTCATCAGTCCATACAAAGGAGAATCGTGAAGAACAGGAGGAGTTTGAGGTAATCAGTCCCTCAGCCTTGAGTCAATGTAGTCAGTTCATCATCAATGTACAACACTGCATGAGGGTCGCTGCTTCATCAGTGTACAGCCTGTACACTGCATGAGGGTCGCTGCTTCATCAGTGTACAGCCTGTACACTGCATGAGGGTCGCTGCTTTATCAGTGTACAGCCTGTACACTGCATGAGGGTCGCTGCTTCATCAGTGTACAGCCTGTATACTGCATGAGGGTCGCTGCTTTATCAGTGTACAGCCTGTACACTGCATGAGGGTCGCTGCTTCATCAGTGTACAGCCTGTACACTGCATGAGGGTCGCTGCTTCATCAGTGTACAGCCTGTACACTGCATGAGGTCGTTGCTTCATCAGTGTACAGCCTGTACACTGCATGAGGTCGTGCTTTATCAGTGTACAGCCTGTACACTGCATGAGGTCGCTGCTTCATCAGTGTACAGCCTGTACACTGCATGAGGTCGCTGCTTTATCAGTGTACAGCCTGTACACTGCATGAGGGTCGCTGCTTCATCAGTGTACAGCCTGTACACTGCATGAGGTCGTTTCTTTATCAGTGTACAGCCTGTACACTGCATGAGGTCGCTGCTTCATCAGTGTACAGCCTGTACACTGCATGAGGGTCGCTGCTTCATCAGTGTACAGCCTGTACACTGCATGAGGTCGCTGCTTCATCAGTGTACAGCCTGTACACTGCATGAGGTCGCTGCTTTATCAGTGTACAGCCTGTACACTGCATGAGGGTCGCTGCTTCATCAGTGTACAGCCTGTACACTGCATGAGGGTCGCTGCTTTATCAGTGTACAGCCTGTACACTGCATGAGGGTCGCTGCTTCATCAGTGTACAGCCTGTACACTGCATGAGGTCGCTGCTTCATCAGTGTACAGCCTGTACACTGCATGAGGTCGCTGTTTCATCAGTGTACAGCCTGTACACTGCATGAGGGTCGCTGCTTCATCAGTGTACAACCTGTACACTGCATGAGGATCGCTGCTTCATCAGTGTACAGCCTGTACACTGCATGAGGGTCGCTGTTTCATCAGTGTACAGCCTGTACACTGCATGAGGATCGCTGTTTCATCAGTGTACAACCTGTACACTGCATGAGGATCGTTGCTTCATCAGTGTACAGCCTGTACACTGCATGAGGTCGCTGTTTCATCAGTGTACAGCCTGTACACTGCATGAGGGTCGCTGCTTCATCAGTGTACAGCCTGTACACTGCATGAGGGTCGCTTTCTTCATCAGTGTACAGCCTGTACACTGCATAGGTCGCTGTTTCATCAGTGTACAGCCTGTACACTGCATGAGGTCGCTGCTTCATCAGTGTACAACCTGTACACTGCATGATGATCGCTGCTTCATCAGTGTACAGCCTGTACACTGCATGAGGGTCGCTGTTTCATCAGTGTACAGCCTGTACACTGCATGAGGATCGCTGTTTCATCAGTGTACAACCTGTACACTGCATGAGGGTCGCTGCTTCATCAGTGTACAACCTGTACACTGCATGAGGGTCGCTGCTTCATCAGTGTACAGCCTGTACACTGCATGAGGGTCGCTGTTTCATCAGTGTACAACCTGTACACTGCATGAGGGTCGCTGATTCATCAGTGTACAGCCTGTACACTGCATGAGGGTCGCTGTTTCATCAGTGTACAGCCTGTACACTGCATGAGGGTCGCTGCTTCATCAGTGTACACCCTGTACACTGCATGAGGGTCGCTGTTTCATCAGTCTACAGCCTGTACACTGCATGAGGGTCACTGTTTCATCAGTGTACAGCTTGTACACTGCATGAGGGTCGCTGCTTCATCAGTGTACAGCCTGTACACTGCATGAGGGTCGCTGCTTCATCAGTGTACAGCCTGTACACTGCATGAGGGTCGCTGCTTCATCAGTGTACAACCTGTACACTGCATGAGGATCGCTGCTTCATCAGTGTACAGCCTGTACACTGCATGAGGGTCGCTGCTTCATCAGTGTACAGCCTGTACACTGCATGAGGGTCGCTGCTTCATCAGTGTACAGCCTGTACACTGCATGAGGGTCACTGTTTCATCAGTGTACAGCTTGTACACTGCATGAGGGTCGCTGCTTCATCAGTGTACAGCCTGTACACTGCATGAGGGTCGCTGCTTCATCAGTGTACAACCTGTACACTGCATGAGGGTCGCTGATTGATGCAGTACACAGCCTGTACACTCAACAAGTACAGTATGGTCTTACCTACCTGGAGGGCATTCCGGGATGAACGACCCAGCGGCCCGGTCCACGACCAGGCCTCCCGATGGATCAGGGCCTGATCAACGAGACTGTTACTGCTGGCCGCACGTAGTCCAACGTACGAACCACAGCCCGGCTGATCCGGCACCGACTTTAAGTATCTGTCCAGCTCCCTCTTGAAGGCAGCCAGAGGCCTATTGGTAATTCCCCTTATGCCTGGTGGGAGGCTGTTGAACAGTCTTGGGCCCCGGACACTTATGTTGTTTTCTCTTAGTGTACCAATGGCGCCCCTACTTTTCATTGGGGGTATTTTGCACCGCCTGCCCAGTCTTTTATTTTCGTAGGGAGTGATTTCTGTGTACGGATTCGGGACCATTCCTTCTAGGATTTTCCAGGTGTAGATTATGATATATCTCTCTCTCCTGAGTTCCAGCGAGTACAGGTCAAGTGCTTCCAAGCGTTCCCAGTAGTTGAGGTGTTTGATGGAACTTATATGTGCAGTAAAGGTTCTCTGTACATTCTCCAGATCTGCGATTTCACCTGCTTTGAACGGAGATGTTAATGTACAGCAGTATTCCAGCCTAGAGAGAACAAGTGATTTGAAAAGGATCATCATTGGCTTGGCATCTCTTGTTTGGTTGTTAGTGCTATAAGTCTATAGTTCTTTGCTATTGTTTTGCTGGCACCTTTGTGTACTGAGGCTATATCCGAAGTTTTTAATGAGTGTGGGATGACCCCTGTATCAAGGTTCCCTCTCCACTGAATGTTTAAGGCTCGTGATATGGGTTTATAGCATTCCTGAGAACACGGAGTGCCATGAGTTTGGGGCTGGGGCAGAGTACACGGACCTGTTTTCAAAAGTTTTTTTTTTTTCGAAATCAAGTGGGATTAGGATTATGCCGAAAAGTTTGGAGAAGTTGACAAAAATTTGAGTCTTGTTTATGAAGAATTCACTCGGTTTGTCAGCCTTTAGTTTATTAATGGTTTACTGAACAAAAAGTCATATTGAGATCTCAGTATTTCATTATATTTGCTATCGTTAGTGTAAGTTCCATCTGGATGTGTTTTTGTCCTGGATTTTGTATATGAGAAGTATTTCAAATTTCTTTGATATTTCATTAATTGCGTTTAGCTCCTGTTTTCCTGGACTCTAAAATTCATTATGTTCAGTATCTTCTGTTTGTCTAGCCAGTGTTTCCTTCCGCGCTTCACACAGCATATTTGAAAAATTCTGTGATTATTCGCCTTCGCCTGTAAAGGGAGCATTTCTTTCTAGCTTACATCTTCTCTTCATTTTCGTTAGTAGTACGTGCCTTGAGCATTTCTAGTGTCACAGAGTTGATCCTCACTAAACTTTGGTTCAGATTCTTATTATTCAATATATCTTCCCAGCATGTTTTATTAAGGACATGATTTATTTGATTCAAGTTACTGTTCTTGCTGATAAAGTTAAATTTGGTGAAAACTAAAGACTGTTTTGTTGCACAGAACCCCATGTACATGCAGGTCTGAATTCCGACTAGGTTGTGGTCTGAGCTTAATGTCTTTGACCATAACAGACCTGGTCTTGAAGAATACTGTGGCTAGCTAGCTGGAGGAGAGGAGACTCCGGGCAATCAACTCCCCTTCAACAAAATCAAAGCTATGCTCGGTATTTTATGGGATTGTTCGCCCAGTTGGCCCACACTTTCACACGAGAGAACCACCACTGTTACACTGTGTGAACGCGCCCTCATGTCCCTTCATGTCTATTAAGACATCGACTTTTACATTTTAGTGTTAACGAAAGTTAAAAAAAAAATCTTTCTTTGGAGGATGGGATGAATATCGAGAATACTTCTCCACTATACGTGCATAATTTGAATAAGCTTCTTGAAATTGTTAGAAAGTTAAAAAAAAAGCTTTTCGATTTCGTGGAAAATAGATATATAACAATTACTAACACGCAATACATTCCTGGTTAGGAGAAAGTAGGGAAGCTGCTGTGTGCGTGTTAATTTAGTGGTGCAACCTGGTATGGTAGTCTAGTTTGGTAGCCTAGTGTGGTAGCTTAGTTGTGCAGCCTAGTGTGGTACTGTAGTGTGGTAGCTTAGTGTGGTAGACTAGTGTGGTAGCTTTGTGGTAGCCTAGTGTGGTAATCTAGTGTGGTAGCCTAGTGTGGTAGCCTAGTGTGGTAGCCTAGTGTGGTAGCTTAGTGTGGTAATCTAGTGTGGTAGCCTAGTGTGGTAGCCTAGTGTGGTAGCCTAGTGTGGTAGCCTAGTGTGGTAATCTAGTGTGGTAGCTTAGTGTGGTAGCCTAGTGTGGTAGCCTAGTGTGGTAGCCTAGTGTGATAGCCTAGTGTTCATCCTCGATAGTGTGTCTACAAGCATTACCAGAAATGTTCATATTTCTCCTAATAAATAAAATACGACTCCCTTGTGGACGAGTTACTGAGCGTGAGAGTGTGGGCTTAATGTTGTGGAACAGTAGTACAGTTTAGTTGAGAACAACACCGTAACTCTCCTCCCTGAGAACTTGTAACCTCTGTGTTAAGCTTCCAACCTCCTGATTTTTGTCCATGTTAATGTTCCTTTACTGTGGTCGAGTTGCAAGTCTTGGGCCCTGACTTTCTTCATTCATGTGACTACGATGGTTACTTATATAGGAATCCTAGCTTGCTTCAGAGCGTGGGGACCACTGAAGCCTGGGATACAACAGACTGAGCGTGTGAACCACTGAAGCCTGGGATGCAACATAGTCTTCCACCACTAGTGATGCTGGTTCACATTTCAACATTTCTTAGCTACGGTCAAATATCTTCTTGCAGACATGCTGGGGATGTCTTCTTTACATTTTCCGAGAGAGTTAATCGTACTCTTTTAAAAGCTTGTGTACCATAACCTAACATAAACTCACTTAAAGAAAATAATATTTGTAGAGTTTAGGTAAATGACGCACATACTCTGAATATTGTTGTATTACGGCAGTGTTCACCCAATACACACACACACAGATACACACACACACACACACATCTTAAAAATAATCGTTCAGGACCCTGTGCACTTTGTACGTTAGGCCCATATTGGAGTATGCAACACCAATTTGGAACCCACACCTAGGCAAGCAATAAGACTAGTCCCGGAGCTAAGGGGCATGTCCCACAAGGAGATGTTAAGGGAAATCGACCTGATCACACTGGAGGACAGGAGAGATAGGGAAGATATGATAACGATATAAAATACTGAGAGGAATTGACAAGGTAGACAGAGACAGGATGTTCCAGAGATGGGACACAGCAACAAGGGGTCACAATTGGAAGTTGAAGACTCAGACGAATCACAGGGATGTTAGGAAATATTTCTTCAGTCACAGAGTTGTCAGGAAGTGTAATAGTCTGGGAAGTGATGTAGTGGAGGCAGGTACCATACATAGTTTTAAGACGAGGTTTGAAACAACTCATGGAGAAGGGAGAGAGAGGACCTAGTAGCGATCAGTGAAGAGGCGGGGCCAGGAGCTATGAATCGACCCCTTCAACCACAAATAGGTGAGTACACACACACACACACAGAGGTAATAGGAAGGTCTCAAAGATTTAACAATAGAGTTGTACAAAATATTAAGTGAGGGTCTTGTGGGAGTTTCAGGACTATTCGTTACAATACTTCAGGAATACTAATGTTACTTCTGTTTTGGATACTGGTATCTGAAACTTCAACGTGCTAGACTTCTAGATACTGTCACGTATAGGGATTTGTTTGCTTGGTGAGTATTCTTGTTTCATTCCACTCATGCGTGTGTTGATTGTGTGCCAAGCTGTCGTCTTTCACTCTCTGAGTAAATATAAAGGATGTTAACAGGTAAGATTGATAAGCACATGCACTCAGTAAGTGAATAACCCAGGCCAGTGTAGTTATAAAGCAGGTTGCTTTTGCTCCTCGCAATTGCTGGACCATTATGACATGGTCTTGGGTGCTCTGGGAGACAAAATGCCAGTGAAATATTCACAGACTTTGCAAAAGCCTTGGACACGTCATGATCACAGTTTAATACCACCATGATTGCATGCAAAACTGGTGAAGTAGGCAGACGGATATTCAGTTTGCAAACAAGCCACCCACACAAAGTAATAGTCAACAACGTTAAATCAAAGTCCTCCCTAGTAAATAGCTTTGTTCCCCAAGGCAAAGTTCTCGCTCCAATTTTGAACCTAATTCTCATTCTGATACAAACACACACATCATGGCACTTACTAACTTTTGAAGACCTGACTACCTGAACGTTACCTTTACTAGATTCTGGGGGTCACCACTCCTACAGCCCCCTTGTTGTAACCTAATCAACCAGGCTGTGTGAGCTAGCCTCACTCAGTCCAGTTGAGACATCACAGCCTGGCTGATCTAAAATTAACTTGTCAAATTCTCTCTTGAACACAGCTAGGGGGTTGTTAGTAATTCCTCTCATGTGTGAAAGAAGGGAGTTGAAAAGTCTTGGTCCCTTCACACTGAGTGATCTCTTAGTGAAGCTGTTTACTGCATCTGTGCTTTTTCTGGGGATATTTTGCACCGTCTTAAGTCTCATATTATTGTAAGGAGTGATTTCTGTGTGCAGAATTTATGTGAGCAGTTAAGGTTTTCTGTATATTCTCCAGATCTACAATTTCCCCTGTCTGAAAAAGAAGGGATTGTTAATGTACAACGATATTCCAGTCTAGATAGAACAGGTGATTTAAAGTGTATCATCATTAGCTAACCATCTCTTGTTTTGAAGGTTCTAGTTATCAAGCCTATAATTTTCCTCATAGTTACAATAACAACATTGTTGTGATTCTTGAATGTAAGTCATTCTGACATGATCACTCCCAGGTCCCTCACATTAATCTCCGACTTTATCGAGTGATCTAAGTTGCTTTTATTCCCTGTTTGTCTTTTTAATGTTAGAATTTGTATGACTCAAGAACACGGTAGATCCCTAAGGTGAAGTAACGCAGGTCTTTAGTGGGTCTCAGAAGCAGTGGTGGACCTACATTTTTGTGGCCCTGAAGCTTGAACTGTTACGGGGCCCCTGAAGCTTGAACTGTTATGGGGCCCCTTCACAACCAGCAACGACTTCCCTACATCATACTTTAATAAGCTTTTAATTTTTATTTTAACTATTGTTTTGTATTGAATTACACTGTATTATTAATACTATTTTTTAAAAACACTTCTTATACAGTAGACCAAAAATTTTAAGCAATGTGGACTGAAGTGGGTTCTGGGGCCCCTCCAGGATTAGGGGCCCTGAAGCTTAAGCTTCATTAGTTTCATAGTAGATCCTCCCCTACTCAGAAGATAATAATGTTCAATGAGGACAAAATAAAATGAAGAAAAATAAACTTGAAGGGAGTATAGAGTGACGTCACTCAGTAGAGTTGGAAGAGGGGCGTAACCACCTACGAACAACAGTGTACCAACATCTCACCTTCAAAAATATTAATGGTGTTACTGAAAATATCTGAAATATCTGAAGTTCATGGTGTTAGGAAAAATAATTGGCTGGATAACAAGAACTTTTAACACAGGAGATGCCGAGACAATAATGACTGTCTATGAGAGTATTCCAGTCACTTGCTCTCTCTAGACTGGAATATTGCTGCATACTAACAGCAACATGTCTGGTGAATGTTCAGAGGATCTTCACTGCTTGTATCATGTCAGTCAAAAACCTAAATTACTGGAAACGCCTCAAGTTCATTGAGCTGTTCTTCCTGGAGCGTAGGCGAGAAAAAATTATCATACCCTGTAAATGGTAAATACTGGAGGGAATGATCCCAAATCTGCGCAGTGAAATTGCTTCCCATGAGAACAGAGGCTCAGCAGTCGATGCACAGCACCTTGTGAAAAGCTGCGCTAAAGAAGTACACTGATAGTTTAGTAAGTGTCAATGGTAAAAGGTATCCAGCACCCTCGTAGATGTCTTCAAGAGGGAACTTGACACGTTCTTCAAGTTATGTATTGATCAGCCTGGATGTGGTGCAAACGTTGGAGCGCGTGCTGCTAGCACCAATAATCTCTCTGATCATGCCATCGACCAGAAGGCCTGGGCTGGGACCGGGCCTCAGGAGTAAATGACCTTCGGAATCCACATAGGTTTAACCAACAGGACTGCTATATGAGGCGAGGTTCCCACATGCTTGTATAGCGTGTGGAGAGTAGAACTGCTAACACACAGTGGTAACGTGTGGAGTCCACGCACGCTTCTACACTATTACCTTGGTCATTATAAATCATAATGACAGGTTAGGCAGATGGAGAGAGGCAACACAAGTGTGCGTGTGTGTGTGTGTGTGTGTGTGTGTGTGTGAGAGAGAGAGAGAGAGAGAGAGAGAGAGAGAGAGAGAGAGAGAGAGAGAGCTTCTTCTCTCTGTCGTGACTACAATGCACATCAATTGAACAAAGTCATCCCTCGCTTCTTGCAGTGTTGCTGCTGCTGTTCCTTGTTAGGTGCCTCCTCTGCCAGCAACCCTAGCAATGTTGCTAGGGAGCTGTTCAAGATAGAGAGGGAGCTGTTGAACAAAGAAAGGGAACTGTTGAACACAGAGGGAGCTGTTGAACAAAGAGACAGAGAGAGAGGGAGCTGCATAAGTAACTGGATGGCACCCTCCAAGCTGAGTGATGTGTCGTACTCCTGACTCTCACTCCTCTACATACGTCCAAACTTTCCACCTTAACTGTGATTCACCCATAAACGCTCTTAAATTCCTGAAGACGTGACTTGCGTGAAGTGAGATAAACACAGGCGTGATACAGAGAAGAATTACACGCGTTACAGAACAAGCTGTTACTGGAACAACGTTTCACTCTGTGTAAAGCTTTATCACGTCATAAAGATGTATTTTTACACTTTGTCAGCAGTACGATATTTGTATCCATCTTATGAACTACTGTAGATGTGTTTCAGTCGTGGTGCGATAGGAGAAAGGTATCCCTGTATCCCATAATCTCAGCCCAGCGCACCAAAATAAGACTAGTACGAGCACACAGTATCCTTTGGAGAAAGAGCTTAGAGTTATGTGGAATCCCAGAGGCCTTAAAGAATGCTGGCAAAAAATTACAGACCAGTGGCCCCCAACGTCGCACGTCATAAAACCCTGAGAAATGGTGATGAGACGCCAAGTTGCAAATTTTATGGAACAACACAACCTGCACAACCCAAACCAGCGTGGGTTTAGAGCGGGAAGATTATGCTTGTCGCAACTAATAAATCACCATGACTGGATGACGAAGGCGTTCGAAGGAAAACCAAAACGAAAATGTGGTATACACAAATTTCGCTAAGGTATTTCAGAAACGCGATCATAGAGTGATTTCGCATAAACAGAGGCGATACGGGGGAAAGTAGGCAAATGGATTTTCGACTTTTTGACAAATAAAACACAAAGATTAGTAGTAAACAAAGCAAAATCCAGCATTAATGAGGTAAACAACTCAGTACCCCAAGGCACTGTCCTGGCGCCTCGGCTGTTTCTTATCCTCATAGCTGTCATGGATCAGTACATTCACCACAGTTTTATATCATCATTTGCAGATGGTTCGGTAGAAGGCACGAACAAATTGCAAGAAGATGTAAACAAAGTTTTCCAATGGGCATTGGAGAAGAACATGATGTTCAGTAATGACAGGTTCCAACCAGTTAGATATGGACGGAATGGAGAAGTCAAGAGAGAGAGACTGTATATAAAACACAAGAGAATCACCAAACAGAACGAAAGAAACACATGAATTATCTGGATGTAATAATGTCCTCTCACCTTCTTTCAGACAACACAATAAGGCAAATATGACATCCAGGGTGGATAATGATTTGATTTTGCCGCCGAAGTGGCTAGTTTATTGTGCACCTCATATCCATCCTGTGGATTGTAACGCAAGAGCATATGGATACACAAAAGGCCTAGGAACTAGGCCCCAAAATGGTTTACAGGAGTACATCTGGATTTATATCTACAGTTCACTTATCTGTTGCAAATTTAGGAAATTTGCTTAATATATCTGGTATTTATTTTCATTAATAAGATAGCCTGACATATCACATAGGTTATTATACTATCCCGAAATTCCTCAATAACTGGAGAGTGAAGTAGATAGTGTTCAAGATTGTGAATATAGAGTTGGCCACATAATTGGTCTTTGGTTTGATCATTATCTGTGTGTCTGCCAAACTGCCAGAAGTACGTGTAGTCAAGCCTAAGCCTGGCTACTACATCACGGCATTCCTATAACATTCAGTGTGATTATTTACTTCTCTCCTAATATTATTCCTAATGCTAGACACAGACACACCAAAGTTACATTCTACATTTTCCTTCCATTGTGTGATGGAATCCATAACAATCGTACATTAATTCCTTTTCCTCGGATTTTATATCTGGCTTCTCCAATGAGCATGTTGTTAGAGGCATTATGTGAGTCAAGAGCCTTCATTAATAATCAGAGTCAAGCTCAGTGTCATAAGTTAACTTTAGCGCCATTAGGATGGCAAACAATTCAGTTTGCAGTGTAGACGCCCAGTATTGTTCAGTGTTGACTACTCCGATCAGGGTAGGAGAGGTATCATAGATGGAATATACAGAGATCATTGACGGCCCCCATATACAGCCAATAAAGCATTAAATTTATTGAGAGTTCCTCAGTCTAAATATATACTTATTGCAAAGGAGGAGAGATACAGGAGACATATATGATAACATTTACGTGGAAAGTAGTTTAGGGCCTGGTCCCAGATCTGCACACTGCCATAACAACATACTGGAGTGAGAGATATAAGAGAATGAATAAACTCAGTAAAAAGCAAGGGCGCCGTGGGAACAAGAAGACAACATTGTATCAACATTCGTTGCCCCGGACTATTAAACATTATATCAGAAGATATCAGAAACACTCCTGGAACAAGTGTGGAACTCTTCAAGTGGAAACTGGACAAATATCTCAGCCAAGTGCCATATTATTAACCAGGCTGTGATGAATATGTGGGCCAGAGGACCAGCAGCAGCAACAGCCTGGTGACCAGGCAAGCACCAAACAAACCTGTCCTATGGCCTGCCTGCGGAAGCGGCAAAATTCTCAAAACCCTTCAAAGGTATATCAAAGACAAAGGTATACCACTGCCCAATCCAAGTTATTCCACTTTTCAACCAGCCTGTGACTAAACAAATAGGTCCCTCGGTTTTCGCCGAAAATTCGTTCCAGAATGCTGCTCAAGTGCCATTACCGAACGAATTTACTTCCTTAAGAAATAATGTCACGTAGGTTAGTCTATTTCAGACCCCCAAAAATACACTTGCAACAGCACTTACGAAAATACACTTACATAAATGTTCGAGTTTGGAGATGACCGAAAACCGAGGGACCACCTATCTGCCCTGTCAGTTTACCTTAAGATTTTGTATGTCATGTCATAATCATATCTCTCCTTATCGTACTCTCCTCCGCGGTCGTCAGGTTCAGTTCTGGTACTAGTCTGGTTGGTAAGCTTTGCACATTTTCTAGCTTCACGTGCTTGGCCAGGTGTGGGCTTCATGCTGGGGCTTCATACTCAGTGACTGGCTTAACATATGTCATATATGAGGTTCCGAAAGATTTTTTAATTAATTTCCTGAATGTTATTCTGAGGTATGCTAATCTTCCATATTTTGCTGATGCTCTACGTTTGTGTGCATTTCTGGCAGTGTGCTTGATGTTATATTGACCCCAGGGTCTTTACACTCTCTGATATTTGTAGCTTCTCTCCATCTATACTGTACTCTATGTTCGGTCTGCCCTCTCTTCTTAATTTGCACGACCGTGTCTTTGCTCATGTTGAATTCGAGAAGCCACTTGTTTGATCGCATGTGTAGTCTGTTAAGATTTCTGGAGATAATCACTGTCCTCTCCTGTTATTCTTCTTCTCATTAGTTTTGCATCACCCGCAGACAGTGACGTATAGGACTCTGTCCCCTCAGGTAGGTCATTCATGTATATTAGGAACGTAGGACTCAGTCCCCTCAGGTAGGTCATTCACGTATATTAAGAACGTAGGACTCAGTCCCCTCTGGTGCGTCATTCACGTATATTAGGAACGTAGGATTCGGTCCCCTCTGGTGGGTCATTCACGTACATTAGGAACGTAGGATTCGGTCCCCTCTGGTAGGTCATTCACGTACATTAGGAACGGTAGGGGTCCTAACATTGATCCTTGCGGAAAACCACTTGTTACTCTCACTCACTGTGATGTCTCATCCATTACATTTACTCTCTGCCTTCTGTCATCCAGGTAGTCCTGGACCCGCTGGAGCACTTTACCTTTTAACTCTATCTGTTCCTCTAATCTTTTGTGTGGCACTGTATCATATGCTTTCCTGTAGTCCAAGAAGATGCAGTCCACCTAATCAAGTTTTGTTTAATCTCTTTGACTCTGTCATAGAATTAAACTAACAGGATTTTCAGACTATAAATCCGTGCTGGTTTTCTGTGAAGAATTTACTCTTCAAATGCCCTAGTATCCTTCTCTTTACAGTCTTGTCCACAACTTTTGGCAGTATTCATGTTTAATATACTGTCCTATAGTTCAGTGCCTCGTCTGTCCCTCTTCCTATATATATGGGCATCACGTTTGCTTTTTCCCAAGTTTCTGACATCTGTCCTGATTGGAGAGACTGATGTGATGTATGTGTGTGTGTGTGTGTGTGTGTGTGTGTGTGTGAGAGAGAGAGATAGAGAGAGAGAGAGAGAGAGAGAGAGAGAGAGAGAGAGAGAGAGAGAGAGAGAGAGAGAGAGAGGAGAGAGAGATGTAAAGGTTTACCTGGAATTGGCATCTGAGAAGCAGACCCAGACGTTCACACGTTCCCTACCTCCCACACCTCCACTCCCACACCTCCACTTCCTCCATCAAGCCTCCACTCCCTCCACCATGGCACCATCACCTTAAAACCTGCTCAGTATACCACAGGTCGCAACATTACCATGGTGGCCTCCTTCACCTACTGCTGTTGATTGAAAATATATGGTAATGGTTAAATAATGGCGGAGCTTTCACAGTGGAGCTTTCACAATGGAGTTTGTATGGTAGAGCTTTCACATTGGAGCTTTCATGGTGGCTTGGTGGCTTTCACCAGACGAGCCTGGCCCATGGCCGGGCTCAGAGAGTAGAGAAGCTCTCGAAACTCTTCAAATGTATATCTTCAAAGGTGGCTTTTACAGTGCAGCTTTTATGGTAGAGCTTTCATGGAGTTTTTATGGTGGTGCTCTCACAGTGGAGCTTTTATGGTGGAGCTTTCATAGCGGAGGTTTTATGTTGGAGCTTTCATGGTGGCGCTCTCACAGTGGAGCATTTAAGGTAGAGTTTTCATGGTGGAGCTTTCGTGGTGGATATTTCATGGTAGAGCCTTCAGGTGGAGCTTTCACGGAGCATAGGTACAAGTTATGGTGCAGCTTATATATATTATATATATATATATATATTTAAGAATAAATAATGAAGCCACTACTAAATGTTTCTTATGAATGTCAGAGTAAATCATTGTTATGTAAAACTGTGTAGTATTATCATGTTACATTATAACTGTACAACCATCCACTGACGAGTGAACACTGTCTCCCTCGTGTTTGATTACTGATGATGACCGCTGCTCAGACGAAACGTTTTTAGTGTCTAACTCAGGTCATGGACGGGATGATGAAGCAAGTTATTATCCTACCTCAGATCATTTACAGGATAAGAGTTGTTATCCTGCCGTCCAGATCACTTTACAGGATAAGAGTTGTTATCTTGCCTCAGATCATTTACAGGATAAGAGTTGTTATCTTGCCTCAGATCATTTACAGGATAAGAGTTGTTATCTTGCCTCAGATCATTTACAGGATAAGAGTTGTTATCTTGCCTCAGATCATTTACAGGATAAGAGTTGTTATCTTGCCTCAGATCATTTACAGGATAAGAGTTGTTATCCTGCCTCAGATCATTTACAGGATAAGAGTTGCTATCCTGCCTCAGATCATTTACAGGATAAGAGTTGTTATCTTGCCTCAGATCATTTACAGGATAAGAGTTGTTATCTTGCCTCAGATCATTTACAGGATAAGAGTTGTTATCTTGCCTCAGATCATTTACAAGGATAAGAGTTGTTATCTTGCCTCAGATCATTACAGATAAGATTGTTATCCTGCCTCAGATCATTTACAGGATAAGAGTTGTTATCCTGCCTCAGATCATTTACAGGATAAGAGTTGTTATCTTGCCTCAGATCATTTACAAGATAAGAGTTGTTATCTTGCCTCAGATCATTTACAGGATAAGAGTTGTTATCTTGCCTCAGATCATTTACAATATAAGAGTTGTTATCCTGCCTCAGATCATTTACAGGATAAGAGTTGTTATCTTGCCTCAGATCATTTACAGGATAAGAGTTGTTATCTTGCCTCAGATCATTTACAGGATAAGAGTCAAAAGCTCAGTGCCCCAAGGCACTGTCCTGGCACCTCTGCTGTTTCTCATCCTCATAGCAGACATAGATAAAAACACCCGTCACACTTTTGTATCATCATTTGCAGATGACACTAAAATAAGCATGAAAGTCACTACGGTAGAGGACACTGAAAAATTACAGGAGGACATAAGCAGGGTCTTCCAATGGGCAGTGGAGAACAACATGACGTTCAATGGTGATAAGTTTCAGCTGCTTAGGTATGGAAAAAATGAAGAACTCAAAAGGAACACTATATACAAAACGCAAGAGGGTCACCACATAGAACGAAAGGAACACGTAAAGGACTTGGGAATAATTATGTCTGCTGATCTGTCGTTTAAAGACCATAACAAGACAAAGATCACAACAGCCAGGAAGATGACGGGGTGGGTATTGAGAACTTTCAAAACAAGGGAAATAATGCCGATGGTGACACTATTCAAATCGCTAGTGCTCCCCCACTTAGAATACTGCTCAGTGCTGACGGCCCCGTTCAGGGCAGGAGAAATAGCAGAGCTGGAACAAATCCAGAGATCGTTTACGGCTCACATTGAGTCATTGAAACATCTAAATTATTGGGAACGCCTTCAAGTCTTGAACATGTACTCATTGGAGCGGAGGAGAGATAATATATACATGGAAAGTACTTGAGGGCCTGGTCCCAAATCTGCACACTGCCATAACAACATACTGGAGTGAGAGAGATATGGGAAAAAGTGTAAAATAAACCCAGTGAGGAGCAGGGGTGCGGTGGGGACAATACGGGAGCACTGTATTAACATCCGGGGTCCCAGACTATTCAACATCTTACCAGAAGATATCCGAAACACGGCTGGAACCAGTGTAGAAGCCTTCAAGAGGAAACTGGACAAATATCTTCACCAGGTGCCAGATCAACCAGGCTGTGATGGATATGTGGGGCAGCGGGCCTCCAGCAGCAACAGCCTGGTTGACCAGGCAAGCACCAGACGAGCCTGGCCCATGGCCGGGCTCAGAGAGTAGATACTCTCGAAACTCTTCAAAGGTATATCAAAGATCATTTACAGGATAAGAGTTGTTATCTTGCCTCAGATCATTTACAGGATAAGAGTTGTTATCTTGCCTCAGATCATTTACAGGATAAGAGTTATTATCTTGCCTCAGATCATTTACAGGATAAGAGTTATTATCTTGCCTCAGATCATTTACAGGATAAGAGTTATTATCTTGCCTCAGATCATTTACAGGATAAGAGTTGTTATCTTGCCTCAGATCATTTACAGGATAAGAGTTGTTATCTTGCCTCAGATCATTTACAGGATAAGAGTTATTATCTTGCCTCAGATCATTTACAGGATAAGAGTTATTATCTTGCCTCAGATCATTTACAGGATAAGAGTTGTTATCTTGCCTCAGATCATTTACAGGATAAGAGTTGTTATCTTGCCTCAGATCATTTACAGGATAAGAGTTGTTATCTTGATTCAGATTGTTTGAAAGATGGAAGTTATTTTAAAGAGGATCATCAGTGACTTGGTGTTCAATTTGCTTAAAGATAACTTGATGTGCACTTTGTTCAGAGAGAACTTGTTCACTTTGATAAAAAACTTGGTGTTCACTTTGTTAAAAACTTGATGTTCACTTTGTTAAAAACTTGGTGTTCACTTTGTTAAAAACTTGGTGTTCACTTTGTTAAAAACTTGATGTTCACTTTGGTAAAAAACTTGGTGTTCACTTTGTTAAAAAAAACTTGGTGTTCACTTTGTTAAAAAAAACTTGGTGTTCACTTCGTTAAGAGAACTTGGCGTTCACTTTGTTAAGAGAACTTGGTATTCATTTTAAGAGAGCTTGGTGTTCACTTTAAGGGAGCTTGGTGTTCACTTTAAGAGAGCTTGGTGTTCACTTTGCTAAGAGAACTTGGTGTTCACTTTACGAGAGCGTGATGTTCACTTTAAAAAACTTAGTGTTCACTTTAAGAGAGCTTGGTGTTCACTTTGAGAGCTTGGTGTTCACTTTGAGAGCTTGGTGTTCACTTTAAGAGAGCTTGGTGTTCACTTTAAGAGAGCTTGGTGTTCACTCTAAGAGAACTTGGTGTTCACTTTAAGAGAGCTTGGTGTTCACTCTAAGAGAGCTTGGTGTTCACTCTAAGAGAGCTTGGTGTTCACTTTAAGAGAACTTGGTGTTCACTTTAAGAGAGCTTGGTGTTCACTTTAAGAGAACTTGGTGTTCACTTTAAGAGAGCTTGGTGTTCACTTTAAGAGAACTTGGTGTTCACTTTGTTAAGAGAGCTTGGTGTTCACTTTAAGAGAGAAATTGTTCACTCTAAGAGAGCTTGGTGTTCACTTTAATAGAGCTTGGTGTTCACTTTAAGAGAGCTTGATGTTCACTTTAAGAGAGCTTGGTGTTCACTTTAAGAGAGCTTGGTGTTCACTTTAAGAGAACTTGGTGTTCACTTTAAGAGAGCTTGGTGTTCACTCTAAGAGAACTTGGTGTTCACTTTAAGAGAGCTTGGTGTTCACTTTAAGAGAGCTTGGTGTTCACTTTGAGAGCTTGGTGTTCACTTTAAGAGAGCTTGGTGTTCACTTTAAGAGAGCTTGGTGTTCACTTTAAGAGAGCTTGGTGTTCACTTTAAGAGAACTTGGTGTTCACTTTAAGAGAGCTTGGTGTTCACTTTAAGAGAACTTGGTGTTCACTTTAAGAGAACTTGGTGTTCACTTTGTTAAGAGAGCTTGGTGTTCACTTTAAGAGAGAAATTGTTCACTCTAAGAGAGCTTGGTGTTCACTTTAATAGAGCTTGGTGTTCACTTTAAGAGAGCTTGATGTTCACTTTAAGAGAGCTTGGTGTTCACTTTAAGATAGAAACTGGTGTTCACTTTAAGAGAGTTTGGTGTTCACTTTAAGAGAGCTTGGTGTTCACTTTAAGAGAGCTTGGTGTTCACTTTGAGATGTGTAAATTCAATTTGCCAGTTTTCGACTTCAAACCCTGAACATTAGCGTATCATAATTGAAAGTATTATTGTACTATATAATTTTGTCTGTGTGGGCGTCAATTTAACAATTTTAGAAGCCATTTTTATCAAATGAAATCTATGAAAAGAAAATCAAATGTTTCTCCTCACTGGATTGTGGAACGTTAAAAAAAATGTAAATGAAAACAATTTAATTGAAAAAAATACCAAAAAAATGGCGTTTGTCATGTTCACTTGTCATGTTCAATCTGAGGTTCATATGGTCATGTTAACTGTCATGTTCAGTTTGAGGTTCACATGGTCATGTTAACTGTCATGTTCACTCTGAGGTTCTATAAGGTGTTGGGAGCAGTGAGAGAATTAAATCCTATGTTAGTTTGTTTGTGCTTGATCGTCTTTTGTTTTCGTGTTGTTATCCAGGGATCTTCAGAGAGTACAGTGTTGTTGTTACTTTTGTCTTTCGTTACCTCCCACAACCATAACAGGTTTACATGGTTCACGCCCTGCATATAACACTCCCTTCATAGTTCTGTGTGTTATTGTTTGTTATTTAGTGAACTATAACACGTTGTGGGTGAGAATATTTGCAGGTTTCTGGAAGGACGCTAGTCTTCGCGTGGGAGATTACGGTATATTTTTGGGGGGAACTTTCGTATTTCCATTTCCATCATCAGTGTGTCCACAGTAGCCCAGATATTCCAGGCATAGCGCCACATGATGTATACACCGAGAGTTATATTTTTATCATCGTATATATGCTGAGAGTATACTTTAACCCCTGTTTTAAGAATTAAGGTATTCTTGTCTGGTGGTGAAAAGGTTGCCTGGGGCTTTAATGACGACTAGTGTGGTCGATACGCTTTAAATTTCATTAACCAACCATAGTGCCAACACATTTGCATTTGCTGTTAACTGTGATTTATGGTGTATGAGCTGGCGATTATTGCATCCGATTTTGTAGTTCCAATACTCTCACCAGAACGCTTAGGTGATAGTTCATGTTACCTTACACCTGCTGCCCCTGTTCACCTAGCAGTAACTAGGTTCCTGGGTGTTGTGGGTCGCATCCCAGTGGATGGTAGTATACCTTAGATAATAATAATGAACTTTATTTTTATAAATAAAGGTTTACAATTGGTACGTAAACAATATTATTGTCACACTTTACAGAAAGCTCCTGGTTATGCAGAGTATTTCGTGCAACTTTAAGTTACTTGTTCTCTCTAGGCTGGAATATTACTGTACATTACCAACCCAGACAGTCTACAGAGGGCCTTTTACTGCATGTATAAAATCAGTCAATAACCTAAATGACTACATTTAAAGACCTGTATTCATTGGAATACAGTCGAGAAAGATACGTTATAATTTACACCTGGAAAATCCTAGAGGAATTTATCCCAAATTTGCACACACACATATCTGCGTTGCCATGAGTACACTGAAAGACAATGCAAGACGTTTGAGGGACCCAAGACTGTTCAACAGCTTCCCATCAGACATAAGGCAGATTACCAACAGAGACCTGGCTGTCTTCAAGAAAAACCTGGATAACTTGATAGGTTTCTCAACTTAGTTCCTGACCAGCCAGACTGTAGTTCGTACGTTGGACTGCGCATGACCAGCAGTAACAGCCTGGTTGATCAGGCCCTGATCCACCAGGAGGCCTGGCCTGGGACCTGGTAGCGGGGGCGTTGACCCTAGGAACACTTTCCAGGTAGACTACAAATATAGAAGCGTGGAGTTGTACTTTACAACGTAGAAATCTTGCGGTCTTACATTTATTAGACCACAAGACGGGTAAGGCAGATGACCACAAGACTGGAAAGCAAAATCAGTTTCACTGCAGACTGGATACAGCAGCAGCAGCACTGCAGACTGGATACAGCAGCAGCAGCACTGCAGACTGGGTACAGCAGCAGCAGCACTGCAGACTGGATACAGCAGCAGCAGCACTGCAGACTGGGTACAGCAGCAGCAGCACTGCAGACTGGATACAGCAGCAGCAGCACTGCAGACTGGATACAGCAGCAGCACTGCAGACTGGATACAGCAGCAGCAGCACTGCAGACTGGATACAGCAGCAGCACACTGCAGACTGGATAGCGCAGCAGCACTGCAGACTGGATACAGCAGCGCACTGCAGACTGGATACAGCAGCAGCAGCACTGCAGACTGGATACAGCAGCAGCAGCACTGCAGACTGGATACAGCAGCGAGCACTGCAGACTGGATACAGCAGCAGCAGCACTGCAGACTGGATACAGCAGCAGCACACTGCAGACTGGATACAGCAGCAGCAGCACTGCAGACTGGATCAGCAGCAGCAGCACTGCAGACTGGATACAGCAGCAGCAGCACTGCAGACTGGATACAGCAGCAGCAGCACTGCAGACTGGATACAGCAGCAGCAGCACTGCAGACTGGATACAGCAGCAGCAACACTGCAGACTGGATACAGCAGCAGCAGCACTGCAGACTGGATACAGCAGCAGCAGCACTGCAGACTGGATACAGCAGCAGCAGCACTGCAGACTGGATACAGCAGCAGCAGCACTGCAGACTGGGTACAGCAGCAGCAGCACTGCAGACTGGATACAGCAGCAGCAGCACTGCAGACTGGGTACAGCAGCAGCAGCACTGCAGACTGGATACAGCAGCAGCAGCACTGCAGACTGGATACAGCAGCAGCAGCACTGCAGACTGGATACAGCAGCAGCAGCACTGCAGACTGGATACAGCAGCAGCAGCACTGCAGACTGGATACAGCAGCAGCAGCCTGCAGACTGGATACAGCAGCAGCAGCACTGCAGACTGGATACAGCAGCAGCAGCACTGCAGACTGGATACAGCAGCAGCAGCACTGCAGACTGGATACAGCAGCAGCAGCACTGCAGACTGGATACAGCAGCAGCAGCACTGCAGACTGGGTACAGCAGCAGCAGCACTGCAGACTGGATACAGCAGCAGCAGCACTGCAGACTGGTACACGCGCAGCACTGCAGACTGGGTACAGCGCAGCAGCCTGCAGACTGGATACAGCAGCAGCACTGCAGACTGAGTCAGCAGCAGCAGACACAGAGTGGTAGAGAGCAACTGAGAGTAGAGCAGCAGCACTGAGGAGTGAACACGTTGGTGCATTGTTGAAAGCTTCTTGTGTACCTTGGTTTCTTCAGCATTATGATGCTCTCTTAATGTCACTTGAAGTGGAGAGAGAGAAAGAAGAGAGAGAGAGAGAAGAGAGAGAGAGAGAGAAAGAGGAGCACTGGGTGTGTGAAAGTTGGTAAGTCAAGATGAACTTTGAACGTTATATATCACGCAACGTATGCTGTTAACGACTCTCTCCTCTCTCTCTCACTCTCATTCTCTCTCCTCTCTCTCTCATTCTCACTCTCACTCATTCTCACTCTCACTCATTCTCACTCCTCATCTCTCTCACTCTCACTCTCACACTCTCACTCTCACTCACTCTCACTTTCTCACTCTCACCCTCTCACTCTCACACTCACCCTCTCACTCTCTCACTCTCACTCACTCTCACTTTCTCACTCTCACCCTCTCACTCACTCTCACACTCACCCTCTCACTCTCTCACTCTCACTCACTCTCACACTCTCACTCTCTCACTCTCACTCACTCTCACACTCTCACTCTCTCACACTCTCACTCTCTCACTCTCTCACTCTCTCACTCTCTCTCACTCACTCACTCTCACTCTCTCACTCTCTCACTCACTCTCTCACTCTCACTCACTCACACTCTCACACTCTCACTCACTCTCTCACTCTCACTTTCTCACACTCTCACTCACACTCTCACTCTCTCCCTCTCTCTCTCTCAACACTACGGATTGAATTGATCAAAACTTTCCATTGCCTCAGAATCTTTATAATACTTTGAATCTTCTTCAATTGTATCAAAGTTATTCCAGTCCTCTTTCTCACCTGACACCAGTGTGCACCTGACACCAGTGTGCACCTGACTCCAGTGTGCACCTGACACTAGTGTGCACCTGACACCAGTGTGCACCTGACACTAGTGTGCACCTGACATCAGTGTGCACCTGACACCAGTGTGCACCTGACACCAATGTGCACCTGACACCAGTGTGCACCTGACACCAGTGTGCACCTGACACCAGTGTGCACCTGACACCAGTGTGCACCTGACACCAGTGTGCACCTGACACCAGTGTGCACCTGACTCCAGTGTGCACCTGACACTAGTGTGCACCTGAAACTAGTGTGCACCTGACACCAGTGTGCACCTGACACAAGTGTGCACCTGACACAAGTGTGCACCTGACACCAGTGTGCACCTGACACCAGTGTGCACCTGACACCAGTGTGCACCTGACACCAGTGTGCACCTGACACTAGTGTGCACCTGACACAAGTGTGCACCTGGCACTAGTGTGCACCTGACACTAGTGTGCACCTGACACAAGTGTGCACCTGGCACTAGTGTGCACCTGACACCAGTGTGCACCTGACACCAGTGTGCACCTGACACTAGTGTGCACCTGACACCAGTGTGCACCTGACACCAATGTGCACCTGACACCAGTGTGCACCTGACACTAGTGTGCACCTGACACAAGTGTGCACCTGACACAAGTGTGCACCTGACACCAGTGTGCACCTGACACTAGTGTGCACCTGACACTAGTGTGCACCTGACACTAGTGTGCACCTGACACAAGTGTGCACCTGACACTAGTGTGCACCTGACACAAGTGTGCACCTGACACCGGTGTGCACCTGGCACCAGTGTGCACCTGACACTAGTGTGCACCTGACACTAGTGTGCACCTGACACTAGTGTGCACCTGACACCGGTGTGCACCTGACACCAGTGTGCACCTGACACCAGTGTGCACCTGACACTAGTGTGCACCTGACACAAGTGTGCACCTGACACCAGTGTGCACCTGACACCAGTGTGCACCTGACAACGGTGTGCACCTGACACCAGTGTGCACCTCACACCAGTGTGCACCTCACACCAGTGTGCACCTGACACTAGTGTGCACCTGACACTAGTGTGCACCTGACACAAGTTTGCACGTAACACTAGTGTGCACCTGACAACGGTGTGCACCTGGCACCAGTGTTCATCTGACACTAGTGTGCACCTGACACCAGTGTGCACCTGACACCAATGTGCACCTGACACTGGTGTGCACCTGACACAAGTTTGCACCTAACATTAGTGTGCATCTGACAACGGTGTGCACCTGGCACCAGTGTTCATCTGACACTAGTGTGCACCTGACACCAGTGTGCACCTGACACTAGTGTGCACCTGACACAAGTTTGCACCTAACACTAGTTTGCACCTAACACTAGTGTGCACCTGACAACGGTGTGCACCTGACACCAGTGTGCACCTGACATCAGTGTGCACCTGACACCTGAAGTAAATGTAAAACAGCTGTCAGCTTTTGTTGCTGTTATTATTAGTATAATAATAATAATAATAATAATAATAATAATAATAATAATAATAATAATAAAATAATAATAATAATAATAATAATTATTATTATTATTATTATTATTATTATTATTATTATTGATGAGTTAATGCTCACTGTGGTGGGCAGTAGTTGGGTGTGGGGGAGAGGGTGTACAGGTATTTCCACGTAGCCTGGCACTGTGCCTGTGGGCATGTGCTAGTGCTGGCACTCTTTTGTCTCACTGCTGGCACCCAGACTGTTGTTGTCGTCAGTGGTCCATGGTGCCCACTGAGAGCTGGGCACTGGGGGCATCATAACCAGACCCTGTTGAAGTGAAACCCGTTATAAAGCATAATAAGAGCGCAGTGTGTCAACATGTGTGGACCCAGACTCTTCATCCTGCTAGCAGCAGATATCAGAAACACTGCTGAAACAATTGTAGATATGTACAAGAGCAAACCGGGTCACTGCCTCCGTCAAGTGGCAGATCAAGCAGGCTGTGATGGATGCGTAGGCCAGCTGGCCACCACCAGCAAGAGCCTGGTTGAACAAGGCAGTCAACAGGAAAGTCTGGACTCAGACCGGGTCACAGGTAAGTCACAGATCGTTCAGCTGCAGAGTGTGAGGACACCTGCACTCTAACAACTACAATATATCTCGTGTTGACAGACATAAACAATGTGTTCGCTCACACATAATTTAGTCTCGAGGGACGAGTTTAGATTTTATATTTTGCCTAGTTTATTGTGGACCCGCGATAGATATGAAGTGCAGAATAAACTAGCCAATACCATCCACAGGATGGATATGGAATGCACACAGGATGAACTAACCAATACCATTCACAGGATGGATATGGGATGCACAGTAAACTAGCCAATAACATCCACAGGATGGATATGGGATGCACAATAAACTAGCCAATACCATCCACAGGATGGATATGGGATGCACAATAAACTAGCCAATACCATCCACAGGATGGATATGGGATGCACAATAAACTAGCCACTACCATCCACAGGATGGATATGGAATGCATAATAAACTAGCCAATACCATCCACAGGATGGATATGGAATGCATAATAAACTAGCCAATACCATCCACAGGATGGATATGGGATGCACAATGAACTAGCCAATACCATCCACAGGATGGATGTGAGATGCACAATAAACTAGCCAATACCATGCACAGGATGGTTATGGGATGCACAGTAAACTAGCCAATACCATCCACAGGATGGATATGGGATGCACAATAAACTAGCCAATACCATCCACAGGATGGATATGGGATGCACAATAAACTAGCCAATACCATCCACAGGATGGATATGGAATGCATAATAAACTAACCAATACCATCCACAGGATGGATATGGGATGCACAATAAACTAGCCAATACCAGCCACAGGATGGATATGGAATGCGTAATAAACTAGCCAATACCATCCACAGGATGGATATGGAATGCGTAATAAACTAGCCAATACCATCCACAGTGGAAAAATAAACACATAAGCAGTATAATGTGATCCTTTATTGACAACGTTTCGCCCACGCAGTGGGCTTTATCGAGTCACAGACAGATCTACCTGGAAAATGAGCAACATGGAGATATATATAGGGTACAGTCAGGTGGAGAATGCTGGGTCAATAAAGGATCACATTATACTGCTTATGTGTTTATTTTTCCATTGTGTCGGTATTTTATACCATTTATTTCCACCATCCACAGGATGGATATGGGATACCGTCCTCCAAACTTAGATAGGGAACAAGGGAGACTACTTTGGGAGGAAATTGTTAAGGCCACAAGACACGATAACGTAGTAATTCTAGGAAACTTTAACTTTAGTCAGATTGATTGGAATTTCATGACAGGGAATTTAGAATCTAACGACTTTTTAGAAGTAGTTCAGGATTGCTTTTTGAAGCAGTTTGTAACAGAACCTACAAGGGAAAATAACCTACTTGACTTGGTTCTGGCAAGCAAGGAAACCCTTGTTTATAATTTAGAAATTACAGAGGAACTCGGCTCAAGCGACCACAAGTCAATTACCTTTAGCATTGAGTGGATGTATGATAGTAGGGATAATTCAGTAATGGTCCCAGATTTTCGCTTAGCAGATTATAATGGACTTAGAGAACACTTATCTACTGTGGACTGGGGTGAAGAAGAGAGGTATCAATATGACAGTTTTCTTAACACTATACAGGCTGCCCAAAGAACATTTATCCCGTAAAAAGAAATTAGATCAAGTTATGTTCTTATGTTCAAAGCTTATTTCTTGGGTAGAATTGAAAATTAGGTTGGGCAATTATTATGTTAGTAGGATGGATTGTGAAGGACTTGCC
Organism: Cherax destructor; assembly: GCA_009830355.1. NCBI lineage: Eukaryota > Metazoa > Arthropoda > Malacostraca > Decapoda > Parastacidae > Cherax > Cherax destructor. The sequence goes on along the minus strand of WNWK01002899.1, from coordinate 4,744 downwards.
TAGTATGGGCCAACAGGCCTGCTGCAGTGTTCCTCCTTTCTTATGTTCTTATGTTCTTATGTACACAGTAAACTAGCCAATACCATCCACAGGATGGATATGGAATGCATAATAAACTAGCCAATACCATCCACAGGATGGATATGGAATGCATAATAAACTAGCCAATATCATCCACAGGATGGATATGGGATGCATAATAAACTAACCAATACCTTCTACAGGATGGATATGGGATGCACAATAAACTAGCCACTGACGTCCATAGGAGAGATAGGTGCATAATAAACTAGCTACTACCGTCCCCAGGATGGATATCGGGTGTACAATAAACTAGCTACTAACGTCCCCAGGATGGATATCGGGTGTACAATAAACTAGCTACTAACGTCCCCAGGATGGATATCGGGTGTACAATAAACTAGCTACTAACGTCCCCAGGATGGATATCGGGGGAAATAGGGTAGTTGATGAGTGGAACAGTCTGCCTAGTAGGGTTATTGAAGCTAGGACCTTGGGTAGTTTCAAATTTAGGTTGGATAAATTCATGAGTGAGAGGGGTTGGATTTGAGTGGGACTCGCGCATGAGTGGGTAGAATTGTCAAAGCTTATTTCTTGGGTAGCATTGAAAATTGGGTTGAGCAAATATTCTGTTAGTGGGACGGATTGTGAAGGACTTGCCTAGTATGGGCCAACAGGCCTGCTGCAGTGTTCCTCCTTTCTTATGTTCTTCTTATGTTCTTATGCTACTAACGTCCCCAGGATGGATATCGGGTGCATAATAAACTAGCTACTACCGTCCCCAGGATGGATATCGGGTGTACAATAAACTAGCTACTAACGTCCCCAGGATGGATATCGGGTGTACAATAAACTAGCTACTAACGTCCCCAGGATGGATATCGGGTGTACAATAAACTAGCCTCTTCAGCGCAGAATATAAAATTATAAGAACATAAGAACATAAGAAAGGAGGAACACTGCAGCAGGCCTGTTGGCCCATACTAGGCAAGTCCTTCACAATCCGTCCCACTAACAGAATATTTGCTCAACCCAATTTTCAATGCTACCCAAGAAATAAGCTTTGACAATTCTACCCACTCATGCGCGAGTCCCACTCAAATCCAACCCCTCTCACTCATGAATTTATCCAACCTAAATTTGAAACTACCCAAGGTCCTAGCTTCAATAACCCTACTAGGCAGACTGTTCCACTCATCAACTACCCTATTTCCAAACCAATACTTTCCTATATCCTTTCTAAATCTAAACCTATCTAACTTGAATCCATTATTGCGGGTTCTCTCTTGGAGAGATACCCTCAAGACCTTATTTATATCCCCTTTGTTAATACCCATTTTCCACTTGTACATAAGAACATAAGAAAGGAGGAACACTGCAGCAGGCCTGTTGGCCCATACTAGGCAGGTCCTTCACAATCCGTCCCACTAACAGAATATTTGCTCAACCCAATTTTCAATGCTACCCAAGAAATAAGCTTTGACAATTCTACCCACTCATGCGCGAGTCCCACTCAAATCCAACCCCTCTCACTCATGAATTTATCCAACCTAAATTTGAACTACCGCCCAATAAGCCTGACCTCAATTGTAGGCAAATTACTAGAGTCAATTATAGCTGATATTATTAGAAGCCATCTAGATAACCATAATTTGATTAATGATACCCAGCATGGATTCACGAGGGGCCGTTCCTGCCTATCTAATTTATTAACCTTCTTCAGTAAAGCTTTTGAGGCTGTTGATCACGATAAAGAATTCGATATTGTTTATTTAGACTTTAGTAAGGCTTTTGATAGAGTACCGCACCAGAGACTGTTAAAGAAAGTGGCAGCTCCTGGAGAGCGAAACGTTGCCACAATAAAATGTCACATTAGTTGCATTTAAGAACATAAGAACATAAGAAAGGAGGAACACTGCAGCAGGCCTGTTGGCCCATACTAGGCAGGTCCTTCACAATCCATCCCACTAACAGAATAATTGCCCAACCTAATTTTCAATTCTACCCAAGAAATAAGCTTTGAAGATTCTATTAACTCAAGTGCGAGTCCCACTCAAATCCAACCCCTCTCACTCTAATCAATCAAACAGAAAGCCCTATCCATGTTAAGTACATGGATAGGGCTTTCTGTTTGATTGATAGGAGTAGGAGACAGAGGGTTTGCTTTCCTGGGGCTGGGATGGAGGATATTGTTAGCCGTCTGGACGACATCATGAGAGGTAATGGGAGCAATCCTATTATCTGTCTCAGTGCTGGAGGCAACGATGTTGGCAGACGTAGGAGTGAGGACCTGACTAGCAGGTTTAGGTCAGCAATAGACATAATTAGGAAGAAGGGTGGGAACCCTGTCATATGTGGTATTTTGCCAAGGAGAGGAGTTGGAAATGAATGGCTGTCCAGGGCAATTGGTGTCAATTGCTGGCTGGACAAATACTGTAAGGAAAATTCAGTAACATTCATTGACAACTGGGACCTCTTCTATGGCAGAAATGACATGTATGCCAGGGATGGGGTTCACTTATCCAGGTCTGGGGTGGGGGCACTGGCAACTGCAGTGGAGGGAGCTGTTAGGGCTTTAAACTAGAAATAGTTAGTGGTATGGGTTTTGGGGGGAAAACAGAGAAGTCCCAGTGTAGTAATATTATAAGAACATAAGAACATAAGAAAGGAGGAACACTGCAGCAGGCCTGTTGGCCCATACTAGGCAAGTCCTTCACAATCCGTCCCACTAACAGAATATTTGCTCAACCCAATTTTCAATGCTACCCAAGAAATAAGCTTTGACAATTCTACCCACTCATGCGCGAATCCCACTCAAATCCAACCCCTCTCACTCATGAATTTATCCAACCTAAATTTGAAACTACCCAAGGTCCTAGCTTCAATAACCCTACTAGGCAGACTGTTCCACTCATCAACTACCCTATTTCCAAACCAATACTTTCCTATATCCTTTCTAAATCTAAACTTATCTAACTTGAATCCATTATTGCGGGTTCTCTCTTGGAGAGATATCCTCAAGACCTTATTTATATCCCCTTTGTTAATACCCATTTTCCACTTGTATACCTCGATCATGTCTCCCCTCATTCTACGTCTTACAAGTGAATGTAATTTTAGGTCTTCAATCTTTCTTCGTAAGGAAGATTTCTAATGCTATGTATTAATTTAGTCATTCTACGCTGAATGTTTTCTAACGAATTTATGTCCATTCTGTAATATGGAGACCAGAACTGAGCTGCGTAATCTAGGTGAGGCCTTACTAATGATGTATAAAGCTGTAATATAACCTCTGGACTTCTGTTGCTAACACTTCTTGATATAAATCCCAGTAATCTATTTGCCTTATTACGTACGCTTAGGCATTGCTGTCTTGGTTTAAGGTTGCTGCTTACCATCACCCCCAAGTCCTTCTCGCAATCTGTATGGCTAAGTTCTACGTTATTTAACTTATAAGTGCTTGGGTTATGGACACTCCCGAGCTTCAGAACCTTGCATTTATCTACATTGAACTGCATCTGCCACTATGACATCTATGTTTGAATCAATTATCCTACCTATCTTCGTGTCGTCGGCGAATTTGCTCATATCACTAGTAATTCCCTCATCAAGGTCATTGATATATATTATAAATAACAATGGGCCTAAGACTGATCCCTGTGGAACACCACTTGTTACAAGTCCCCATTCGGATTTAACCCCATTTATGCACACTCTCTGCTTCCTATTGGTGAGCCATGACTCGATCCATGACAGCACTTTTCCCCAATGCCATGAGCTGCCACTTTCTTTAACAGTCTCTGGTGGGTACTCTATCAAAAGCCTTACTAAAGTCTAAATATACAATATCGAATTCTTTATCGTGATCAACAGCCTCAAAAGCTTTACTGAAGAAGGTTAATAAATTAGATAGGCAGGAACGGCCCTCGTGAATCCATGCTGGGTATCATTAATCAAATTATGGTTATCTAGATGGCTTCTAATAATATCAGCTATAATTGACTCTAGTAATTTGCCTACAATTGAGGTCAGGCTTATTGGGCGGTAGTTTGACGGTAGTGACTTGTCCCCTGCTTTAAAAATAGGAATTACATTAGCTATCTTCCACATATCAGACACTACACCTGTTTGAAGAGATAAATTAAAAATGTTAGATATTGGTTCACAGAGTTCCATTTTGCATTCCTTAAGAACCCTTGCAAAAAGCTCATCAGGACCCGGCGATTTATTTTGTTTCAGTCGGTCCAGCTGTTTCATAATCATTTCGCTAGTGACTGTGATATTACATAATTTATCTTCTTCTGGGCCTCTGTAAAAATTAATTACTGGGATATTATTAATGTCTTCCTGTGTGAAAACCGAGAGAAAATAATTATTAAAAATAGAGCACATATCATTCTCCTTGTCAGTAAGATGCCCAAAGTTATTTTTAAGGGGACCTATCTTATCCCTAACTTTTGTTCTATAAACCTGGAAAAAACTTTTTGGGTTAGTTTTTGAATCCCTAGCAACTTTAATTTCATAAGTTGTAGGAGAACTAGTAATAGGCAGAATAAGGTGGATAGTGGAAAGCTAGTGACACTAGATGACAAGGACAGTAATAGGTATAGTAAAAAAACAGAGATGAGCAGGAAGGGTAAAGAGAAAGGAGGGTCTCTAAATATATATTACACCAATAGTCGTAGTGCTAGGAATAAGATGGACGAGTTGAGATTAGTTGCAA